>VZTA01009015.1:0-109904 GCA_013398855.1 Mohoua ochrocephala | reverse complement strand
AGAATGGTTGGGATTGGAAAGGAGCTCTGGAGATCACCTAGTATAATCTTCCCCCAAAAGTAGGTTCACCTAGAACAGGTTGCACAGGATTGCATCCAGGCAGGTTTTTAATACCTCCAGAGAATGAGACTCCACAACTTCTCTGGCCAGCCTGTTCCACTGCTCTGTCACCCTCACAGTAAGATGTTCTTCCTCATATTCAAATAGAGCCTCCTGTGTTTCAGTTTGTGTCTGTTGCCCCTTGTCCTGTTGCTGGGCATCACTAAAAAGAGTCTGGCCCCATTCTTTTGACAGCTACCCTTAAGATATTTGTATGCATTGGTAAGATCCCTTCTTGTCCATCTCTTCTCCAGGCTAAACAGGCCTATGGTGGGCTCATGGTTAAATGGTTGTTTTCATTTGTGCTACCTCTCTTTAAAACGTTTGGTTTGTAGCGATCCTGCTTCCTCTCTATAAGGACCTCACCATTTGTTGTCTTAGGCTGCAGCACGTCTTGCTTCAGTTAGACCAATTAACTGAACCTGAAACTTTGGTGTTACCAGTGATCTGGCAAAACATTTTCCTGCAGTAGTCAAAAATATGACACGGCTTCTCTGAAGTTTAAAATAGGTGGTTGAATGGCTGATACCTACCTACTTTCCCCATGAGCATGCTGGCTGGGATAAGTGGTACATTTGCTGAGTTATCCCCTTTTCCTCTACACATTCTGTATTGGGGGCCTAACTTTGAGTATTCTGCTATACAGTTTTGGGGAACTGAAGGATCTGGTTCCAGTGCCACAGTGTACACTTGCAACTGTGCAACTTGTACAATATTTCTAGAATATGCTTTACACTTCTAAAGGAATAAAACAGAGAAGAATGCTTCAATAATAATTCAAAATAAATGTTTTGCCACTGTTCTTAAGCCTCTGGACACTCGTCATAAAGCCATCAAGCTCTTCTGTGGTGCTAACAGTATGTGCTTTTGAGATACACAGCGAAACAAGAAGCATGTGATAGACTGATGTGAACAGGCATTTTCCTTTTGAGAAACTGCAGTCCTCAGATTTGGACAACGTCTGAAAAAAGTACTATATATCTTTTGTTTTCAGTTCAGAGAGGGAAATTTTATCTATTGATTTGAAGAGAAAAGCTTTTTTATAAATTTTAAAAACAAGACATTAAAATTAGTATGTGAATTTGCTTTGGAGGTATTGAGATTGACAAATATCCTTCTGCTCTTGAGATCTTATTTCATCCACATAGGTCAAAATGATGCTGAAATAAGCTACAGTACAGTAAGTCAGTTTGTGTTACTTCTGCAGCAGTAGTAGTCAGGAACAACCCTCCCTTACAGAGCAGTACAAATGGTTGAACACTGCTGAACAGGCTGTTGTAGCATTTTAGAACATGTGAAATCACAAAGCTACATACAAGCAAGAAGTAGGTATGAATTGATCTTTTTCTATTTTATTTTTGTGACAATCATGGAAATAGAACTGAAAACTAATGTCTCTTCATGCACTACCAGATCTATAATTTTCGATGCATGCAAATAAATTGAAATTGCTAAAATTGCTACTTTCTTACACAAGACCATTTAAAATAAGATTTTAATTACAAGAACATGTTCTCAGAGTAACTGACATAACTTACTAAGAGCAATGAAGCATTGTGTAATTAATCAGTATAAGTCCACATTGATGCAATAATATTTACATTACAAAAATGCTGCTTTTTCTAAACATTTAGTATGGCTAGAATCCTACCTAATACAAAAGAAAAAGTAAACTTTGAAAGCTGTGTCTGTATATGTGCTATTACTACCTTAATTTACAAACATCATCTTCAGTAAAATAAATGCAATTCCACTTTGACAGGTTTGACACTTTCTTCGGGTTGTACAGAATCAGGTATTGAATAGCTGTTAAATATATTTCACATGATAGCCTTTTAAAAATGGATGTGGAAATACAGAATCCTAAGTTGTCCTACCAATTTAAAGGTAAATAACCCATTATACTTATATTGAAGATATTAGATACTTCCAGCTTTCTGTTAATTTGGGTCTGCAAGGTGACATAAATTAATGTAGCCAGTGGGATGAAGTAAGACTGAAAACTCAGCCTGAATTAAAACAGATGATAAAATTCAGTTATTCAGTACTTCTACTTATGAATACCATATTATGTCATTTGTGTTATGAAATTAAGATAATCAACTGTCCCTAAAGAAGCAAGATAAAAGCCTTATGAACTCAATCCTAATCTTGAATTCCAATTCTCTTCCACATTCTTTCGCCTCTCTATTAAACCAATCCCAACTCAAAATCTAGTAACTATAAAACAACAGAGTTACAAATTTCCTGTTAGGCTTAGTAATCCAAACTGTAGAAAGTAGTTTTGGGAAGGAGCAACCATTTTCCCTATTTCTCTGTTGAAGTTGGATGGAATTTGAGTCGCTCTTCTTTGGGCTAGACCCTGGCAGCAAACTGGTTCCATTACCAATCCCCAGGAGCCTTAGGGATCATGCAGTACTGCATTGCTTTGACTTTCTGGGTTGCAAATGCAACAAAACTATATTTACATCTTGAAACTTTTTTTTTTATTAATTTAAACAGAAATACATAAGCTTTTTTAAATTTTTTGAAATTTTCAGAGATATTGATAAATCGTGAACCAAATTAAAAGCAATCTGTGATCACAAATACATTACATTAGCAAATATTACCTCAGTTATGTATCAGTCTCAAGTATTTTGAAAATCTACATAAAATACTCAGGTATGGAACAAAGTACTGTACTTTTGCCTTATAATGGAAAAAGCCTTTTTTTTTTTAATACATTATTGCACTTGGATGGGATGGACATGCTTAGAAAACAATTTTATAAAACAGCAGCTGCAATATTAATATTGCTTATTTTTTTGTTGTGCAATAGAATAGTTCTTTGCAGTTCAGCATATTGGCTTGCCAGACCAGAAGGCACAATGCTAATTTCACTGCAAAACATAGTCTTCAGGATTTATGCCAGAAGGCATGAGTCTTGTGGGAGCTCGCCTAGTGTAGCGCAGCAGGCAAGTTCTGTGGTGGTGGAATACAGAAGTCTGTGGGACAGGATAATCTTACCGCAGCATGTTTCTTCCAAAATGATGGGGAGGTGATTGATGCATGGTAAACACGCATGTGGACTTGCAGATTGTTTGGCATCAGTCCATAAGATGTCACTGTCAGAGCAAATACATTCCATATTTCTAATGGAAAGCTGGAATGAGAACATCATATCCAGCATGGGATTTTGCAGTCATGAAGAAATCTTGTACTATAACAGGAAATAGGACCAAAGTTGTGTGTGAACATGATGCTGAAGAGAGAAGTTTCTGTGAAAATGCTAGTTGAAACACCCTGTTACGATTTCATTGATGGTGCTGCAATGAAGAAATATGAATTATGAAAAATTAAGTAATTCTCAGTAACTTCTTTTGCTTTTGAAGATGATAAGTTGGCCAACAAAGAATGCAGGTACGTTGTGAGCTATATCTGAAGTTACCATATCTGAACTTCAGTGTTTTACACAAGTTGGAAAGGAAAGGTTTGACATTGCTATGCAGTAACATTACATCACTGTGCTAGATGCTGCCCAGAGGATAGCCTGATGTTTTTGTTGAACTATTTTGATTGTACTATTGTAATCCTAGGACTTTCAGATGTGGATTTGGATGTTGCTGTTCTGAGTTCTGAAAAAAAAGTATAGCGGAAAAAATTGTCTTTCTTGAATGAACCATAACAATAAATTTCACTTCTCCTTCTTGTGGAAGTAACATGTCAAGCTCAGATACTCTTGCCATACTTTTTCCGTCTTGATATGTGTGGGAAGCGTGGAAATAGAATAATGACATAAAGATAGGGGGTTTCTCGCTGTTCCTTTTAATGGTGGTGGTGGTGTTTTGTTTTGTGGAAGAGGGTAAAAAATGTAGTTGGGAAAAAGAGCAGATACGTGGCCAAAGAAATCCAAAAAATAAGAACTAAGAGGTTCTACACAGAACTAGCTTGAAGGTGATGAAAGGCTTGGCTGTCAAAACTGCACTAAACAGCAATAGAGGGTCAATCTCTAAACCAACGAGCTGATTACCCAGGAGACCAAATCTTCTTAGAGACAAGACAAGAGATTCCTTGTAAATCTAGGAAGAAATGCCTAAATGGTAGCTTTTTTTTTAAAGTGTAAATTTAGACTATGCAGCTAAGGACTATGTCAACATCTTGTTTCTAAAAGTATCTAGCACTGTAACTCTTGAAGCTCCTTGTACTAAGAACACGATACTCAAGAAACAACGTGCACATCTGGAAAATAGGTCTAGACAGTGAAAACAAATTAGATGACGGATAGTTTCATCACTGACAGTGATTTTTATTAGTCTAGTTGATTATTTTCTTCCTTACTTGAAAAATTAGGTTGTTAATCAGAAATATAATTATATTGCAGCAGTTTGATAGCTGGTACTGCACAGTTAGAGAATAATCTTTCTTGCTGTTTGCTTCAGATAAAATGTGAAATAAGAAAACTGAGATGTGTAATAGAAGAGAAAAATATCACAATGTAGAAGTTTGCCTACCTGAAAAATTTGTATAGGTATGTAAATTGGATGCTGCTATTAAAATTCTGCTTTGTCCTCTTCAGCTGTTTCTTGACATTAGTACTTTCTTTATAATCTTTTTGCATTACTATATAAGGGTGTTTTAGCAATGGACATTTCACTCATTTTTTCACTTCTAAATAGGTATGTTCCAAGGATTTCAGTGTATACCAGGCACAAGAATGAGAAACTCTTCAGAATTCTAGTTTAGCGTTTGACCCAAACATTTAACAACAAAATTGAGCTTCTTTGCTGAGGGAAATTAAATTTTACTAAACATATGAACTGTAAAGTTTCTTTCTGTTTCTCATGTTAGCTTGATAAACTAATCCCAAGCTGCAAAAGTAACTCCATTTAGGGAAATGATAAGGATGCAAACATAAATCTAAAAAAGTAATCTATAAGCTTAAAAGTAAGCATGAAATTGCAGTGAGCTACAGAATTGAGTCCCAAACACTTTATATCAGTCAGAAAACACAGTTCCATGGATATAAGAAAATTCTATCTATACCAAGAGAAAATGTCTCTTAAATTACCATAGAAATGAAATATTAAAATATGGAAATCAGTGAGATTTCAAGAGTTTGTGTCTTAGCAACACAAGGTAAAATCTTTACAGATATGTTCTTCAGTTTTTTAACTCATCTACTACACACTTTAGCATGCTCCAAAATCTGCTTTCTAGACCTTCTCCATAATGACTGACAGCTTCATGAGAGATAATTATTGTGCTAGGGTCTGTGGCAAAATTCTCACTGTTTTCAGTAAGATCAAAAAATTTGGAAACAACTTTATTGCAAATATTGAACAAGATGAATTTTGCATTGCAGAGCTTTAAGTACTGCGGAACTGCTCTTCTTGAGAGGTGGACTCAACAATTCTGTAAACACTGATTTTTCATACTTTTTAAGTGTATTACATAAAAATTGATAGCAAAATAAACTATTTTGGGTGCTGCTGTAAACATTTAATGCTCTTATCCAGACAACATTTTACACTAAAGAATCACCCTATCTCAAAAATTTTCTTGCAAATTGATTAGAAATTGTACTTTACAAGAATTTTAGAAATTAGTATGTTTGAGAAAGGACATTTAATATCATCTTGCTATTTTGTGCTTTGAAAAGCTGCATAAACATATATTCAACAAAATCCTTCACTGTAGATATGAAAAATTAACTTTATGGTTTATTTAATTAAAATTTGAAATTGTGTGTCTACTTCCTGTTTGGAATCAATCTGGTTCCAACTCCCTCGCATTTTATTTTCATTACATCCTTTATTAAAACCATTGCAGGTCCCACCTTCGGTTCAGAAGCTTTACCACTGCTATCACCAGACTGGGTCAGACACAGCTTTGTCAAGGCATATTTTGAAAACCTTCAAGGACAGATATTTCACCTCTTTTTGGGTTACATGCTCTGATGATGTATTACCAATGCTGTAAAAACTTGTTATTAGTGCTCAATCTGAACCTCCCATGCCATCATGTGTGGCTATTGTCACTAACCAGATCATTTAGCACTATAAAGAGTTTAGAACTGCAATCTTTGCAAGTGGTTTCCAAGTAGTTGTAGGCTCCTGGAACTCCATAGATTATTTTTCAGATTAAATTAGCCTAGTTTATTCCACTTCTCACAGTTTCTTTTTTGTAGACCCCTGACCGTCTTGAGTAGTATTTTATGGACCTCTTCCAATCTTCTAACACCCTTCCTGAATTGAGTGGGTGTGAAGTGGGAAAGCTAGACATAAAATTGCAGGTACAGCTACAGTCATGCCAAGTAGGATTAACGCTTTGATCTGCTGGCTGCATTTCTCCTAAGGTTTCTTTATTTGTGATGCAAGTGCACAGCTGGCTGGTGTTCAAGCTAGTGCTTCCCATAATGTTCAGGTACTTTCTACTAGAGCCGCTGCTCAGCCGGAATTGATGTATGGGGATTTTTCAGGTGCAGTATTTTGCACTTGCTGAACCTCATGAGTTTCTTCTGGAGTAAGTTTCGTTTTCTTTCTGGGTGACAGTTAACACTGGCTGTAGTTAACTTTTGAGGTGGCTATCTTTAAGGAAATAATTGGCATAAGAGACAACACAGGCGAATTAGGTTTTAATTTAGGGTTCTATTTCATCTGATTTTCTGAAAAGCACCGTGGAAGTACAAAAATTAATTTAAAGCATGTCTTTCTCATAGCCTGTTCTAGTGGCAAAACAAGTCAGTCCTCTTGGTCTTATAATTTGAAAGTTTTACAGATCTCAAATAATACAGGTCTTCACAAGACTAGACGTATTATGATGAAGCAAGACCAAATCTTATTTCCTAATCTCTTCTGACAAAGACTATCTTATGAAAAAGGACGTCTATCAAAGAGAATTAATCTCAGTGTCAAAATTAAAAACCTAAAACCTAAGTAAAAACTCAATAAGATCAACCTTAAGCTTTTAAGTCATGATTTTGGTTCTGTTGATTGTCAAGACAGAAGACTGAAATCTAGTTCCATTTGATCCTGATCTCTCCAGAATTTTCATCTGTTTTAAAAAAGATTTATTAAAACTTACACAGAGATAAATGTGAGACATAGCATAATATAACTAAATATTTCAAAAGAGAATATTCATTAGACAGTGACTATGAGGGTAGATTTTTATTTCAATGAACTTCAGAGCCAATGTAGCCTGTGCACACGAAGCCTAAGAATGTATGCATTTCCTATATATCTTAGCCATCAATTCTTAATTGTTCTGTTATCTGCACTCTAAAAAGATCTTCATACTGGACCAAACTCTCCTTATTTACCAAAGAATTACCCTCCTGGATCCTCGTATGATCATATTTTACAATTAGCAAGTTTAGTCAGTTGTCAGTGTAAAGGATTTAATTTAAAATACCTTTGTAGAGGTATTTTTTCTTCTCTTTGCTGACCTTAACCCCAGCTGTCTTATCTGTAGTTTCACGCATACATACCACTTACTGTTAGAAATAGAGCTTTATAATTATAGTATATATAATTTTCTAGTCTCAGAATTTAATCCTCGTACAGTTTTTGAACACTGCCTTACCCTGGCTTTCTCTTCCCATCATTCTGAGTATTATTAGTGTCAGTGAAATCTACCTGAATTCAGGAGTTCTGTAAGTCCTTGTGGAGGACTGTGGACCAGAAATTAGAAAGACAGCCCTGAGTACCAGGCAGCTGACAGCCTCTTTTCCAAGAGTGAGCGTGATAATCTCTTTCATCTGTAATTTTACTTATGAGCCCCTCTTCTTCCCATCTGCATTTTGTAATTATTATCATCGGAGAGCCAGTAATGGCCCTCTTTTGTTTTGTGCTGGTAAGAGAAGGAGCATAATGTATATTGCTCTTCTACTTCGCGGGCAAGTCAAAAGGTGTCAGCCAAGGTTTCTCAAAGAAACAGATCTGCCGTAGAACCTGACAAAGGTTGAGACCATTACAGTGGAAAAACTACATTTGCTTTTTGCAGATTGCATATGTTTATTAACTACTAAGTTTAGTTTTTATTATACTCTCTTTTTTTTTCCTGGGTGACTTTCAGGGTATAGATTTGGTTTTAATCTCTATGAATCCACTCTAATGTCTACGATAAAGCTTGAAAGTAAACAACAAAGACTTTATTCTACCTCTTCTTTTGGCTTGCTTTTAGTTTGCCAGAACTTGTTGATCAGCAAGAGTCAGCTGGCTTATTCTGCCATGCAACACCTATAGTGCTGTATCTCAGCAGGAAAAAGCTGTTCCCAGCAGCTTTTCTGAAATTGCAGGAGTGCAGAGGAATGCCTCCTCTATTACCTTCAGTGTGCAGAGAGGCACTGGAGACCAACAAATGAGTAAGATACACAACACTATAGCTTCTGTATCTTTTCTTAAACTAACAACAAACCTTCTGCAAATGTTCCAAACCAACCCAAAATGTGGTCAGCTATCCTGAGGAGGTAAGTTTATTTTTTCCCCTTACGGTATCAATTGGATGTGTCAGCTGCGTGTTATGTAAGAGCGGTATCTGTTATAATCCAAAAAAAAGTGCTGGGGAATACCTCACCAGCTAGGATGCAATTTTAATTTTGCCTACCTTTCTATAAGAGCCCATGCATGGATGCATTGGTTTATATGTGGTTGTTTAATATCTCTTCATAGTGGAAAAACATTCTTACACTAAAATAAAAAGTGTGTATCCATCTTGGTTGCTTAACTACACTGATATAGACAAAGTAGTATAACTTTATAGTACAGACCGGCCTGTAGTAAGGGGTGGCAATTATGTAATTTTTTTTGGCAGATGGTATACTACAAGCCCCAGTCAGCTATGGGGAAGTTCTGCCTCTACTGTCAGAGGAAATCTGTTGTATATATAGCACGCAAATGGAGCCACAAACTTTGAAGGAATGCTGTAACCTGTGCTAGTTAGGTGATTGAATTAACTTCTGATGAGTAAATAATGTTTGTATCCCTAAATGGAGAAGAGAATATAGATACTGCTAGATGCAGGCTAGAATATTTGAGTGAATGAATGAAGGAGGACCAAACCCCCCAGATTATTGTGGTAGGAAAAAAAATGTAAAAACTAAACACAAAACATTCCAGAGAAATTGAATGATGCTATCATAAAACTTACTTGGAATCCAGAGAGAATAATGTGAACAAAGAGCAACAAGGAAAGAAGGAAAAACCTTTTAAGTTTGAATCTTCTGTTGTCTAGAATGAGCCACTTGGCATATGCTCTAGAGAAAAGGGAAATTATAACACAAATAGCATAGAAATGGGCCACATCAGGCTTGAATGTGCAATTTAGCGTCTTCTTGTAAAAAATTATCTCCAGTAAGGTTGAGACTCTAAGTTTTATAAAATACATAGAAACAAAAAAAGCTGGTGATGCAACTCAGGCACATGGTGTGAGCACAGGGATGGAGGCGATGTAATATGAATTTAACTCACAACGTTGAGATTTAAATGCAGCTGTTACTGCGTAAAGGAGGTGCAGTTTTTACTTCGCTGCCCTTCACCTCAATAGGAACACCTGATGTCTTCTGAAGGGAGACAAGGGTACAGGAAGGCAATAGGAATAGCACAGCCAAGGCGGCAACAGGGCTGGGGCCGGCGCTCCCCCTCAGCGGGTCCTCACAGACTTTCCCACTGATTCCTGCTAACACAGTTCCCTTCCCCAGGGTGCGGGCGGAGGGACAGCCACCGGCTCCGCACCCGCCCCTCGCCGCCTCGGGCCTGGCGCTACCGCCTCTCCCCTCCCCGTCAGGCGCTGCTAGCGCCATTCCCTCGGCCTCCACTGCGCGGCAGGCCGGGCCGGGCCGGGCCGGGCCGGGCCGGGCCGGGCCGGGCCGGGCCGGGCCGGGCCGGGCCGGGCCGGGCCGCACCGCTGGGTTCCCGCCCCACGCCGCCGCAGCCGGCGGGCTGGTAGTTGGGAGGCTGCTCTCCGCCAGGATGGTTCACCATTCGGGCTCCATCCAGTCCTTTCGGCAGCAGAAAGGTCAGTACGAACCTCGCTGTCCCCACGGCGGTCATCGGGAGGCCCCGCGCAGCTGCCCGCTCTGCATGTGCACAGGGAGGGGGCACACGGGTCTCCCCGCGGGTGGTTTCCGTGCAGTATCGCCCCGTGGGTGCCAGGTGCGTCCTATGTGCGTGCCTACACTCGTGCCCGTGGGTGTTCGCATGCGGGCTGTAGCCCGGGTCCTGCTCTGGAGGCGCACTGATGCTCTCGGATGCTTTACCGGGTGTCAAATAATGCGACTGCAGCGGAGGAGAGGATGCCCGGTGTTGTGGGGTGGGCCGGGCCGGGCCGCGCCACAGACCTGCCCGCGCCCCAGCTACCGGGGGCCGGAGGGCCCCGGCCCGGCCTCGACTCCACGTCGGTCCCGCCCCGCCCAAGTTTTCCTTCCTGAAAGGCGGTGCTGCTTTGGTTCTCAGCTGTCGTACAGGTGAATCTAGAGATGCCTATATGCGTGATACCGACAGATCGTTCACCCTCTGGAGTTCACTGCAGTTGTTACTGGATTTGTTTCGGGTTTTAGTCTTCATATCATCCTGTTATCCAAGTACAAAAGTAGAGGAAGAATATTAGCTGCAATTGTGAGCGAGGCTCTGGTGTTAAAAGTGCAGATACAACTTAGGTTCAATCTGTGTATTGGGTTGTTTGTTTGTCTGGGATTTTAATTGCCAAACAGAAGCTCTTTGCTGGTCAGCACATATAAAGGTGAATTTCCAGTTGTGATTACCATCACTATAAAACCTGTATTGTGTTCATGTTAGAAAAAAAGAGAATTTCCTCAATGAACTTCATTTATTTTTTCTTGATCATGGAACCAATATTTTTACTATGTTTTTTTCCCTGTAATTCTACTTTGGTGGATCAGGTGAACCAAGATTTCCCTCACTTTGTTCTCTTTCAGTCACTGACAAACTTTTTTTTTTTTTATTCTTATAGTGCAGTATGCCATAAATTATGATAGGAAATGGTATTCTTTATACATAAATCATGAGGTCACTTACTGGATTTTGCCTCATTCAAGTTCTTCTCTTTGACTGGTTAGGTGAAAATAAATAATTCAAAGCACTTATTCCATTCTGGTAATCCCATAACAAATTTACTTCTTTGCTGTAGAGGTTTTGCATTTAATGCCAGTCTTGCGTGCAGTAATGAGTGGTGCTGTCTCAGACTGTAAAATGTCTAGTTTAGTCAGGTGCAAAGGTAATTATTTAGTATAAAAACATATTTTTTCATCTATCAAGTCTACATTTATAAAAGTATTAGATGACTTGGAGCCACAGTGTTAGTCCTTACTTTTTCATAAGAAAATATTTCTTACATTATAGCAATGGTTAACAAGCTCCAGAATCGTTGTCATGGCCCTTCAGAAAAAATGCAGCTGTTCTGTAATAATCTTTAAAAAACCTACCCCAAAACTAACTTTCAGTGTTCCAGTTCAACTTGAACTATGTTCAAGTTCTTTGCCTTGTGATTGATGAAACTCTATGTTTGCACAAGTCATAAAACTTTGTAATAACTAAACGAGTTTTGCCAGTTGCTTTTTGAGAGGAAGATTTTTGTTCTCATCTCCTTATTCCTGAAGAAATTCTGAATAAGGTACCTTGCCAGTCATCAGGCTTTGGAAAAGAGAGGATGCTCTTATGGAGCTTTGTAACCTGTATATTATTGACTAACATGAGTATCGCTTTCCCAGACTTCTCAAATGCAGTGTGATATGTACAAAATGTACCTGAGTTCAGCCTCTGTTTTTCTCAGCCTAAAGCTTTTAGGAATGGGGGAGGACAGCATGAAATCTTGATCAAAAGGCTGCAGCAAAACTAAGCAAACATAAATCGTAATCAAGAATTCATCATCTTATCATGAGGTATTTAGAAGAAGCTGAGCATCTGGTACTCTAAAGTTCATAGGCACGGATCTCAGAAGCAAAAATCATTGTGGTTTTTTTTTTCTTTTAATTTAGTACTTTATATCAGTCTTTATTTAAAATTTAATATTTTGGTTACTGTAATTTCTAACTTACTGTTGCTGAGATTCTGACTAAATGCATTGTTTATTTTCTAGCTGCTCACAAAATAGTGCCCTAAATTCCCTTTTTTTACAGAATCAGTGGTAATCTTCATGAAATGGCCAACTGCCCATCACAGCTGTGCCTTGTATGCTTCACTTGCTTAAAGACCAAGCTCCATTTCTTTAGGGGGGATTGAAAGGGCATTATTTTTATGTGGATTCTCAATCATATAGGAAAAATATACATCAGCAAATCTCATAGTTCCCGAAAACAAATAGAAAATAATTTTAAACTCTTCAGAAACAGAACCTACCTATTGCCAGGTAACATAATATTCAAACTCACTTGCTAAAGAGGAGTAACTTTTAAAATGGGAGACAGAATGGGGTAGAGAGCATTTTTTTCCCCTTACCTGCTCTGAGCACTTTCTTCTAGCTGAGAAGTTGTGGTTTCAGCACCAAAGCTGTTTTTACAAGGTGTGGAGGAATAAGAAGACTTAAGTTCTCCTTCAGCAGGAAGGAGAGAAGAAAGAAAGAAAAACAACCCTATTGCTATCCCAAGGATTTGTTACTGTTTAGAATTTGGGTGTTGTTTTTCTTTAATTTATCTTTCCCTTCTTGACAGAGTGAGGAGGTGTTCAGAGTAGGAGGCTGCTGCCATCATTTTGTCTTGCTCTTTGTTCAAATTGTGTATGCAGAGTGAAACCCTCAGTTTCAAAACCTGCAGCAGAGCTCAACGTAGTTTTATAAAAAGACACAGAAAGGGTTGAAAAAATGAATCTCATTCTTCTTCACCCCCACAGTTCTTGTTCTTCTACTTGTATCCAAAGATAATGTCTATTGAGAATAGCAGTGTCCTAGAGGTAGACTAATCTGTGTCTCTGCACAGCAGTGTGTTAGATCTGTTTAGCCATCTGTATAGTATTTTCTGGCTATTTTTAACCTCTGCTTTGGCAGAAACTGGTTTTCTGAAATTATTTTCCTCAGTAATATTCTCAGATAAAAACCATATTATTAAATATATACCGTTATACTTTTTACTTTTTCAAAAGGTGATGCAAGCTATGGCCTCTGAGGAATTATGTCAGAGGAAAGGGAAAGAAATGTTTATTATTTACTAGTTTCTTCCCAACCATTCTTTACAAAAGAATAATCTTCTTCCTCAAACTTTAATATACAGGTTTGTTTAAAACTAGTAAGTAATTAATAGTTATTCGTACAGGAGAAATAAGATAATGTTGATAAGAACAAAGATGATCTCTACAGGTAATTTGTAGTTTAATAATTCCAGGGAAAGATAACTAGTTAGGAATCGCAATCTTTTAAATGCAGGACATAAAAATATATGGCAGCCTTACGGCAGATTTTGTGTTTTCCGTAATAGGTGTGGGACAGGTGCTAAGCAATTGCTTGTTTTATTAGAGGACTCTACTGAAAACTCATACTCTTTAGAAGGAAAGGCAACCTAATTGGCAAGAGGCTCTTGTTACAGATACTTGGTGGTTGGGTTTGAATAAACCTGTGTTTAGGGTGCAGATCAAGGCAATTACTATGCTTAAAATTTTAAACATCTAGGACTTTTGTCCCAATACACAGACTACAATTTCCTGCATACTTTGTTGGGTGCTTTTATTAACTAGTGTTGGTTTTTTAATACCCCTATCAAAGCTTTTTAATGAAGGAATTCAGTGCTGGGAAAAAGAAAACATGTTTGTGCTTTAAAATTGAGTTGCTTTCATCTTGGTGTATGAGATTTAAGAATGTGGACTGCAGATTGAAAACCAGTGGCTAACTTGGGGTGCTTCTCATATTTCCAGTCAAGGAGTTCAATGTTTCCTGGTTCAGTGAAGCAGGAAGGAGTTCATCAACTTCCATGCACATTAAGTCTTTGAGAGTACTGATTTAGCCTCTCAAGGGATTGATCTTGGAATAGCTTGACTTGAGACTTCTGAAGAAATCAGGTCTCTCTATAAAAAATGTATTTCTACATGTATTCCAGTTCTCATCTGTGCCAAATATTTTGTTTCATTTTATATATTAGCCACTTGAAGTTGTAGTGTGGTTTAGAGGGATTGAGAATTGGCTTGAGAATCTCCAATAGCTCTGCCTTCACAGGGGAGCTTGTTGCTTCCTTAACGTTTTTGTTAAATCACTTGGAGCTACTTTGAGAACCACTGATGTAGAGTAGAGCTTGCTGGTATGGTTGCTTTACTCTGATTTTAAGATCTTAATGACCTGCATTCTTTATAAAACAACTTGTGAAATTGATTTGCATTTCTTGTGAATTTAAATGAGAATTTGTAAACATCACATTTTTATATTGCTCCAGAGTTTTCCGCATTCAGGAACTTGGACTTGTGATTAGGAATCTCATGGAGAATTCTCCAAAGATGTTTGGTGCTTCTGTGGCATGAGTGAACCTAGTACGCTTAATAATCTGAAGAATCTGCTGAAATTACTAGAAGATGGAATTCTGTCATACAAAAATTAATGAAAGAATGTGACCCCTCGCTACTGTTGTCCAGAGCAGAAAGGCCAAGTTTTCACGTCAGTGTGAATAAAGCAATTTTTTTGGGCTCAGCTCTTCAATTTTCATTCCAAGGAGCACTAACATAAATAGAAAATTTCAAAGCCGTGCTCATCTTGACTCTGAAAGCTGAGAGCAATACAGCTATTAATACAGTCCCTTAAAACAATAACATATTTAGACAGTGTTACTTAAAATGTTCTTTCAGGGCGCTGAAAGGCAAGGTCCAATGTTTAATATTTGCTGTTACTTCTTTTGCCTGATGCAACTGCTCAACCTAGGATGCACTCCATCTTTTTCACTCAGACACCTTTGAAGGGCCCATAATTATGTCTTTTTATTCCAGATTGTACTGTTGTAACTTCAAAAAAATATAGAGCTTTTTGCAAACAATCATTACATATGACATATTAAGCCTTATATTATGAAGGTGCATGAGTGCTGTAGAAATAAGTCAAATATAATTTTTTTTTTTCACTGAATGAATATTTTAAATGAGAAAGCTAAGGATATCAGAAAATTTTGGGATGTCGCTTAACTCTGTCTGGCTACAGATGATGATGCTGTGATTCGATGTCTAGGCATTAACTTCCTACGTTCTGATTTAAGTATAGCTTGATATAGTAGTATGTCTAGACAAGCCTTGTACCTATTCCACAGCTTTTCAAAATTTCCTGAATAAGGACCTATGAAAATAGGCAACCCTCGCCACCACTCATTTTCTTTAGAACCCTCATCAGTTATATTTCATTGGGTATCACCACAAAATTGCAAGTTCCTGATCTGCCTTCATATTTTGATTTATTTATTCTGCTTTTTGTCATTTTTGAAATCTGGTAAATGAGTATGATAAATGAAACAGCCCTACTAGTTTATATTCTATTGTAGTAGTATTTTGAATATAACAGTTTTTGTTGAAAAGTCTTGCAGCAAAATCAGCACTAGTCAACATATTTTTTGATTAGAGGTATTTTGAAGTTCCAACAACTGTGAGAAATTGAAACACTGTCTTAGCTAACAGTACCAAGAGCCTTGCATGACAGTTAATGCAGATGGCTAAGTAGTAACTGGGAAAGTAGTGAAAAAAAATAGCCATCCATATTTTAGACATAGTGTGATAGCAGAAAGTAGCTATACTGAATTCACAAGTTTGCTGAGCAACATGAAGATTACTTGTTTTCTGCTTTGGCCTGTCTAAGCTGAAGAGAGTGTCTGTGTTGTCTCGAGTCAAACATCCAATGAGGTTTGCAGAAAGCATTATACATATGTGGTTACCCAGGTTACAAATCTTTACCGAAGTCGTTCTGGAATTAGGTCAGTTCTATATATTCTACAGCATGTATTACAGTAGGTTATTAACCAGAGACAAGTGTAACTCAAAACCAAGCTGCAGTGTACAGCAATATGTTTTAACAACTCTGAGCTACATTGAATACAAATTCATCACTGTTTTCTCAGAAAGAAATTCTGAGTCTGCCTCAATTTGGATTATCGTCTGGCTTGTGAGGGCTTTTAGCCAATGCAGTTACTCAAGGGAGGAATTGTTCATTTGTCTGACTGGTGAGGTGACAGTTTCATTCACAGTATTTTTGAGTCTTTAAACGAGGTTTTGAAGAAACTGATACCTTAAGTTGTCCTTTTGGGTCATATCTAATATTCATATGTCAGGCAAATAGCGACGTCTGTCATGTAACTGTTTGATCTGCTTAAAGGTCTTCTGAGGGGGAAAAAAGATACTGTGAAAGCATGCTGAAGTAGATTCCATCTGTAACTCAGGAAAAGGAAGTGTAGTTTGAAGAGTATCTGCAGAAATCCCTTTTGAACAACAAATTGCCGTATGGTTTTCATTGATTTCTTTAGTAACAACAAAGGATGAAGCCATACATGTTTTGTTGCTTCTTGTCTGTTGTTCTTACTGGATTCCTGTGTAGCACCCTAGCACAAGGAGGATGCACAAACAAAGGAATTTAGAGCTCACTCAAATCTGTGTTGAAAAATTTGTAAGTACATCACAGTTACACAAGAGTTGTAGCTAGTCACGTGTGCTCCAGATAGCTCCTGTGATGATGGCAAGCTCTGGAGTTAGAATATGTTTGAAATGTCATATTCTATTCTCTGCTTGTCTGATTCAGTAGAATTACTCTTGCTCAAAAATTTCCTTACTACTTACTGTTTGTTTGTTTAGTAGCTTCATCAATAGTACGTCTTTATAATCCAAAAGGTCTAATATATGTAATATTTGCATTCTGTTATCTTTCTGGTTCAATACACTAAGGGAGTTAGTGCTTTTAATGAATTAATTTTCCTGAACCATTAATTTCTTTTTTTTTTTTTTGTGGGAGGATGAAGTCTTTTTTTAGCTGTGGGCTATTGTGTTGTCTGTCCTGGTTTAAAGGACAGGTGTCTGCCAAAGAAGGCATGAACCTCCCTTGGGATGGAAAACGTGACCCCCTTCCCTCCAAATTATTATAACTTTGAAATTGGAGGGCTTTCAGGCAAAGATACGGGAAAAGGAATAACAGTTCTTTATTAGTGTGTATATCTATGTATAACAAGACAAACAAACAACAACACCGGCAGCAACAACAAACAAAACCAGAAACCCAGTAACAGCCTTCTGAATATTCTGCAGAGGCTGGTTCTTTCAGCGGACCTATGCAAGAAACCACAAGACCCCTATGCATTACCATTTGGTCTCACATAAAATAGTTCTGGGTTTGTATTGCAAAGTTGAAACATGGCAAAAGTACTGCTGGATTTTGAATGGTCTCAGTGAAGAGGACTTAAGACTTATATTCCTCTTGTGCAGAAAACTTGCATTTTGTTGATACGTTTAATTATATATATATATATTTCTATTTTTGTATATTTTAAAAGCTTGTTTTTGATATATATTAAGCATTCAATAAACATTTGTATATCTCTGAATGTTGATCTTTTCCAGAGAAAAAGTTTTTGTATTTTCAAAATTATTTAGGTGACATTCCACTCAAGTCACACTTGAGGGACTCAGAATTGTTCACAATCAAAATTTTAAAAAGATTTTTCAAATATGCAGGTGAGTGCTCTGTCAGGGCTTTTGATAGCGCTTGGCTATGTAACAGGAATTGCTAGGAGTCATGTACCTAACGTTGTTTGCAAGGTTTTGGAATTCTTTAAAAAAGTTAACCCTTAGTACCTAAACAATTTTAAAAACAAGTCTGTTTACCAGAAAATTCAATAATTTCTTAAAATATGAATTTAGACCTGAATAGCTGCCCCTGGTTCCATCTTTTATAGATGCGTTTGTTATATGGTTATGGCCCCAGAGTGGGCCCTGAATTTTGACTTGGGCAAGCTGCAAGCTTCAGTACAAGTCATGTAGTCTCCTGAGCACCATTGGTAGATAGTGTGTGTGAGAGAGAGAGAGAGAGTGTGTGTGTGTATCATTAAAGCAACTGCAAACTAAAGATGTAAAAGCTATGGAACCCTGTCAGCAGCTCTCTGCAGCGTATTAAAGACTGGAGAGTCCCTGCCTAAGGATACAGGAGATATCATTGGATGTAGGGGTAGAAGAGTATCTGAAGATTGTAAATGACTTGTTAGAGGAGGAATGACTTCAGGGAGAGAGAAATCCAAGATGCTTTACGATAGATGCTTTAGGATCATCAATTTACTACTACTACAAAAGATTTTTATAATATGCAAAAGCGAGGAGGATTTTCCAGGTAACACAGTTATATTATAAGCAGATGCTGTTCATTCACCAAGCACCACCTTGGTACATAGAGTTCAGTAAGAAAAGGAAGAGAATGATTTTCAGAAACAGAAATAGTGTAGAGGAATGAATGAATGAATGAGTAGAAAAAAGATGCTTGAACATGTTCCTGTTAATAATTCACACTGTCAGGATATGCAGGACTTTGAAAATTCTGTTTCAGAAATCCAGCATCTAAATAAAATGGAAAAAGAGTGGAAAAACAGCCTATCATAAAAAAGTAGTTCTCATTTCTGCTGTCCTTCCTGAAGTGTGATTGGACTCAAAGATATTTCATGGTGATTGATTTGACAATTATCTTGAGCATACTCGAACTTAAATAAAACTTTGCCATAAAGATTTAGCGGATGTAGTCTGCACAGAAGCCCCAAATACCCTCACTGATAACAGCAGGATTACAATGGATGTACTAGAGAGTCTGATTTGATTTACTCTTATGGATTATGCTTTTATTAGCTATGAATAAGAAATGATGCCTTCTGTATCTCATTAGCAAATTTAAATAGTGGATGAAGAGGAATTAATAAGATTGCTGTAGCCTTGCTCCAAAATGACAAGGAGAACAGGCTATCAGGGTGAGAATAGTGCTTCCAAGTTTTGACCTTGATCTTTAGCTCCTGGACTGTCAGAGGTTTGTCTACATCTGAGACATGAAACAAATACCTTTTAGGATATTACTTTTAATTAAATATAATGTGTTGGTAGGGAATAATCAAAACTTTCTATTCTTTTATGGTGTCAGAAAGGAGCATCTCCAACTTTTTATTACTTTATATTGTAGGAAATCTCAAAATAAACCTGAGATGGACTTGTATTTTGTGCAGAAGACTGTGCTATTAGGACTAGTGTATGACAGGTATCTATTATTTTGTGTTTCTTGGAGCCCTTTCATGGTCTTCTGAAGAGACAGGGAGGGAATAAGTGGCTAAAAAAGAAGGGCAGTTTTTTTGTAAATTCAAATATGTGAATAGGTTGAATATGCAAAGCTGTTTCTTCTACTGCACTCATCTGGGGATCCTTTGTGTTACACTGGGGCCTTAAAATAGCCCATTTCTACATGGTTATAAGATTTTTAGTTCATTTCCAGCATGCTCGTCAAGCTGCCAAATGTCCATTTATATTTGATATATCTGGTATATGCATCCATACTTCAGAGAAAAGAAGCAGTTATCAGCGCAAGGATGCTAGTCTCAAACCACCACTCTTGCATTACTTATGTGAGCATTATTATGCAGAAAGAAATGATGACAGCTGAATTCAAATCAGCAGCTTTGTCCAGAACATTTCATAGATTTCATCAAGAATATCCTGAAAGTGTATACTTTCATGAAAAATACATTTAGTTAGACTTTTAGTTTACTTTAGCCTCTTTTATCTTCATTAGGGTAATTTCCTCTTCTTTTTTCTCTCTTCATTTGAAATACACTGTTTTCAGGAGGTGAAGGGCTGGAGGGGAGAGGGGCAACACTCCATTTTGTTTCTGCTGTTACCGTTTTTTTACTTATCGTTAGGTGATTATTTAATACAGTTTCCACTAGAAACTGTGTATTAATGTAGTTTTGGTTATGTGGTGTCTTTCCTATGCTGTTTTGCTTTTGTCAGGAAAATTAGTTCCTGATGTCAGAGGTTTATGTCCAAAAAGGAGACAGATGAGTTCTGTAACTTTATTCGAATAAAGGGAGAGGAGGCCATGGGGCATTTCCCATAGAGTCTCTCAGATTTTTAGAGGACGCAGCCCCCTTTTTATCCTAATTTCCCGGCCACATTTCCCTCTCTCTTTCCCCACTGGCTGAGGTACTTGAGAGGTACAGACTTCTGGAACCACCTTATACAGACCTCCTTCTAATGTGCATTTCCTCTCCTCCCTTCTTTTACTTCGTGTCTCTGTTCTTTTTCTCTAGGTCCAGGAATTTAGCACGGCCTTGGGTGAGCAACAGTCTGTATCAATTAGTGGAATTCCTATGGAATTTATGGTTCCTCCCATTGCTTTTTTCACCTCTCAGTATCTGGCTTTATCTGCCAGCAGGCCCACAGTTTGTAAAGACACCTCCCTCTCATTCCTTCCACTTTTTGTTTCATGTCTTCATTTTTTTTGGTAATGAGCTAGTTTTTGTAGAAATAAGGTTTTCCTCACTGCTTCTGTTGAAATGTCATTTTATACCTTGCTAAGTCACTGCAAAATGTTTCTTCCTAAAAATGGAATATAAATATTGGATGACAATACATTTTATGCTACACAATAATTGCTGAGTTATCAATTCTGTGCTTTTTTTTTTTTTTTTTTAATCCTTGCTAAAACTAGTCAGGTAACAGACCAAAACTTGTATTACTATTGCAAGCTTTCTGCAAGTAATTCTGGATGTTGCTGGACAGGTGAGTTGAAAAAAGCATTTAATTATATCTTACTAATAAGACTTTGCTTTTTTTTAGGATTTATTTTTCCTAAGTATTGGTATCAGGGTTGCTAATAAGATTATAACTGCATATGAGGTCTTTGTGTTCTAAGAAGTGAGCCAAAGAAATACATTTGATGAGAAAACTTTATCATCTGTCAACAAAACAGTGCAGTTTTAGGGTGTTGTTTTACCTGCAGATTGTCTGACTTTTAAAATTACTTAGCTCTGATGGTCCAGTTCTCTTGAGATTTGTAAAATAAGCTTTTATTTTTCATTTTTCACAATAAAAAATACCTAAGAATCTGACCAAAAATTACCATTCATTGATAGTAGTCAAAAAAATCTCCCTCTTTCCCTCTGTGTTTTTTCCTTTTTGTTAAAATTAGTCCAATAATCTGGGCATCCAGTAAGTAAATACTCTATCACACTGCATTATAGAAGCAGATGGAGACTGAAATACTGATGGTTCCTATCCAAGAGCCTGAATTGAAGGGAGGAAAGGTCTGGGGGAAGAGAGGCTTGAGAGACTGGGAAAGGGCAGAAGATCTAATCCTGCTAGTTATATATATCTATGGTAATAATTTTCCCCAGTGCAGGAAAAAATACTACTCTTCAGAATAGGAAATAACAGTCATAAATACCATATGTGAAGTTATTCTACAAAATGTTATTGTTTTGTGATCCTCTTCTCTTCTTATTTTTCTCTCAGTTTAATGCAAATTTGCTTTGTCAATTTTTTATAAAGTTGTGTTGGAGGTTAGGATTTGCATCAATTTTAGTTCATGAAAAAGGAAGTCTTGAGGATGGCACTAGGTAATATGTGACAATTGCTTAAGGAACAGAACTGTTTCACAGTCTCACGATTGTATGTTCTGAATGAATATAAGATGCAAAGTCAATTTTCCACAAATACTGCGTTGTTCAATGCAGGAAGTCATGCAGAAATTCAGTCTGTAATGGTGGGAAACTGATTGTTCTACATAAAGTGCAATTTCATGGTAAGCAGGTGGTTTTTGCACACAATTGCCATCTTGCTCTATTTGGAAGCTGTTGTTTCTTTGAGAGTAGTTGCAGTTGGAGTATAGCATGCCTCTGTAACTGCAGTGGTCACACATCTTTGTCCATGGCCAAGTTTTCTGAAATGGATGTTCAGATTTTTAGTGAAAAAGTGCAGGAAAACCAGAACTTCTCAATAGATTACTTAGGAAAACCTGAGGCTGTAGAGAAACAGCTCAGACTTTCAATTTCTTCAGTTCTATAAAACCTTTACTTTTTTATGCTTAATTTTAAAAATAAATTTGCAAATATACGATTAAACTTAAGAATTAGATACTTGAACAGTAAAACATCCCTTACAAACACTATCTGTATAAAGAGACCATCTGCCTTACAAACACTATCTGTATAAAGAGACCATCTGCCCTATCAACTTGTAGTATTACTCTTACAGATATAGGAAGTTAAGCTTTGTGGTTTGAGAGGTGGAACTTCCAATAACAGCCATCATGAATATGCTGGATGTCTGACTAGCAAAGGTAAGTTTCTTTCAGGAGGCCCTTTAAAAGCGGGTATGATTGTGTCAAAAGATGTCTCCGTTCCTTTGTATCTATTATTTTCTTATTTCTTTTCTCTGCTAGTTTGCAGAACTTGTGAGATTCATATTTGACCATTTTTGACTTCATATTGTCCCTTCCATTCCCATATTTTGAACCTTCATCATGAATGAATAAAAAATCTTCTGTCTTCATTCTGCTGTAGTTGCTCTATTAGCTTAACTCTTTACTCTTTCTTACTCTGAGGAAAGCTTCCAAAGCTTCCTAAGAAATTAGGTGAGAAAATGTCTCTGGAGGCATCTAGACCAAAACTCAGCTCATCAGCCCAACTTTGAAACTAGGTCAGATTGCTCTGGGCCTTACCCAGTCAGGTTTGGAAAATCTGTTTCTACAGTCCTCTCCGTCCCTGTGTTTCAGCACTCTTGCTGAGATGAATTGTTCCCTTATGACCAGTTCAAAATTTCTATGTTGCATCTTTTGACTGTTGTCACTTGTCTTTTTGCTGGGCATCTATGTATCTCTCCCTTCTCTCTGTAACTCCCTTTTTAAGGTAGTGGAGTTATCTTCAGGGTGGCCTGGATGTGCAGATAAGTTGTTTCTTAGAGTGCTCTGGCGAAGTGCTGCTTCACCAGCTGCTCTTCCTGTTCCATGCCCTCTAGCTTCTAAACCATCTTTGTGACCCTCCGTTCAACTGCCTTCAGCATGTTGAGGTGTCCTGTACAGAGGTGATACTGAAATTGGCTGGAAAATAAACTTTCTAACACAATTTGAAGCACTATCAAGCAGGCATTCTTTATTGGCGCTGGACATGTTAGAATACTACCTCCTTTAATCTAGTCATACATATTCATTACAATGTACATCCTAGCTAATACATAAACATCACTTTTGTAGAACTGATTTGCATGCATCTACCTCCTACTGGAAGTCATTTTATGGCCCTGGAGGGTCCTATAAAGGGATCTCTGGTGGTTGTATTCACTGAATGCTTCGATATTTCAGGCAACCATTCCTTGAACTTTTTCCTCTGGGCATGTGCTGTTGCTTCTTGTTACCTAACTTGCCAAAAAACCCACTGTAGTTCTCTTTTTCTCCACTGTTCAAGCTATAGTTACCATCCTTTTATCTTTTTTGCTAGTTAGTCTTGAAGCTCTATTCAGCAACTTCAGGGGAACTGAAAGTTATTATTCTCTATGTTATTTATCAGGAACATCCCAAAGCTGGATGTTGTTCGAGATGTGGTTGCAGGAGAGTCAACTAGAAAGGAGTAATCTCTTTCCTTGACCTCCTAGCTTCACACGTGTCAAAGTAGCTCAAGAAGGAATCAGCCTTTGTTTCTGCAAGGTCTCCACTGCTTACACCACTGGGAGTCAACCCAGAGTAGTGCAATGTCAGTTATTATAACAAATAGCCACTGCTGTGAATTTCTAAATTAAATTGTTTTGTTGGTTTCACCAGCAAAGTGAGGAGGAAACTGTTCAAAAGAAGTATGCACGGCTCTGTCTCTTGGTGTGAATGATGAAGTTGAATCTAAGCAGTTGGTCAGATTTAGTATTATGGTATTAATTCAGTATCTGGGTTGAAAATCCATTTGGTGAATTGATTCATTTGGGAAATTTTGGGGTTTTTTTTATGGTGTAAGTGGAAATGTAGTTCTCATTGGAAGGCAGTTTTACTTTTATAACCACTGTCCAAATTTCATATAATAAGGCAAAATAATTGCTTTTACAGAAAAGAAAGAAAAAAAGGACAAAGAATAAAGTTGAGATTCAATGTTTTTTTTTCTTTTCTAGAATGTATTCTTATTTCTTTTGCTATTTTACCTCAAGGAAAATAAAAGCAGAATTGTGGGTACAGCTGCAGAGCTTTCAGCTGAAGCCAAGGAAAAATATGGAAGTTTTACACTATCAAAGGAATGTTTCTATTGAATTGCTTCATAACAAGCATTTTATAAAAAGCTAATTTGTCCCTTGTTTATGATAGTCAAACTCTAAAACACTTTTTTGAACAGGAAATATGTAAAAATTATTCTCCAAACTCCTTTCATTCCTTCGTCTCTCCCTTGTATAATAGCATCTTGCTCCTTCTCCTTTTTTTCTTTATTTTCTTCTTTTCCCTGTTGTCTTTTAGGCAAAGAAAACTTACCCAAATATCTTAGGCATGAAAAATAATCATTCCGTAGAACCAATTGCTGATTGATTTTTAATTGATTGCCATTTGATTTTGGCTTATAGGTTTGTAACTCTCCTTATCCTTTAGGATAACGATTTCTGTTGCATTCTTTTCACACTTTTATTTAAGCAATATAAGTTAACAGAAACTCTCTCTTACAATTCAAACACTGAAATCGTTATCTATCCTTGTCTCTCTCTTCACTATTTGGAAATAAAGTTAAATCTTTACTACGTTTGGAGAGGTGGTATTCTGTTTGTGTTTAGTATGTTGTTAGTACCGTTTCAAAGCAAGAGGATTTTGTTTCGGCAAGTTTATAGTATAGTATGTTTTTGTTAGAGCAAATAAATATGTAAATAAATGATTTGTTGTCCCACATTTCCTCATGCTCCTCCCAAATTTTATGACTATTCTTCAAAATATTAGTTCTGGACATGTTAAAATGAAAAAAAACTTTAAGCAATATAATAATAATAATAATCATACCCATATAATCATAATATGTTTATGAGAATGAACTGCTTTCTTGTCTGACACTTTCATTTCATATAATAATACAATTTCATAAAGATTCACAGATACTCCTTTGTAGTGAAATCCTCTTTATAGGTTACTTCTATAATGTAAAATTCCCCATCTCATTCCATTTTTACACTTCTGCATACCAAAGAAAAACCATGCCTTAGCTTAACCTGATACAATGATTACCCTGTCCACATAAATACTTTTTTGCTGCTCCATTAATTTACTTGTATTGAAATAGGACAAAGATGCCTCACACATAGGGAAGGGTGTAATTTCTGTAAGGTGAAGCTCTGTTTTGCTCCAGTAATGAATCTGTATGCCCTGCCTTAACCATACTAGGTAGCATGACTCTTCTATACCTTCCTCTATTTTTTTTTTTTGTTTTAGAGAAACTTAAGGAATTATCAATGATTGTAAAATTTTATAACCGTAATGCTAAATGATTCATTTGATACCATAGTGGGATCATTAGGGATGTCCATCCATTTTCATGTCAAAATGGAAGGGTGACAAATTTCTTTACCAAGAGTGTAGTCAAACACTGGAACAGGCTTCCTAGAAAGGTGATCAATGCCCCAGGCCTATCAGTTTTTAAGAGGCATTTGGACAATGCCCTTCATGACATACTTTAACTTTTGGTCAACCCTGAAGTGGTCAGGCAGTGGTCACACAAGATGATCACTGTAGGCCCCTTCAAACGGAAATTATTCTATATTTCCATTCCATTCTCATCTAATCTAAATTTCTTTTTTTCTGGTGAGACTAGGGAGTTCTTCCCAGCTTGTTTCTCTCTGGCAGTGGCAGTTTTCTAGGTGTTGAAGCTTATAATATTAACCAAGAAGTTTGACGCTCTTTCATAATGCCCAAGGCATTACACTTTCTCCTAATGCAGAAGCAGAATGTGCAAATCAGCCGTCATCTTTAAACTACTTTTACTTTGCTGATGTCCTGGTGATACCGAAATCGGCCGAAGAATAAACTTTCTAACACAATTTGAATATTAGAAAGCAGGCATTCTTTATTACAGCATTGGACACATTCAAAGGATATCTCCTCTAATTGAATGTGTGTCATAAAACTTTACAACAAAGTATTTATTCCAGTATGATCATACATATTCATTACAACGCACTTCCTAGCTAATATATAAACATCACTTTTCCTAGAACCAATTTACATGCCTCTGCCCCTTACTGGAAGTCCTTTTATGGTCTTAGGGGGTCATCTAAAGGGGTCTCTGGTGGTCATATTCACTGAGATCCCCCAAAATTGTAAGTGACCTTGCCTTAAACTTCTCCTAGGCCATGTGTTGTTGTTTCTTGTTACATAACTTTGCCACAAAAACCACTTAGGTTCCTCATTATCTGTTTATCCACTGGTTCCAGCTATGTTTAGCATCCTGTGTCTCTACTTTTATATTCTTTTATCTGATTTGCTGGTTAGTCTTTAAGCTCTGTTTTGCAGCTGAAAATTTCTGTTCTCCCTGTTGTCTGTCACTGGGCAGCCCCAGGGCTGGAGATTCTCATGTGGTACTTTAGATAGCCTTGGAAACGCGGTAGCTGGTGAAAAGACAGCTCTGCAGCCACCTTTTCATTAGTCTTCCATTTGCCTTCCTTCCCCTGCAAATGCTTCAGTCCCTCTGA
The DNA here is from genome assembly GCA_013398855.1 of Mohoua ochrocephala. Classification (NCBI taxonomy): domain Eukaryota; kingdom Metazoa; phylum Chordata; class Aves; order Passeriformes; family Acanthizidae; genus Mohoua; species Mohoua ochrocephala. The sequence continues at coordinate 83,208 of VZTA01009015.1, read as the reverse complement.
AGGGCCTTCGAAGGCTTGGTGTAATGTAATGACCTGACTGGGACAAAAGGCAGCCTGCAGCTTCTGTGGATGGGAGGACAGGAAAAGCAGAAAGGTGCATAGGTATGTTCTTGGCAGCCTAGCCAGGGCAGTGTCATTACAAATTATTAAGAAACCTTCCAGGTATTGAAAGAAAAAGTAAAATTGAAGGCAACTTTTTCATTTTACTTGGAAGACACTTACTTTCCTTCATTTGAAGTGTTCTTCATGGCTCATGAAGTGAAAGCAGGCATCTATAAATATAAATTATTAGAAAATAATTGTTAGGTCTTGTCAATCATGGTTTCTCATTGCTTTGTCATGTGTGCTGATGCTCAGAAATGGTTGTCAGCTGAACATTGTTGTCTTTAGAATTAATATATCATCAAGATTTTTGTTCAGGTGTACTTGAAAGGAGACTTTATACATTTTGTCTCTTTTCCTCTCTTTAAGGTTATGTTTCTTTCACATAGTTTATCAGCCTTGACAATTTATTAAGAAGTTCTGTTCCTGTTCCTGCTATTTTCTTTATTTTACTCTAATCTATTATCTGTGATGGGAAAAAGTATTGCAAAAAAAGAAGCACTAGGACATAATCTTTCTACTTATGTGAATTCATGTAAATGACAGATGTTTACATATCTAACTATAAACAGTATATTATATCCTGCAGAAGAACAAGAAGTTTTTTTATGCACCCCAAATGCTAAGTAAATTTTGCATGAAATTAATTTTTTTATATATGTATGTATAAATAGTTTCATGCTTTAGTTAAGGTTTTGTGAAAGTATTTCTGACAAAAGATACTTAATTATAGAGGTGTTCAGCCCCATTATCTTCAACCAAGATAAAATTTTTTTTTTATGGGTAGTAGCAGCAAGAACTATCAATATTTAGTCTAGCTGGAAGCCTACACAATATAAGTCCAGAGAAGCATTATAAAGTTTTGTCATAGCACCACGTAAAATTTTGGACCCATTTTTGTAGTCTTAAGTTGTTATAGAAAGGCAGATTTTAGCTGTCATTTTGATGTAACGATTTGCCTATATGATGGAATGAAGAAAAGAGTGGACAGTGAGAAATGGTTTGGAATTCTGTTAGCAACTGGTCTCATTGTCTTCTTCAGCATGACCCCTATTAGGGATAGCTGTTGGATTGAGAGCACGTCAGCTGCGATGGCTGGAAGTATAGAAATGAAATAAAGTTCTGTAGTGGACATTGTAGCTGCAGATCAATATTCAGAAAATAACTCAAAATCAAACAGACATTAGACTAGCAAATCTCAAGGATTGATATATTCTTAATTCTGAAATCCTGATGTGGCTGATCCATCTACTGTGGTTGATTCACTAAAACATTGTTATACTTCTTGGTTAAATGTTAGTCTGCTATTTGAGCAACTTTTTCCTGGGTCAGCATCATTCTTGCACCTTTTTGATTTTGGTCACTAGGTCCACACACTTTGCTGGGTGTTTAGAGTGGGCTTTTTAGTCAAGTTTTACTGTTCTGAATTGTGCTTCAGGAAAATCTGAAGAAAATAAATAAGTATATGAGTCTTCATGTTAAGTGAAACGAGTTAATTGCAAATTACAATTTTTGCAATCTCTTTAGTGCCAGCTATTCATAATATTATATTCACTTTTGTTTTACATCCTTAAAAAATTAAAGTATTTATTTTTTCTCCCTTTTATGCATTAACATATATAGACATGGTTTTCAAATCCTTAAATGGAAGTAGTAATTTTAAAAAGGCCAATAATCACTTCCTGAAAAGCTTTTAATGGATTTAACTTAGACTCTGATTTTGTGTTGGATATGCTTCCTCTGTATTTAATTCCACAGAATTTATTATAATGTTAATAATTTTATAGTCACTGCTCTAAGAGTGAAAGTGAGGCAAGTTTTGCAGTGCTAGAGAAAGTATCCTTTAATTGCTACTATAACTAGAAAAGTCAGATAAGCTTCTTAGCATGTAAGAACTACTTGCAAATCTGAAATAAAAGCTGCAAACTTCAAATGTAAATTTAGAAATTGTTATGAGTTTAATAACATCTGTTAAACATGATCCCCTGTCTTTTCTTTCAAATGATCTAATTGATTTAACTGAATTTTAATTAATCAGGGTCATCTTGGTGTTTAGTAACTCTTATTAAAGTGTTTCAGTTTTAATATGCTTGATAGGTTCAGCTTCATTTGGCAAAGATAAGATCAGTCTTTGTAGCTGTATGCATTTGTGATGGGAGTGTGTTTTCAGAGAAGGGCATTATCAGGAAAGACCTTTTGTCACTCCTAATTTCTCGAGTGTGTGTGTATGTATTAAGACGTATCCTGCAGCATGCATAGTTCTGCAACCTCTCATGAACCTGTTGCAAATTCAGTCTTTTTCCACTCAAGGTCAGAGGTGGTTGGAAGGATGTTTTTATGAAAGGAGATGCAGTGTATATTTTAAAAAGTGACAAAATAATGGTTGAAATGCATTTGCATCTGGTTTTGAAACAGAGAGATAAGAATTATGTTCTATATGAGCAATTCTGTAACTTCATAAAGTTATAAAACATTAATAAAATACATTATGCATGCAAAGAAAAAATATCTTCCAGTAATATTGAAATCTTAATCAGGTGCAAAGATGAACATAGAAGAGTTACCTAGTTCTGTACATTTTGCTTGTGTTTGTTGAAAGGATATCATTTTCTCTTTAAATCATAAGCTTTGAAAGAGCACGGGTAACTTTTTTTTCAGATATTTAACCTTTAGAGTTTTTAAGTACTTTAGTAATAATCTCAATTTTCCCCCTGCAATTTAGGAAAATTATAAAATTATAGATTTTTAAAATAGCTCTGTACACCTCCACAGCATTGAGTTGCCTACGTGGGCCTAATGTTCAAGTAGCTGAGTTGAGTTTGGTACAAAGTTTGGTGCAGAAGGTGAAAAAAAAGCTGTCTTTTAAACAGGCTTTTCATTATATCGTGCTCCTTCCTCCAAGCAGCCTTTGTCACATGCTGACTCTCGTCAGTCACTTAAAGCTAACATGAAACTGCACTGCAGTTTGAACAGGAAAAAAACGCTCAGTTCTTCAGGACTGAGAGCTCTAACGATCTGAAAACAAGTTCTCAGGTGAACAATAGTTGCACAGCCATGAACTGCCAACGCATGATGAATGTAGCTTTCATATATGGCTATGAGCAACAAAATTGCATCTCTGTTTCAGTGTGAGCAAACAAATGTGTGAGAACAAAAACTGAACTTCACTTTCACATGGGCAAACTGGCAGCTGGGGTTAAGGAGAATCCTCTGTTCTTCTAGGTATCCCAACTCATCAATTCTTCTGGGTCTCACATCAACGTACTGTGTGCCTCTTTGTTAGCCTTTGTCTGTAACCTCAGATGTGAAGTCATCCAGATCTGTGTCTCACCCAACTGCATTTAGGAGAGAAATGTATATAGCTCTAGGTTTTGCAGTATTTGAAGGAATTTCTGTTCCTTGTTTTTGCAAAGCAATTCCTACACAACAAAACTAGTGTTGCCCATACTGAATAGAGGATACCAACATCTCTGGCTGAGAAAACCTGAAGTCTTATATGGCTGAGGCTCTTAGGATAGCTTGTTTGTTCAGTAAACATTTTTAACATTCTCCTGGCGTGCTGTGTTTTTCAATAATGAGATGACTGTGAAAAAATATAACCTTTTTAATTAACAACATTATTAATTAGGAGAAATAAATATTTTAATGAGATACTTGATTGGTGTAGCCATTAGTAGTGCTAGAGGTTATGGTCCCTTTCAGGCTTCAGATGCTTGATATTAACGCTATAGGCAATGTTTTTAAAGTAGTACTGAAATACATGCACCTTTTCTACAAAAGTTTTTCAAGACTTAAAAATATATCCTAAGCATTTCAAATAGCCCTGTGACAGGGAAAAGAATATCACCATGGCAATTGAAAAACTATGAATATACAGAGTTCTTAGAAAAGAAATGTTGGATTCAATTCCCTCAAGACTAAACTTTGTTATTTATCTACAGTGTAAGTGCTGCATGCCTACTAGTAGTTTCAGCTACCTAGCAGCACATAAACTGCAATCTGATGGACATAGTTATGTAAAAACTGTACTAATTGTGCCTGTTGAGTGAGTGTTGCAACTCAGTCTGTTTAGTGCATATTTTAATTTTTTTTACCCAGAAAAATTGGATACCAATAGAAATAACTCAGCTTCAGTTACTGAAGCAAAATTGTTACTTTTATAATGAAATTAATGATATTTTTGATGACACACACAATCTCAAAAGATAGATGATTCAGGACCAGAGGATCCAAAATGTTTAGAAATTAAACTTCTGAATACTTGAGAAATCATTAAAAACAGATTTGCTTTTATCCTATGTATTAGATACAGGCAGGAAATATGCTAGAAGCAGGAAGGAAAGGACCTAGACATTATTTCCAGTAAATATAGGAAGGAAAATATGACACATAAGTTAAATACGTACAATCTCTGGTCCTTTCTTGGTCACATCTTATAGTAGAAATAAGACTTTAAAATAACTTTTATTTCTTAACTAGTAACAGATGAATTTAGTTTTGGGCCTGCTCTTGGGAGTTTAAATGTCCATAACATTATCATTCACCCAGATGCTAAAGACAGTGATTTTGTGCCAGCAAAAGATAGCTGCTATCCAAAACTTTTAAAACCTTGTAAAATGAGCCAAAGCTTCAAGTATCTGCTGACTTAATGAAGTAAACCATTACATTTATATTTGAAAATATTAATAAAAATTGGAAGTGTTTGATGTTGTCCTGCTGGTTGTGCAGTAAGGTTTAAATGCTTGACAAATCAAATGAAAATCATGTCGTGCAGAAGGTCTGCTTTGTGGGCGTTAGCTGCTAGCTCAGAGAAGGGTGTTGTGTAGGGCACTGTTTGGTTCTTGTTTAATCATTTTATGTTAGGATGATTATCACAGCTCCCCACATGGAGAGAGTGAATTTTGAAATGAGAGATGCTATGACAGTGCTGTATGCTGGACGTGAGAGAGTGAAAAAATGTCTTGAAAACATATCTTGAAAATATGTGGGCAAGCTTCCATATTTCTCCACTGCTTCATAGTATTTCGAAGTGTGTGGAAAAGCCACGCTATAAAAAGCCGTTGTCCACAAAGGAGACAGAGGAGTTCTAGAACTTTATTTGAATAAAGGGAGAGAGTCCACTGGGGCATACCCTGTGGGGTCGGTCTCCAGGTTTTGGAGGACTCAGGCTCCTTTTATCCTAAACTCCTGACCACATTTTGTCTTCTTCCTTTCCCGATTGGCTGAGGTACTAGGAAGGTACAGACTTCCCACACCTCCTAATACTTATTCCCCCTTGAACATGTATTGTCATTTCCCCCTAAAGTTTGGAAGTTCAGGCTGTCTGGGTTCTGTGGATCCATCAGAAGTTCAGACTGTCTGGGTTCTGCAATAGACTTGTGCAGACCCATTTCTCCTATTAAGCTAAAGTGCAGAAGTTCAAACTGTCTGGGTTCTGTAACAAACTTGAGTGGCTTGATGTTCATAGAGACAGTAAGACCCCTTTCTCCTAAGGACCCCCACAGCCATTCTTCCAGAACCTGATTGGTTCTTTCAGACCTAGTCGTTCCTGAAGACATTAAGACCCATTTCTCCTATCAGTAGTGAAGACCCCCACACCCATCGAGTCATTTGTGTAGATGTTAAGACCCATTTTTCCTATGCAGAAGTCACTGCTGTAGTTCTGCAGCTTTTCCTTCCTTCTTGGAAAGTATCAGACAACGATCTTTATGTGGGCCTCAGGTTAATTATCATACTACTGCCTCACACAGCATGTTTGAAAGGATAACAGAAAACCTGCAAAATTTATAACTGAAGAAAAGTGATAAGTTCCTGCTTCCAGTGAGGTCCAGTGGGGTCTCTTGTAAAAATGTTGAGACCTTATCAGGATGTCTAAGCTGTCTCCTGGTTTGTAGTCTCTGTGACATGCACAGCAAATTCACCACAGTGTCTTTTGCAGAGCTCAGGAGTCTATGGCTGGTGCTCTGGTCTTCTGGACAAAAAATCCAGTTCATGTTGCCTAGACATTGTAAATGGCTTTCAAAAAGGGATAGTGTCAATATGAGTTTGTTTTGTTTTGTTTTTTTCCCATTAAATTACAAGGGGCTTTCTGACTGGTTTAAGAAGACCTCTTTAAAACTAATTTAAAAGATGGCTGAGACTTATCCCAGATACCAAACACTAGAACAATGTGTATGTGCCATATGAGACACATGGGGCAAATGCAGGTTGCAGTCATTCAAATAAATACATTTATTTTAAATTTGTCATTCCAATCTAGATGATGTTTAATGAAATATTGAAGTACTATATCCCATAACTAGATAACATTAATAGGAATTATTTGTAATACCTCATTACATATCTTAATAGTATAATATTTTACCCAATTTCTTGCAAAAACAATGTACCAGCAAAGTAGGAAGTATCAATGATTTAGTTTGGAGCACTGTCTGATACTGTATGTAAAACAGATGTATCTTACTTTACTCAGAAGTGTGCTTAGCATATTAAGTATTCCTTCCCAGACATCAGGCAGCAGTCTGCCACTGCTTTAAATTAGAATACATAAAGCAATGATATACAATGGCAAGTACAGTCATTTGTACAGGTATTAAGGAATCTGAACACAAGTGCTTCTCTCCAAGTTATAGGAAAATGCGAGAAGAGAATGCGTTACATAACAGCTACTGTAATTCAGAGTAAAGGAAAAGTCTTCTCAGGGTGATGTTAATGTCTACAAGAGTTAGAACAAACTTTAAAGACAATCTGGCAGAGTACCAAATCCTATCTTCATCTGTCTTTCTCAAAAGCATGGGCTCTGACCTCTCTTCCAAATAGGAGAACTTGAAAAATGCATGCATGCATAGTTGATTTTAAAATTGAGAATATGTTTTTCTTCCAGGAAAAAATAGAGACCTTAGAGAGTAAATGAGATAAAAGGATCTATCTAGTCTTTCACCTTACATCCAGGCATTTCTCCTTGCTGAATATTCCTTTGGGAATATTTGTCCTCCTCCTCTCACCTCAACAATAATAAACCAAAAATAATACTACTGGAACACATTGAACCTGGAAATGCATTAATAAGAAGAAATGTTTGCTTGAAGAACTCTGTGTTGGCTTCTCATGTTTTCTTGTAATGTCTCTGCAGTAGATAAGATGCTCTCAGCAGAGGGTCAAGACACAAGGGTGGGAATAGAGGCTTTTGAAAGTGATGCAGCTGATTTGCAGTCTCTTAAGTTTGGAAAGGCACACTTAAGAATTAAGATATTTGATCTTGGTAGAAGGTGAATTAAGTTTTACACTTGCCTGCGTCATGCATTTCTAAAATTGCTGATTTAGTTTTTAATGCAATTAAAAAGCAGGAGTAAAAACAATCATGGGGAGATGAAGAGAAGAAAAACCTCGTCAGTTCTCTCTGTTTTGTTTTGTTTTGTTTTTTTCAAATGTGAACCATGTTGCTAAGCATATGCTCTAGGCACCTTTAACAGGTGTTACCTCAAAATATTTTATAAAGGACATTGCAGATTGCCTTCCTCCTGCATGATACTTAGAATCTAAATTATCTCACAATAAATCACTTATTATGTATCTAAGTTTGAAGATTAGTAATTCCAGTCAGAACTGAATTCAAACATACTCTGTTACGATAATCGTAACAAAAATTTCTGAAGGCAAAATTGACGCTTTTGACTATATGAACCTTAAACAACAAAAAAGACATACTATATGAATGTGAGAGTAGAATTGTATTTCAGTAGTGCTATAAGCTAAGACCTCCTATACACAGATAAGAACAGAATAGGATACCTGAGGGTTTAATCCTTACTTTACTGAGCACACAGCTAAATACTCGGTGGCTTTTGTTTTTCCCAGATAAATACTTCTCAGTGGATATAGGCTTTCAATCAGTTTTTCATACAGGAGGACTGTGAAATTTCTCCATTCATCAGAGATTGTCAAGCTAGTGACAGACATGAAAGAAACCTAGTTTCTCTGATTCTGAACTCTTATCTTCACATTTCTGCACATAAGTAATGGGTAATATAAGTTCATCTTATGTATTTGTTGAAAATAGTAAGAGAGTTTCAATATAATTTACTGCTTTCGTTCTCCTATAACAGATTCAAACTGATCTCCTTTGCTCTTCATGCATGTGAAATGTTTTTCTTGCATCACCAAGATCATGGTGATTCCTGGTCTCAGCTCTACATACATTTTGCGTACTTTGTATTATGTGTTCACTATCTTAGCAGTATTTAGAGGCATTTTGAAATGCATATGACCATATAAATGTTAAAAGTCTGCAGAAAAAGTTTTGAAGCCATTAGCATCACTTTTGTAGATAAGTACTTAAGGAGTCTTAAATCCAGGGATTATTTGACTCACATGTTGAGCCATTAAATCCTCATATGAAATGTAGTATGAAAATGTTGTTGATAATGGATTGTTTTATCACAGAATTTAGCAGTAAACACATTTATTCTCATTGAAAGTGGAAGAGAACTAGTAAGTTAAGCAACGGGAAGACTGGCTGATCCTCAGCTCTGGAAGCACACAACAAAATGAGGGCGGAGCAAACCCCTCCAGATGTTGAATTTCTGTTTTGTCATTAAGTTCTGAGAAGCTGGTCCATAATTTCCTTCTGAAAGAGTTAAAGCCTCAAGCACAGTTTTGGTTGCTGAGATAAAGCCTGCAAGGCTGTGAATTCTAGTGGAACTATTGTAAAAACTAGGCCATCTGCAGGAATGGCTTTGTTTTTTCTATCACACTCTTAAAAACACCGTATGAGCACATCAGCAGGGATTGGTTCCTCCATTTTCTCCAGTCTTTTGTATTTCTCCTAATACTATTGAATAGTGTATTTTTTGTATTTTTGAGTACCAGAGGCTGGAGAAGATCTTTACTGAGTTATCTGTTGAAGGCAACTTAAAAAAAAAAAAAAAAAAAATCATGATTTTAGCTTAACATTCAAAGTAAAGGGAAACTAGAACATGTATGTTGAATTGAAACCAAGGAGTTCACGGGCTTGTAATGGTTTAAAAACACTAGGAATTAAAGGCCAAACAAACCGCTTCCTTTCCCTCTAGCCCCTCCAGTGAGAGAGGGACAAAAGCAGAGACTTATGGGTTGAGATTGCAGCTTACTGAAAACAAACAGCAATGGGATAAGAAACAAACAGTAACAGCAACAATATTAATAACTAAAGAGTACAAAAGAGAGGCTGATTTACACACAAAAGGTGCTCACCACCTCAGTTCAGTTCCACGTGTTGGCCGAGACAGAGACAAGATGGTGGACGTTTCTGCAGCTAGTGCCATATGGCCTCCCCAAAACAAAGGCAAGATGGTGAATACTCTCTGCAAACCAGCATTTCCCTTCCCTGAGCCCAAGACAATGAAAACAATGATGGACAAATGCTGAAAAACGGCAGCGTGTTGCACTGTGCTGCTCACTCCCAGACTGCTCCACTCCGCTTGGCTTGGCTGTGGTTGGCAGTATTCAGCTGAGCTTGGCCCAGCCCCCTGCTATGCCCAGCTTCATCCGGCTCTGTTTGGACTCTGCTCAGTCCTGCCCTGCTCGGCTCCTCTCTATTGCCCGAATATGATCATAGGCATGAAATTAGAAGTAATAAATGTGTATGTACTTTTGTTTAAATGTATACCTGTTATACTGTAGGTATTTATACGATTTTCTTGATGGGTACCTATACTGCAGTACACAATGTAGAAGATAATGTGTGTGTGTTCTTTCATTACCCCATGTAAAAGTTAAAACTTCCCTGTTTTTTTTTCTTATAATAATAAATTTCACCTTTCTCCCATTTGCTGGCAGAAGAAAAGAGTTGGTGAAAAGAGAAGTTGAGATGATAATAAGCAGTTTATAACTGAGGTAATAGCTATAGGTTAAGTGTAGAATTATTTCTGGAATTAGAATTTACAAAAAAGGATGAAGAAAGAATTAAAAGGATGATGGTTCAGAGATTTGCCAGGGAAAAAGGACTGGTCCACAGTTTTACAGTACAGATTCTGTCAAACCTATGAACTATGGAATTGGTTATTTGTATTCTCTTTTACCTTGTATTTATACCTGTTATACTTTTTCAGTGACATACTGCCTGTAGCGGGTTTGGGTTGCTTATGTACTAAGCGCCCACGAACTATTTACTTACTTGCCTCTGTCATGGATAAGCAGAGAAGGGGAACCAAAAATCTACTTTTTGTGAGATGAAATAACGATTATTGAGGAAAAACGGAAGAGCTTCAAGGCAAAACAGGCTCAATCTTAACAATCTAAAGAGAATTTATTACTAACAGAAGTAAAAGTATTAAGGCAATTAAAGCATTGTAAAGAAGTAAAAGTATTAAGGGAATTAAAGCAAGCTCCCAGAACAAACCCTTATTTCCAGTACCTCCCTCCTTCCAACCCACCAATATGCACAAGGGAAACAAAACGTGAGGTTTGGTCAGTGCATTCATTTTTAAGAGTCTTTCTTTAAGGAAAAGACTTCCTTTTCTCTGTGCCATGGGACTCTCCCCACAGAAGACAGTCCTCAGTGAACTTCTTCAGTGTGGTTCTGAATTTCCAGAAGCAACAGCCCCGCCTGAAATCTGTTGCAGTGGAAGAATATCTCTCCCATGAATTTTGCAGTTTCCCACACTGCCATTCATGGGTCAAAACTAGTCATGGGGTTTTAGTCNTAAGCTCTGGCACTTTGTCTTGGGCGATTTCTCAAACTGGAACACCTTTTCACGGGCTGCACGTGAACTTCTTCCATTCCCCCATGCACTTTAATGAATTACAGAGAAAACAGTTTGTATGTTACAGTCTTTGCCACGGCTTGCATGAAGGATTTCAGGTAGCGCTGGAGAACAGCGCATCCATCTCCTTCCCTTCCTTCCGACCTCGATGTTGCCACCATGTTAGTTCTCTCATGTGATCTCACTTTCTTTCTTCTCTAACTTGGAAGGAAGTTTGTAGCTGCAGAGCTGCAGTTGAGGAAATGATGTTATCTAGGTTTTGTATCAGGAAAATTCTTGCCATCTCTTTCATTTTCCGGCTGTTTGGTGTTTTTCTCCCTTTCGGTGTGAACTGGGCCGGCTGCAGTGAAGGCCCTGCCGGCTCCATACTGGCCATGGTGGTTTCAGATGCCTCTCAGCTGCCTGCTCCGGCTCAGGGTGGGGTTTCAGCCTCGCAGCTGCTCCCGACTTTAGGGTGGCGTTTTCTTCCGGCGGCCCGGTCCCCGCCGGCTCTGCCGGGCCGCGCTGCCTCCGCTGGGGGAGGGCCGGGCCCCTCCGGACCCCGCTCCGAGACGGAGCTCGGGAGCTCCCCTCCTTCCCCTCAGGGAGCAGGAAGTAAGAACTAAAACTCCCGCGCCTGAAACCGTCAAATATGCACATCGCAGAGGCGTTACCAGCTTTCGCATTGGTTTAACAACCTGTCCATTTAACCAAGTTTTAAACCCATAACACTGCCATACTGACTTGGAGATTTTTTTCAGTCCTGTGGGTTTATTCTTTCTTGTGATTTTGGGGTGTTTTTGTTGGTTTGATTGTGGGTTGTTTTTTTTGATTTTTTTATTCCCCCTGACTGTTTTTTTCTTTTTTTTTAATGGGAAGTTCCACTTGGAATGGAATGGCTCCTATAGAGAAGGAAGAAAGGCAGCTACACCTCTCCAGATTTCTTACTCACTACTGTTTGTCTTACTAACTTTAAGAAAAAAAAGCTTTATTCTAATGTTATTAGATACTTCTGAGTATCTCATCTCAGTTTATTTACTTTGATTTTGCTCTTTAGGTTGTTTACTTTGCACTGTTTTTTGCCTCTTCATTGAGAGACTTACGTCCACAAAACTTGAGAATGCTTTTTTCACATTAATTACAGCTATTGTAATAAAGTACTGTCTTACACCGTATTTTATGTTTCCTTCAGTAAAAGTTTGTGTTTAACTATTTTCAACCATTGAAACTGTTTTGTTTAAACTTGCATTTAAAAATGCATAGTTTATTTTACACTACAGTACTTGACGCTGTGTTATGCGTACACCATAACCTTCCTGGCCACAAACAGCACTACCCTGCTCAGCTTTGAAAGCACTGTTACAGAACTCCACTTTCTGCAAAAGGACCATCCATTCTGCACAATGCACAAAACCCATAACATTAAGCAATGTACAGTGCTTTAAACTTCTGGTATATTGTTCATCCATGCAAAACTGTGGGATCTCTCTTCATCTTAATATTTGTGATAAATGTGAAAACGTACACAGAGGTTTTTTTTATTTAGCACCAAAAATATTAACTGTATTATTATTTTTTAATAATTTTTTTTCAATGTTTATAATATTCGTATTTTTCCCACCATCTCTTTAATTACACCAGTCCATCTATAAAGTATGTACTAATTCTACTCAAAAAATATTGGGAATTTTTTCTGAGAATACGTATTTCAGTACACTCAGATAAAATTCATAGCAGAATATTGTCCCCCCAAAAATATCTTCTGGCATGAATTCAGTTTTTTAATCAGTTTTACTGCAGCACTTTTCCCATGGAAATACTGTAAGCCTTAGCCAAGTCATTGTCCTGAGTATCTTCTGCCTACCTGCAGTTCTCCACTGAAGTTTTGCCAGCATCAGGTTTTCAGCTGAATATAATCAACCTTACTGGAACTGAATAATAGGACCAAGAGCTTGGCATTTGTTATAAACCACAACTAGGCCTGTCTCTGTAAATGAACTGGAGACAGGGTTGGAGGAGAGGGAGGAAGGTTAGGGGTATTTTTTTGGATCTGGCTGGAAATATATAGAGCAGTATTGGTTAGGACTGAAAATACAGTGACCAAAATAAGCAACTTCTTTTTTTGTAAGTAGATAAATGCCTACGCACTTTTCAGGGCAAGACCTCAAGCAGCGCAACGCGTGTGATGTGTATCTAGTTAACCAGCCATTCCTGATTTTAGATCAGTTTCTGGAATTGAAATACAAATTGGAGTAATCTGCAAGTTGCTTTTTTTGTCATCCAATTCTCTTACAGAACTAATTTCCAGATAGATTTGCACTCAAGTCTGAGGAATGTTGTGTTTTAAGCTCTGATTTGCTCTGTTCAATGCATTATCCTATTTACCAAATGCAGACCTTACAAAGGTTTTATATATTGTTCTGGAAAGATATATGGAGAAAGATGAGCAAAACCAGAACTTTGTCTTCATATTCCTATTGACTTCTTAGTTAAGTGCGCAAAATAACACAGTTTGGTAATATACATTGTCTTTTGTCTTACCTGATTACCTTTATTGTTGCATCAGTTATAATCAGAATTAGGTCATAGGACCCCACTTCTAACTTGTTGACTTCTAATCTGACCAACCACGACAGAATACAGGATGTGAATAAAGACGTTTCACAACTGATCTTTCCCATAGAGGAGCCGTTTGCTATCGGACCTTTAATCTCCTAAGGTGAAAAGGGAATGGAGCCACTTTGATATACAAATCAAAGAAACCCCCACCATCCTGAGTTTTATGTCTTCTTGGGCTGTCCACTCCAGTTGTTTCCTCTTTCGTTTGGCTAACAAATAAATATTGTAACCGAGATCAAAACCCTTGATGCCTATTCATTTTATGCTTGGTGCATTTAAGCCCTGTCTTACCCCTATTAAAAGGCAATATTGTGCTTTCTTCCTTTTCTGTAACCTCATTATGCTGTTGCTAAATCAACTCAATTGTACCAGTGCCAGTCTCCCGAGGCCGCTGTGAGAAAGCATTTTTCTGAAGATTTCTGAGAATGAGGCCTGGGGAATAGGCTGCTTTGATGAGGATATCTCGCCTTAGAGAGATTTAATATGTTGTTGGGTTCAGGGGAGGAAATAGAATGTTTTGTTGGTTTTCTAATGCTTTCTGGCAGATATGTTTACAGCAGCTTTGTAGATCTTCCAGACTAGGCAGCAGCCTTCTGAAGCCTTCTAATTCCCATGTTCAATTAAGGACAAAAATATTTTACTTTATTTGTGTGGAAGTATTATTGATTAGCCAGGCATCAATTTTATTTGGTTAAAATTAGACTTTATTTTATGTAAGACAAGATATTCATGGAGATAAACTTTTTAAAGGTATTGCACAAATCTTTAGAATGAAATCAATATTCAAACCAATTTACTTTTCTTAATGATGCTTTTTATGTTAAGTAGACCTCCTTGGCAAAAAGCACCACTTTACTTCTTTGAACTGTTTCTTTCTTTACAATGGTATCTCTCCCACTTTGTTAATAAAGATCAAAAGTATTGATTATTATCTGCAAATCAGACACTTAAAAATGCTTAAAGTACATCTCACTAGAATGGATATTGTCAGGAAAGTGTATTATTTTGTTTGTTAGAGTGATCATGAGGTAATCTCATGTATTGTACAAAATTAACAGTATTCTTTAATATTTTAAATTTAGTATAAGTCCTGCCTTACAGATGTGGTACTAAAAAGCACATTTTGTATTTAACTTCATTACAGTTTTTGCAGACAAAAAAACCCCCACATTTTTCCTTTCCATTTTGATGCTCTCTAAAATCCATAAACTAAAACCTGTTTCACTAAAAGTAATTTCCTTGTGGAGATGATGAGAAAACGAAGTCTTAAAGCAGTTCTCAAACAGCCATAAGAGAAGAATAGATTTGGGGTCTGTATTAGAAAATGAAGAAAATTAGATGAAGTAGTAAAAGGTGAGGATGTGAAAACTGCTATTTTCAAAATTTAGCTGAATCATATTAACTCTAAACTTGGTAATGTGATTGTTGTTGGATGGGAATACTGACAGTTCTTATGTGCATACATGGCAGTCCATGTTGTACCAGGGGCCTAGAAGACTAAGAGCTATTGGGGCCAACACATGGCCTCAATGTAATAGAAGCCTTCATTTTCTCCAAATTCTGTGTGCATAAGATATAACAGGATTCCTTGAAGATTTCATGAGCTAAATGCCTTTATTTTCCCCCAAACCCTCAAACAGATTTTTAATTGTGTTTCCATATAATGGACCTTAAATAACATAGAATCATAGAGTAGTTTGGATTGAAAGGTATCTTAAAGATGATATCATTCCAACCTCCCGGCTGTGGGTAGAGACACCTTTCACTAGACCAGGTTGCTCAAACCCATCCAACCTTGAATGCTGCAAGGGATGGGTTATCCACAACTTCTCCGGGCAGTCTCTTCCAGTATCTCACTACCTGCAGAGTAAAGAATTTCTTCTTAACATCTAATCTAAATCTCTCATCTTTTAGTTTAAAACTGTTCCCATTTGTCCTATCACTTATCTGCCTGTATAAAATGTCACTCTCCTTCAATTTGCAATAACTTTTCTACAACTTGTAGATACATAAAATCATAGGATATTCTCAGTTGGAAGGGACCATAAAGACCATCGAAGTCCAACTCCAGGCC
Organism: Mohoua ochrocephala; assembly: GCA_013398855.1. Classification (NCBI taxonomy): domain Eukaryota; kingdom Metazoa; phylum Chordata; class Aves; order Passeriformes; family Acanthizidae; genus Mohoua; species Mohoua ochrocephala. Next base: position 67,692 of record VZTA01009015.1, on the reverse strand, counting down.
CTTCCCCAAAAATCAAAAATCATGTGCCTGAGGGCGCTCTCCAAACACTTCTTGAACTCTGGCAGGCTGTGACCACTTCCTTGGGGAGCTTGTTCCGGTGCCTGACTACCTCTGGATGAAGAACCTTTTCCTAATATCCAGCCTAAACCTCCCCTCACACAGTTTCAGGCTGTTCCCTTGGGTCCTGCCACTGGTCCCCAGAAAGAAGAGATCAGTGTCTGTCCCTCATCTTCCCCTCACAAGGAAGTTGTAGACTGCAATGATGTCTCACCTCAGTCTTCTCCAGGCTGAACAGACCAAGTGACCTCAGCGACTCCTTGTGTGGCTTTCTGTAGGCCCTTCACCATCTTCATAGCCCTCCTTTGGATGTTTTCTAATATTGCGGCACGCAAAACTGCACACAGGACTCAAGATGAGGCTGCAGCAGCTCACAGCAGAGTGGGACGATCACCTCCCTTGACCGGCTGGCGATGCTGTGCCTGATGCAACCCAGGACACGGTTGGCCCTTCAGGCTGCCAGGGCACACTGTTGATTCATATTCAACTTGCCATTGACCAGAACTTTCCCACATCCCTTTCCACAGTGCTGTTCTCTAGCCTCTCCTTCCCCAGTCTGTCTATACATCCAAGCTTGCCCCATCCCAGGTGCAGAATCCGGCATTTTCCCTTGTTAAACTTCATGCAGTTGTTGATTGCTGATCTCTGTAATTTGTTGAAGTCTCTGCAGGGCTTCTCTACCTTCAAGGGAGTCAACAGCTCCTCCCAACCTAGTATCACTGGCAAACTTATTTACTATCCCTTCAATTCCCGTGCCCAAGTCCTTTACCAAGATGTTGAAGATCCCAGGGCCAAAGATGGTGCCCTATGCAACCCCACTGTTGACCACTCACCAGCCTGATTTCACCCCATTCAGTATAGCTCCTTGTGCCCATCCTGTGAGCCAGTTGCTCACCCGTTCCATGATGAGTTTATCCAGCTGTGGAATGGGCATTTTGTCCAGAAGGATACTGTGAGAGACAGTATCAAAAGCTTTACTGAAATAAAAAAAGATTACATCAACGGGCTTCCCTTGATCAACCAGGTGGGTTACTTGGTCATAAAAGGAAATTATGTGTGGCAAGCAGGACTTTCCCCTCATGAGAAGCCATGCTGACTGTGACTGATGACTGCATTGTCCTTCGTGTGTTTTTCAATACCTCCTAGAATGATCTTCTCCATAATTTTACCAGTGACTGAAGTGAGTCTGACAGGTCTGTAATTTCCAGGGTCCTCCTTCTTGGGCCCTTGAAAATTGGGACAACATTCCTGTCAACTGGGGCCTCTCTGGATTCCCAAGGCTGCTCAGAAATCATTGAGAGAGGCCTCACAATGACATCAGCTGATCCTGAATACCCTCAGATGAATCCCATTAGGCCCCATACACGTATAGGGATCCAGCTGGAGCAGCAGATCCTGTGCAAGTTCAGGGTCAGCTGGGAGTTTATCATTCTCACAGTCATGGTCCTTTAGCTCAGGGCGCTGAGGGCCCCTTAGCACATCATTGGCGTTGAAGACAGGGGCAAAGAAAGATTAAACATCTTTGCCTTGTCTGTGTCAATGAGAACATGTGTATACTTTTAAATTTTATATCTCTCGTCCTGTCAGTTAATTATATAATTTCTGTCAGGGTAAAGGTTTTTAAATTAATAGACTTTACTTCAGTTTTTCATCTGAATTATCCTGGTAGACACCACATGGGAGCAAGGCCAACCTCATGCTGTATTTAGAAATAGAGTTTTGGGCAGCTTGCAAGTGATTCTTTAATTCCGGCAGTTGAATTTCCTGCTGCTTCCACAAGGAATTAGGTCTTTGCTTCACTGGCCTGAGTGTGAGATGTAATTAAAGGAAGTAATGTAATTTCTCATTCTCCATGAAAGCGCTGTAGTAGGTCTGTGCTTGGGGGTTTTCTTGTTTGTTTGTTGTTTACTCCTCATTTGTTATAGTCGTGACAAAAATAAGACCATGGCTGTTGGAAAAAAGTTTGTAATCCAAGTTGCAGAACAAGAGAATTCTGTTTGTAAACATAAGTTAAATGGGAGGAATGTCTTCTGCATTCTTTAAATCCTTAGATTTTGTTGCACTGTTGTTTTGTTTCCCCTGGTGCAGTTGAAATGCCTAGGTGAAGATGATGTCTCTAGAGAGTATTAAATAGAGTTCCAAATTAATGGGGATATCAAATGTGAACCCAAACACAAATATAAAAGTCAGAAACTTAAAACCAGGAAAACAGGTATTCCTTAGTTTTCTTTTCCAGTAGAGTTCTTTAGGAATCACTTTTAACCAGAGCTGGTATTTTTAGTAGTGACCTGGAAGTAACGTCCAGAGGTCATGAGTACTGAATATCTCACTAAATAGAGTGCTGGTCAACAATAAGCATTTCAGAACAGAAGCTGGAGTCTTTTCCTGGGAAACAGCATCTCGGGGATTTTTATTTTTGCAAGGGGCAACTGTTTATAAATAAAAATTACTCTCTATGAAAGGCCTATAGCCAAAACGGCTAATGGACTTCTAAACTTTTGTCTTTGTGGTTGTTACAGTGCTGTTGGAAAGTTGAGTGCTGCTCTATTGTCAAGTCAAAGAAAAAAAGCTGAAATATTGACAGAGTTCCATTAAGCCTTCCTTATAGTGCTATATTGAAGTTCTTTCTAAATAGCTCATCAGAAAAATAAGTTTAAAAAAGAGGTGATCTGGTATAAAAATCTATGGACTGTCAAAGTAATAGGTTTCTTTTAATCTAACGGATAAGGTATTGTCAAAAATTAGAAAATGAAGCTTGCACAAAATGTTGATCCTGTTTACAAGATCTATGGGGAAAAATTCGCCATGTCTGAAAACTGTTATACCCGGTTGCAGTGTTTTAAATCATTAATTGAACTTATAATATATTTTTATAAGTCCTGTTGTATGTGTGTGTTTTCATTGAGAACTTTCAGATAATTCCATCAGTTCCTTTGTCTTTCCGCAGCTCTGCTTCTGGATTGCAGGTTGTTTCTCACATCTTATCTTGAGAGAAAAAGAAACTAGCAGAAATATAGGCATTAATTAATTGTATATGTTAATCTTTTCACTGTACTTAAACCTGCAAAAGGTTGAAGTAAAATTATGGTATTTAATAGAATCAATCTTCAAAGGCATGATTGATTTATAAAGATGAGGCTCAATGTTATCATCAACGTTATTTGTGGAGGGGGATGTGTAGTTTGAGTCTACCTTTTATATAAAAAAAGGAAAGTATGGATGACTTACTCAAATACAGGTCTAATATATGAAACTGAATACCCTTTGTATGTGTGGTGGTCTTACAAATAGATAAGAAAACTTCTGCTGTTACTGAAATAAGTTATTACTCCCTATTAAGTATCTCTTGGTTATGGTTTTTCAGAATTTAATAGACTAATTATGCTACATTAAGGTTTTGTTTGTAGAATGCAGCTGCCAATCAGAGTAAGTTTATTCTTTAACAGTAAGTACCTGTTACATCCACTGAGTATTGAAAACTATATGATCTTCAAAACTGAGGTTTCACACTTGACACTGTAAAAATGCTTTTGCATTTAAACGTAATGAAAAACAATGCAAGCTTTTCTTCATAATTTATGTGATTAAAGATTCTAATTGTAATGATGCCATTGACAGAAACATTTAAGATTTATCAGGTTCTCAGTCTGGTTAATTTGTTTTATGAATGACATCTGATTTTAATTAGTGATGTACGGTATGTAAAGGCAAAGGCTTTACACAAGTTTTTTACAATTAGGAAGGTATTTTTTTCAATCAGACTTGTGATGACATGAATGTAGAAGCCCAGAAGAAAAGGGGCTAATATGTATGTCTCAAATACCAATAGCCAGATGACCATGGAACCAATCAAGGTTTGTTGGTGAGAACAAGCTGTGAAAAGAACAGGATGTAGCTGCTTGAAGGGGGCCATACGGAGTTAGGATATCTCTGGGACAAATGTCCTTATTCTAAGTCCTGGAGATAAGCACAACACAGTACAGCACAAGAATGAGGTTGAGAAGTGGGTATGGTCTGTTGACCAAAGGTCGATTCAGTAGGAGAGGATTAAGATCACCAAAGACCCTTGACTCTCTGAGCCCTTCCCAAAAAAGTCTAGAAGAACAAACTGCACTTGATAAGTAATTTGCATAGAAAGTGAGAGACTTAGCTCCAGGGCGGGGAAAACTTGTCCATCAAATGGGACCCCTGCAAAGCCTGCACAGTGCTCCCAGGGCCCTGGACGCCCCATCAGTTGAATCAACACTGGAGCCAGGATTGGTGACCTTTCATTCTTTCTTCCTTTCTTTCTTTTTCCCTCTCCCTCTCTTTAAACTCTCTGTCTTACTCTCTGTCTTTTCTTTCACCCTACCCCATACTCAAAATCCACCGCTGTGTGTTTATACTAGGAGATAAGGGAGTAACGTACTGATTTCCATGCCAAGTGTATAATTCACTAATAGAACTTTGTAAGCTTTTGCAGACCCTCTGACTTTTGTTGCTCTTTTTCAACCATGAGCATCTCATGTTCCCTTCCCTTTAGGGGTGGGGTGTCAAAATGAGTAGTTGGTAAGACTTGCATGTTGTCAGTATTGATTGTGGATATTATTATACAGCATATCTCTAAAGCTGATGTTGTCGATTTGACTCATATAGAAGCTACTCCTTTTTTATGCTAAGATTTAGGCTGGATTAAATAGGGAATAGTTACTGGGCTATTTTTTATGAGGTTAGCACTGATCCAGCCTTGCTTCCAGCATTGATTTAACAATGCATATGGACTAGCTGCCAAACTTTCCTCATCTAAAATTAGGAGCAAATGAAAGACAAATTTTTTTCTTAACAGTGCCAAAATGATCAACTGAGTCTGTATTTCACAGAATGAGGCATAGCAAAATTTTTCCTTTATGTTTCTGATGGCCAAAACCTGAAGGCCTCTGAGAGGTTGCTTCATTTAGAGTCTTTCTAGATTGGCATAATATTGAGCATGCATTAAATTGTGCATACTAATTTAAAAACCAGAAAAGCCTATCATATTCTAGCTCCATCTTTCCTGCCTGCCCTATCGGAAAGGTATGAGATGTACTACAGCTCTCTGTTCTGGCTTTGAGCCATGTAGAGATTTGCCTCTATAACAGGAGTCCCCAGTATTCCCTTGGAAAGAAGACTTTCCAAGGCAGAAGTGCTAAAATAAAAAAGGCAGGATCTAATTAAGCCATAAACATTAATCACCTTTTTCTCCAACATGAGAAATTTCTATACTCATGCTATAATCATTTCCATGCTCATGCTAGCTGCCAGAGGAATATTTTGTAGGGAGAGAACCAATAAATGGAGTTGTAATAGAAAAACAAGTCTTTTGGGTTTTTTCTACTAGGTGTACATATGTCTGCTATTGCAGATGAAAAAATCCCTGAACAAGCAAGTACTGTGTAACAAAGTTCTAGTTGGAAAGACATAGTCTAGAAAACAACTCTATGGAAAAGAGAGGAAGGAACGAAAATAATTTCAGTAAATCGATTTAGTGACCCAGTTGATGATGTCAGCCACACACTATTCATGTGCCAGAGCTAGGTAGGCATTTGCATTCAACAGCAAGTGCCATCAAAACTAGCATATCACAGAACTGGACTCTGACACAGTAGTGGAGTATGAATTAACTTGTTCAAATTTTAAGGTGGATCATACCACTAGCATAACAGCAAATCTGCTATGAGGTTACTTTGCCATGACTCACTTTCTCCAAGCAGAAGCAGCATGGTATTAGGGAATCTGTTTGAAATGATGCAGGGGAATATAGAGTAAGAGAGAGCAAAAGGGAATAATTTTCTTTTGAATTGAGGCACTACCTCATAAAAGAATTATATTCTATTTTTTTTATATGTATCACTTAAATTATAGTTAAAATTGAATGCCGGTATGTGTTGTTTGCATTACCATAAATTTTTTTGGTCATAGTGATTCGTCTTGCTACACATACTGACTCCAGTATAGATGAAAGAAACATTTCTTTTTGGCAACAGTAATAATTATGTGGTGGGGTCCAAAGTCACTGACAGCCTATCCCTGCTTAAGAAATTGATCATTAAAGCCATCCAGAACAATTACGAAGTACATGTCTTTATATATTATTCTGTATTACCCATTGCTGTGTCTAACTACTGCAGATTTTTGTCTAATAAACATGTCCATTTAGGAAGAACTGTAAAGAAGACTCCCTAGAAACCTTGCAAGTAGCACAATAGACGTATGTGGCCTTGCTTTGCTCTGAACAAGGCGTTGTCAAGTGCCCCAACCCAGTGCCCACTGCATTCTCTGCATCCATTTCATTAAGAAGCAGAGTTCTTTCTGCTCCGACTTATTTAAAAACCTATGGCACTGTCTGAGGCAACAGAAGCTTACTTGTCTACCTTCACCGGGTACTACATACTTAATTTGTCTGACCAAGAACAGTTATGCTGTGCTGCAGAACTGGAAGGAATTGTCCTCAGTCTAATGAAGTTCTGCATTTCTTGACAAGAGAAACACACAGAACAAAGCATGTTCCATGAGCTCGATGGAAGGTTTTAAAGGAAAGGCCCTTTTAAACCTTAGCTATTATAGTTAAATATGGGGGTATCCTGCTAATCAAAGGACCTTCTTTGTAGACTGTGATGTTGAGGAACACATTTAGTGCAGGCAGCTTGGTGTGCCAGCTGCAGGACAGCTGTAGATTGAGCTCTGGGTGTCAGGAGCCCGAGACAAGAGGCCATGAACTTCTGGCCCCTTACATAACAAAGGGCCTGGGGACCTGTGGCTCCGGGCAGGTGAGGGGACACTCAGAGGCAAGGCAGGAGCCGATGGCCCTGGCCCCAGACTTTCATGCGCTTAGACAGTGAGGGTATAAAACCCCAGAGTTTTCTTTTCTCCTCTTCGGAGGCACCCAGCTTGATCTGTTACTCGTTGCAACATGGTTAAATTACTTAAAGGATCCAGACGTCTGAGACTCTGCTATGGAAAATCTGGTGTTGAGCTGGTAGGGAAACCTTGTTCTGACTGTGTGAGTGTGGGATATGCAGGCAGTCAAGAGGGGCACCCATCAGCTCACTGGAGCCCGCTGGGAATGGGCCTCAATCCCAGTTCAGGTGGTGCAGGTCTGACTGCAGCAGTGGCTCTTGGATGGTCAGACAGGAAACTTTAACACTTGCGTTGAGTTTAGATTAGAAAGAGACTTGCTGGGTGTGATGTCCTTCTTCGAGTGGCAGAGATTTTGATGAGGAAAGTTCCTTGGAAGTTCGTGACACTTCAAGAAGGAGAAATGTTTAGATTACTTACTTATTCCTAGCACAGCCAAGAGAGGTAAAATATATCACTAAGAAACTAAGATTTATAAAAACTGCTGTTAAGTAAATTGTACTGTCAAGCAGAGAAATAGTGTAGTGAAAGAGACTAACTACAGTAGTGGGCTTGGATTTTGCTCAGTGTTGATTTAATTTTTGCAAGGATTGTGTGTGTCAGTGCTCTATATTGAATCATGAATTGTATAATAATGAGTATTTCTTCCATGTAAACTTAGGAAAGCTACTTAATTTCTGTGTCTCTCAGAAACAACTCTTAAGAGACAAATCATTGTCACAGCTGCTTTGTTCTAAATGACCCTGGAATGTTTGGGGTCTTTTTCGCTGCATTTGTTTGTTCTTTTACAATGTTTTTTCACAAAGGTTACCCAATAGGTAAAAGGATTAAGAGCATTAATATATTTCCATAATGGTGAAGGGGAAATTTTTGTAGCTTTGAAAGGAAAATGTAAATATTTTTCAGAATGGAATACTATTAGCATCTGTATTTTAGTTCATTAGGTTATTTTTCAATAACTTCAAAACTTATAGCAAGACATTTTTGTTTAGTTGAGGAGTTGCTTATTAAGTGGTTTCAGAATTAGCCATCTTCCTTTGTCGTGGCCTAATACTGTAGAGCTTATTATGTTATTTTTCTTTTGGCTTTTTCAGGTATGAATACAAGCAAGAGCGAGACAGTGAAAGAGCACCCATTAAAACCTTCTAGAAGATCTATGCCATGCCTCGCCCAGAGCCAAACACATCCTCAGAGCCTGAGCAAGCATTCATCATTTCTGCAACCAAATCGTGTGCAGCCACAGCTTCAGCCCCAGCCTTTAAGTGCAGGGACATCGACAGCTACAGTAGATGTAGTGTCAGAACGAGGTAGGAAGTTCTTCTCTTTCAGGAGTTCGTTCCAGCACTGATAAACTCTGACTTATTTAGATATCTATGGTTTGTTGAAGAAATGTTTTTGCACAAAACGCCTACACATACCATATTACCAGGTTCTTGAGTGAATCTTTATAATGTTTGAAGTGAGGTTTAAACTAGTTGTTATTTTTCTCAATAATGACATCGTTTCCTTCTCACTGGAAACAAGACCAGAAAGTCTTGCTCATTTATGCTGGAGAAGAGAATTAAGGTTTCTGTAGTCTGTCCTAGGCGAAAAACAAAGAATAAATATTAGGTTTTTGGCAAAAAAAGTCTTTATATATGAACATGTAGGACGAGATGCATTCATTCACGAACAGTAGAATCAGGGAAGAGTGGTATGGAGAGAATGAGAGCGAACAGAGAAAATCCCTCCAAATTTTAGCTTATGTTGGAATAAGGAACTACTTTTATTTTAGGATTTCTAATTTTACAGATACACATGCCTTATCAGAGAAACTAGTCTAGCTGGAATCCCAATTCCTGTGTGTCACCTGCTGCCAGCTATTGCCATCCTCTATTGCCAGCTGTGTGTGGACCTTTGTAGAATAAATTAACTTACCTGACTTCTGTTACTAGATTTTGATAAGTCTTTCCTTAATGTTGACAGACACTAGGCATTAATTATTGTTCTAGTGAGTTATTTTATTGAGTTAAACTTCTCTCAGGAATAGACTGAAAGTGTTCATTAAAGCGATCTTGCTGTTTTTTTCTATTGATAGAAAGTGCTCTTCAAAATTTCAGTCCAAAGTTTTTTATTTGAGTTAAACAGTTTGACAGCTTTAAGAAGTTTTTTTTAAAGTAAAGATTCTTTTACTTACAAAATACATGCGAATGCTGATACAGATACTGCATTTATTCCAGCTAAAGTGATGGAGACTTTGGAAAACAACTTGCTTAAGCTGTCTAGTACAGAATACGGTGATCCATTTTTAGGTAAGTTGTTGTCTGAACCGAAATAATGACAAATTAATGATTCTTTGATTACACTTGCATTATTTAAGTGTGGAAAGGGCATACTTACCCTGAAGTTCCATTTTTTTTTGAAAGAGGAGACTAAGTGTGACTAAAGAAATGTGTGCTGTCATAAATTTTCTGATACTGTCTTACCCTTTAGACTAAAAGTAAATAAAGATTAAAGACGGAGAAGTGTCGTACATTCAGTGTGTCCTTTTCCCATAACAATCGTCACAATACAATCATTTGGAAGCATGTACTTGAAATTGCTTTGAAGTTGTTATTATTCACTTATTTTTCCTGTATAGTCATGTCATTCACTATTATTGTGGCTGCAGTTCTGTTGTTTTTGTTTTTAGATATTTTATATATTTGCTTTAGATATTTACATATAAAAAGCTTTAAAATTTGGGAAACAAACAAAAAAAGAAGTAATGCAGAAAATAGCTATATTTCTACTGCACTACTATCATTTTGATATTGTAATTAAGTCAGAGTAAGTAGGAAAGAAGTTATTTTTAGAATAATCCCATCATTGTAACTGCAAATTGAATCTGTAAATACGCACATGGGTAGTAATTTACAAGTTCCAAAATTAGGTAGTTTTGAAATTCCCTAGCCATCTGTTTTACCCATACAAAGATATTACTGCACCTTGCACAACTACTATGAAAGATATTTTTGCTCACAGTTGATGAAGTATCAAACTAGAAATCATAAAAACAATGCTTTCGTAGGTACTCCAGCAGTTTGCTGGAGTTTGAAAAATAGGCTGATTAATGGGTATCATCATCTTAATGAACATTTTCAAGCTGCTCTCCTGAGAACATGAAAGAAAGCTGAATTAAGTGAATGTGGTGAATTTTTAATTAGGCAGCGTTGTAGAAATGTAGGCCAAATGGCTTTCTCCTCTTCCTGAATTGTCTGTAGACAAACTTGTCTTGTGTGAAGGAGATTAACGGGCATCAGATAAAGGACTTCAGTGGAAAGCTCCTCTTTTATTTCAGTTGGCTATAGATGAGGCCATAAATCTGTTTGGACAAGTTTAGTTAATGATGTTAATGGATTTATGAAGTAAAAAGTTAATATACCTTTGTTAGGTACACAGATAAACAGGATTGGGGACATTATGGATTTGTATTATTTTTCCTCTGTCAGTTTTAAGTAGTGTTTTTAGTTTGAGGAATCGGTAAATTCAATCAAAGTGATAGGCATTGAGCTTCTATAACATATAACGTAAACTTTGAGGTTTCAGACATGCTGGAATGCCCTCCTCCTGACTCACTGCCCTCCCACCTCTGGTGGGAGACACGAAAGGTGGAGATTACTGGTTTGAGATAAGAACAAAAGCAATGCTCAGTAGCAAGTAAAACATCACTAACTAATTTATTCTTTTTTCAATTCTGGTTTTTTTCCCCCTAACTTACATTAGTTATGAGGATTTGTGCATAATAACTCATCTTTCTTAGCAGGACATGAAATCTTTCCTAGATAATTAACAGTTTTGCTGTGACAGGTACCTTGTATTCTGAATGTATCCTGAATCCAATTACTACAAATTTTATATATAAAAAACTCTGTATTTATGTGCCATGCTGCAATACAGTGAAGTGACAAATGAAGAGCTGAACCAAAACTAACAGTCCAACAAAGAATCATAATAACTGCATGATAAAAACTTTTTTTCAGTGCTCAATTATAGAAGTGTTTGTAAGTCAATTTTGTGATGTTGTGATAAATTGAAATGGACATATATATATGTATATATATGTATAACCTGTGCAATACATACAATGATTGCATGAAAAGAGGGATTGAAAGATCACAGAAGATATGATTCAAGAAAACCAGGTTCAGTTTCTGCTTTAACAGAAATGTGATGTTTCCATTATGCTTTCTAGAATAATTTTTTCACAAGTTTGTGGTCAGTGCCTGCATAAATAAGAGCTGTCACGTCTGTTGTGATTGTGTGGTGAGATGGCTGAAAAGCTGCATTAGAACAGTTTGTTCTATACCCAGAGTTGTCCAGCTCCCATATTAGAGCTGGTTCATGCCTGGAGAGCTGGCAGTATGGATGAAGAAGGTATGTACACTATTCAGTGCTCATTGAAACATAATAAGGATTAGTCTTTGGACTTAGTATTGCGGTTCAAAATATTGATGTGCTTTAGGCATTTAATCTGCCTCTACCAGTTCTGTACACCATCTTAACTCCTCTGAAGAGCAATAATATGTGCCTGACTCCCTTTCTAAAAAATGAGAAATATTCTGTGTAATGGTTACCACTGTCTGAAAGTTCGTAAGAATTTGTACATTAAGAAAAGTCTGTGTTTGTCTTTTATGATAGTTTTTCATATCTAAATATACATACACAGGTAGATGAAAATCTTTCTATGTTATGTGTATAGTATAGTATTCCAGGTGCACAGCAAAATAAAATAACACTTAAATCCATCACAATGTCATTTATATAGGTGTCTAGTGATGTTCTTCTCCAAGTTATTTGCTTTTTCTAGGAATAAAATTGGGACAAAAGGGGATTATTTTTTTGACCAATAATCTCTTTCTTACGAAAGCTTTGCAAAGCTTGTCCTTAAATGTGTAAAGGCTCAAAGGGTTGAGTAAAGAGCCATCGTATCAGAGTTTGTGAAACAGAAACTATTTAGGAATAATATTTGTATTAATTTTCCTTTCCATAATTATGCCATATTTCAATTGAAAAACTTTTGCTACCATACACTACTGTGTATATATAAAATATATCGGTGGATTGCATGTTGCAGAGAAATCAGGACAAGTGCTTTTTATCCCCTGTCATAAAATTGAAATGCACTCTTGGCCCTTCAGGAAAGTATGATGGTAAGAAAGACAGCCAAGCAGTTAAGAAGACTGAAAAAGAAGGATTCAAAATGTGGACTTAGATATCTATTTCTAAACTAAATACTTCTGCATTTTTGTGTAAAGGATTCTCAGAAATGAAATTGTCTCCAACGTTTTATCACGTAAGTGACCTTACAGGGCAAATCTTATTGTCATGCATTAAATGTTGCCAAATTGTATGTCAGGAAGTGTTGATAGGTTTCTGTGATGTATGAAGACTGAAGTTAGTCATCCTGCCTCTATATAACAAGATAGCAAAACAAAGCAACTGCTAGGATGAAGAGATCTGTTATCTGCTTAATTAATGCTTGAATCTTTTTAAAATCGCTTTATACTTGACTGGGGATCCAAGGTGACATTATTTAGTTACATGTTCCGTTGTTTTAATAATTACATGGGTGTATCTGCTTTAAGTTTGTACTTACTTAAAGTGAAGTCCTTGACATACCGAATTGAATACTGAAATTCCCACAGACTTTACTGAGATAAGATTTGGACTCTACGTATAGAATTAGAAGCTTAGAAGCCTTTTCTCTTATTTAATATCCTTCTCCTTTTTTCGCAATTCAGCCTTTTATTTCTGTCTTATTTTTATAGTATTGGTGAAAGCTAAACCATTTCATTCAGAAGTTTTTCTGATTCAGAGTCATAATAGCATCTTAATTTTCCTTTCTTTAACAGGTCACTTGGGAATTAAAAATTGTATACATCATTTTAGTAACTTTTTTCATAAAACTTTTTGTGTGACAACAGTTCCAAAAGCTCTCAACCACCACATAAGTTTTAATTAACATAATTGAATAAGTCAAATACATAAGCAAGATGCCGTTAATTGGTTATACTAATTTCAAAATGCACTATAGTTGCTTTCTATTGTAATACTGCAAGCACATAGTCTTTTAAATGTAAGATTTTGTAAAAAGATTGATATTTAAATCATTCTCCTCTTAGTAGATACTCTGAAAACTCACATAAAGAGGTCATGTAAAGGGTCATACACATTCTGTTTGCATTAGTGAGAATATTTAACCTGGACAGCTGTATTGGGTTTGTGTGGTAAGTATTAGATAGCTGGGTGGGGCTACAAGGGTGGCTTCTATGAGAAGCTGCTAGAAGCTTCCCCTGTGTCTGCTAGAGCCAATGGCAGCCGGCTCCAAGACAGACCTACTGCTTGGCAAGGCTGAACTCATCAGTGACAGTGGAAGTGCCTCTGGGATAATAGATTTAAGAAGGGAGAAAAAAAATACACAAGGGCAACTTCAACTGGAACAGAGGTTCTCTTGCAACCTGTGGTAAAGATGATGGTGAGGCAGACTGTGCCCCTGCAGCCCATGGAGGTCCGTGGTGGAGCAGAGACACACTGGCAGCTCATGGAGGACCCAGTGGAGGAGAGGACCCCATGCTGGAGCAGGTTACAGCCTGAATGGGCTGTAACCCTGTGGAAAGCCCATGCTAGAGTAGGCTCATGACAGGGCCTGTGGAGAGAGGAGCCCATATTGGAGTCGGTTTGCTGGCAGGACTTGTGATCCCATGCTAGGGCAGTCTTTTCCTGAGGGACTGCACCCCTGTAAGGAACCCACGGTGAAGTGGTTCATGAAGGGCTTCAGCCTGTGAGAACTCACGTTGGAGCAGTTTATGGAGGACTGTTCTCGATGGAGGAACCTCATGCTGGAGCAGGTGAAGACTATGAGGAGTTCCCCCTTGAAGAAGGAGAAGCACAGTGTGTGATGAACTGACCGCAACTCCCATTTCCCATCCCCCTGTGCTGCTCCTGCAAGAGGAGATCAAGAACTCAGGAGTAAATTTAAGTCCAGGAGGGGAGGCCTAGTAGGAAGGTTTAGATTTATTTGTCATTATTCTCCTCTGAACTTACTGGTAATAAATTAAATTTATTTTTCTCAAGGTATGTCTTTTGACCATGACTGTAATTGGTGAGTGATCTTTCCCTCTCCTTATCTCTACTCAGGAGCCTTTTGTTATACTTTTCCCTTCCCAGTTCTGCTGAGGTGTGGAATGACAGTGTCTTTGGTGGGTACCTGGCATCCAGCTAGGGTCACCCCACCACAGCAGACATGAAAAAAAAATTCTGCAAGGTGCTCAAAACTAAAATATGAGAGTGGTTAAGAATGAAAGCAAATGTCCTTTTGATGTCCTTGTTGGTTTGAGGACGTGGGCATGAAGATACATGAGTTCCATCCTCCATTTGCAGGTCTCCCCTGGGGCAGATTTTTTTCTTTTTTCTACCAGTTATGTTTCCCCATTTCCCTTTACCTTTTCCTTTATTCTTTATATTTCTTGAGGTTTTGCACAATCTCAAAATTTTTCAGGTAACTCAAGATCTTCCATTTATTTGAGCATTAATGTAGGGAGGTTTTTAGCCAAGTGTCTCCCCAACAGGTCAGATTTTTTTTTTATTTTTGTTTTTTGATCCTGCAATAGAGGAGAAATGGAAAAATGCTTTGTAAACAATTGTAACTTTTTTCTGATTTTAGCATATTTTTACATTGGCTAAGGGTTTTTTACTTTACTGAATTAATAACTGCAGTGCAGATTAACTAAAAGCTAAATACAGCACATCTGCTCAGCTGTCATATTTCAACATACAAACATTGGTCATTGGACATTTTGATAGAGTAGTATTTTAGTGATTAGACCCACACAGTTTGAATCTGATAAACTTTTTTTAGCTCTGTAAGGAGGAAAATTAATAAAATCCAACTAAACATGTTCAATAAAAAAATTGTAAGGGCTTGCAAGTCCACTGGTATATACAAATGGGACTCTCCTAGTTCATGTCTTTCAGCTGTGCCCAGCAAAACACAAATGAGATGGCATTTATTAACAGCAGCAAAGAAAACATAGACTCATACAATGGTTAAGGTTGGGAGGGACCTCAGTCATGGTCGAATTCCAACTCCCCTTCCATGGGCAGGGACACCTTGCACTAGACTAGGTTGCTAAGAGCCCCATCCAGTCTGGCCTTGAACACCTCCAGGGATGGGGAGTCCACAACTCCTCTGGGCTTGGGCAGGTGAGTAACAACTGAGGTGTATTCTGGACTTATCTTTCTGTCAATTGGTGTAAAAAGCCTGAGCTTCTACAGCAGTATTAACTGGATTTTTTTTTTCTTCCTGGCTAGTTTGAAAGTAAACCCACAGGAGAAATGAACCTCACACAATTACCTTGAGAGGGATTTCAGGTCAGAGTTGCAATTTAATAGAAAGATTACAATAAATGCAATGATACAGAAAAGCTGGTTTAAACTCACAAAGTCAGAGTACAACCTGGCACTCTGTGGGTCAGGGTGATGGTTACAGTCTGATTAAATGGTGGTTGCAGTCCTGTTGAAGTGATGGTTGCAGTCTTGTCAAAAGCGGTGGTCCTGGGGAAGTTCTGGTCCAGCTCTTGCTCCCTCGAGTGGTGGTGCTGGTGGTGTCCCGAGCCCCCAGTTATATATGCTCAGGTCCAGGCAGGAATGCTCAGTACCTCCCCAAGGGCAGTGAGTTTCACAATGGAACGATATAATCCTATAGGATATTTTTTTGAGTCCTTGATGGTCATTGCAGCTGCCTATTCTGCTGGTGCCATTCAGTTCATTATGGCCCATTAGCAGACATGACCCCTTCAGGATGGGTGGGACTGTGCTGCTGCTTCCCTGGAGGGGGTTACCACGGCTGAGTCACTGGTGTGAAGAAAAAGAAACACTGCCTTGCCTTGCCTGGTTACCTCTTTTACCTCATTTTAACACCCATCTTGTAGCCTGAGGATTTGGGTAAGCACTGGGCATCTACTGTGAACCACACGTCATTAACGTTTTGTCAAAAATGATGTATAGGGGAGTAGAATACACAGTTTGGTTACACTCCACATTGGCACTCTCCTTCTGTAACCCAGGACACTCCTATGGCTTCTTGCCTACCCCATCTCACTTCCAAAGTCAAGACTAATTGTGATGGTTGGCATTAGAGCTTATCCAAGAAGTACAAGAATAGAGAGCACTGGCAGCTAATCTCGACAGTAACAACCGAATGGGTTGTCATAGGCCAGGGAAGACATGATAGAAAATAAAAATGCAGTAAACAGTAGCTTTCCCACAGTGCTGAGGGAGAGAACTTCAGGCAGTCAAGCTTTTATCATGATGTTTTGTGGAGCTGCAGCCGAATAAAGATCCATGTTTGAATTTAAAGGTGGATACTTATACTGCAGATCAAATAGAAAGACTGTTAGTCCATATCATTGCTTTTGGGGTAAGATACATTAAAAACATCCGTGAGCAGTACAACTCGAGACACAAGATTCGGGGATGCTATCGTGGTTTGCACTGTGGCAATCCCACATGGAAGATGAAATACACAACCAAATAATAGATATTGTGGAAGAAAGGATGACAGAAAATAGTGTTATTTATTGACAAACATGATATAAAAATGTCATAGAAGCTTAGAAATTGCAGTTATTGAAGAAAGTCTCAAGGATTAAAATCATTGTGCGTTTAGTATGCGTGTTATCTTCAAGGAAATGTAATTTTGACTTAGTGGGTGGGAAAATACAGGAAAGTACTTTCATTTTAATAAAAGTAGTGGATACCTTATAAAAGAAAAAGCACCTGGTCATAAAAAATGGAAAAACAGCCAATGCTATTAGTAGCAAAGGTTAGTTGCTGTTATCTTCCCTTAAATTCTTTTTCTAAAATCAACATATTTTATTCTTTGCTCTTTAAAAACACTAAAAATAATCAAAAGAAATTTGCAGAAAGTTCAACTTAAGAAATGAAGTGACCCTCCCAAAACACGTTACAATTATTCTTTCTAACCTATTCTGGTATAGAAATATTATGCATTCCATCGAACTTTTTCTTTGAGTATAACTATTTATATTAATGATTTTCTTTTAATATATGGTGCAAAAGAGGTAAATGGGATGACTAGTCTGTTCAAAGTATCTACAAACTGTATTTCAGGAGTTTTGTTGACGTTAGTGTCCAAAACTACACGAACAGTAAGAACAATGCACACTTTTGAATATACTTTCCAAATACGAATTGTATGGTATGTGTCTCAGTGTTACATTTTTTGAGACAGGCGTAACAAATGGTTGTTCAAGTGGAATGTTTAAATGCTAAATATTCTTCCCCTTTTTACTGTATTAATATCATTGCATAGCAGGAGAGTGCTTTATGTGCATAAAATAGGTAATCAACTGCTGAAAGATACAATAGCAAGTATCTTTAAATTTTATATAAGGTTTCTTTATAATTATAAATTTCTTTAATTTTAAGGGTTATTTTGGGTTTTTGTTTTGCTAAAACAAGTTTTGACTACATTTCAGGCAAGATTGGAGGCATCTATAGGTGAAAATTTTTTTACAGAAGAATTTTTTTACAGAATTTTTTTTTACATATCTTTATATGTACAAAGATACATATACAGATGATTCAGAACACGGGAATTAGGATGCTCATGCAATTTAAAATACGTGTCTGTGAAAGCATAAAAATGTTTAGCAGGTAAAGTGTGTTGAGCACAGAGGGAAAACTTATTCATAACTTCAAATTATTTAAATAAAAAATGTTGCAAAAGTTTTGCAAAAGCTTTTTTTTTTTTGGTACTAGGTGTACTCATAATGTCTAATCCTCTAAAACTTCCCTCATAAAAACAGACTTCTTAATGTAAGTGTAGTCTTTCTTTCAGCTTAAATGACCTAGTTTAGGTTTCATAGGCCTGTTTCTTCATTTTACTGGCTCCTATTACAAGCTCTTGATCTTTAGTAAAACTAAGAGCTCATCAAACCTGGGCATAAGTCAAATCTGCAGAATCACTAAGTACCATTTCCTACTTTATATACCTACCACCTGAAACCTTCTTTTAACTACATTAATTTTTGTTGAGCAGAGAGTAAGTTGTATGTTAAGTTAAAATTTGTTTAAAACAAATAAAATCCCTGAGTTAGGCACTTTGACAATTAAAATGAGCTATTTTGTACATTAAGAAATCCCATCACAGATTTACCATGGTTAATATCAATATTAGAAATTATCAAGGGAACATTTGGTATAATCATTATGTAGTAACTAAATTGAAGAAAAAATAGTGCTCCGTAAATGTTCTGGTTTTTAATATTCCATCTCAGAAATGCGAAATGTTTAGGGTATGTGAGATAATTGTGGTTATTTTTTTAAAATTTCTGTAGTACTTAGTTTGGAGAATTTAACTGAACAACTTAATGAAAAATACTTAAACGTTGCAGATGGACTTTTATGAATTTAAAATCCATGAAATTCAAGATTGTGGTTCCCACAGCAACCACGACTTGTTTCTTGGCTTCTATTTAGGATTTCGAATTACCGGGCTAAATACTGTTCCTAGTCCACCTGGCTTTTTCCCATGATGATGTGAAAGCTGAGATGGGAACTTTACTCAAGATTTGTGGGTAAATTTTTTCTCTGAATATGTTTTTTTTTTCCAGTTTGTCCAAGATAATACTGTGCAACAATGATTATTCCATCTTTTTAATCTTTAATATATTTTTTCAAGACTAGCCATTTTCCAACATTCATTAAAACTGTACAGTCCAACACTGTACAGACATTGCCCTTCATTTTACTCCTGCTGGGTGTATAGGGCAAGTATTGTCATGATTCTTTGATGGACGGTATGGGTAAGCTCTGAGGCAGGTCCTCATTTTCCTGCAGCTCTCTTAGGGTACTCAGCTAAGTTTTCATAAAAACTTTAGCTGAGCAATTAAAACTAAATCCAATGACATGGAGAACACTTCCTTCATGATGTCCTTCTACCACCATCAGGTACACCTCTTAAAATGTGTTCTGAAGCGCTTACTGCAATATCTTAATGTGCAAATTTTCAAATGCTATATCTGCATGTGTGTAGGGGAATCAGGCATTTCAATTGCTTGTTTAAATTTAAAACATGAGATGTTACTCTGGTCTCCAGGGTGTGCCTGCCTATTTGGTGAAACATTTTGAGCCTCAGCAATGGTGAGTCAAGCAGTTGAATATTCATATCACTTTGTGTGTTTTTTAAACTACTGTAAAGGAGGTTATGGACTTTTTTATTTGAATGCTAGTAAAAAACCATTTCTATAGGCCTTCTACTAAAAATAGCAGTCACTTCTAGTTTAAGATAAACATGATAGCATTTCAAGTATAAAGCTTTTACAGGAAAGGACACATGTTATTAAAAAGTGTATACATAAAATGAATACTCAACTGTGGCTGTAATCATGCTGTTCATTTCTGTCCACTATAATCTAAAATGAACCCGTTGTTTTCTTCTGGTTTTCCTTCAGATGTAGGAAAGGACAAAGATACATATACAGATGATTCAGAACATGGGAATTATGATGCTCGTACAGATCAGTCATTGCTTATTCAAAATAAGCTCATCAGGCAGAAAACAGAACCTCGAACTAAATCGTCTTTAAAGGTAATGGACACAGAATTCTATTAAGTTGTATCAACTGTCAGAATGTGCTTAAATATTTTTAAAATGCAGTTTTTAAAGCACTACATATGTTGCAGCCTAAATAAATGGGCATCTCGTGGTAAGAGATTTAGGTGGCTCCCAAATTGTAGGTAATGATAAAATTTCTAAAATAATTTTACTTAATGGTTTTAATTAAGATTTAATTAATTGTTTTAATTAATCATAAGCAGTGTGTTAAGTCTTAAATCACTTTTAGTTAGCATTTAGCAAAGTCGTCATAAGCTGCTATTGTGGGAACACAACTTGGTAAAATTACTGAAACTTTTAAGTTGTCTTAAACTAACCTTGATGTGCTTCAGTGAAGAAAGCCTGGATAAAGAGAGATGTATTGTTGAAATTGGATACAAGGAGTGCAGAATTTATGGATCACAAGGTATTTTGCAGAAACCAGATGATAAAGAAGAGGCTAAGTATGTGTACTGGAAAGTCCCCACTGGAGGAAAAAGATACTAAAAAGATTAAAAATATGGACTAATTAGGATGTGCAGAGAGAAATAAAAAGCCAATAGAGGATAGAATATTAGTTAATGAACGAGAATTATGTAATTTAGAACTAATGAACGTTAATTTCTTTGTTTGCTAAAAGTGTATAAATAGGTTAAAAAGTTTTGTATCATTGTCTCTTAGGAGGCTGGAATTTTGTTGGCCACGCACACACCTCCTGGCCAAGAATAAAGTAATGCCTTACTTGCTAACACTAAGAAGACACTGTTAGAGGATTTTATTTATCCTGATGATTTTGGAGGGTGTTAGTAACAATAATATAGTTTGACCGACAGAATCAGTGAATGGAATTCTTGGTGCCAAAATCAAGCAAAATTATATAAAATCAAGGATTCTCTTGGTTTTTATTGACTCATCTAAGAGGCAGTAGCCTTCTTTCAATAAATTTAAATTGTACAGAATTTAGGATATAGGATTCTGGGCATGGAGTGGAATTCATATTATCTGGAAGGCCTCAAGTAATTCTGAGAGTTTAGAACTACGTTCATGTAGCAAATGGTCGGTCAAGAGTGATCTAGACAGAGTATAAGATCCTTCTTCTAAGCAGTATCAAAATGATATCTAGACACATTGAATGAAAGATAAAATTCAGTTATGTGTAGGCAAGTGTAGGAGTATTTTCAGGAACCTCAACTAAAGCACTGGAAAAGCCATCTCATCTCACCAGATAAATCTGGCATGCTATCTTGCTTAGTAATTACTTAATCATACTACTCATCACAATGCATTTTCTCCAGCAGTTCATCCACTATAATGTCAAAGAATTATGATGGATTTTCTGTTCAAAACATGTATCTTTTTTTAGTCATACTTTCAACTAGGAGACCCTTAATTCTCCTTTTTCCTTTCCATTAAGCATAATTGCTTGCAAATGTATGAAAAATGACTTAACCTCAAGAAGTTCTGAATAATTTTCTTCGTCACGCACTTGAAATACTGAATTCTGCAGCATAGGGTGTTTTTACCAGTGATTCTGTGATTTTTGGTAGATGTAGGCATCAGTAATCCTGTGTTACAAATATAGTAATGCTTGAATTACTGTAAGCTTCTGTGCTGTATGCACAGCACATACGGTATGCTCTTCAGGAGACCATTATAGAGTTCTCGCATGGATTGTACCTGTGGCACTTTGTGATTTTAGCATTGAATTCAGTACAGCTTTACAGCTGGTAAGTACTCTCACATATTTGAAATGTAAACTGATCTGTCGCAATAAAAAGTCTCTTCAGTCTGACCAGATAATGAGAATGAGAAACACTGCATTAGCCAAGAGTACAAGGATAAAAGCATATTCTTCTTCTCTTCTTTTTAATGTTTCTAATTTTGGCTTGTTTTGGAAGGGTTGTTGTGTACCTGAGAGACTCAGGGAAAAATTCCTAATAAATTTGTTTGCAATTACTTCTTGATGCTGTTATCTTTCCTCAGTGATAAGCTGCTTGAATACTTCAGCAGTAGTGAACATGTCTTGCCGACATGATGGAAGCCAATACACTTTTTTTTCAGGAATTGTTTAGTTTTTCAGATTACATACATGATACCTCCATAAATCTGATTCTTGTTGCTACATTTTAAAGCTTTGGAAAATCAGATCATTTTCTTATAGCAACCAGATGCCAATGTATTCATCTACTTTTCTTGTTTCCGTGATTATGATTTATAACTGGTAATTTCCTATAGTGTAGGTTGGTCTCATTTCAGAATCCACAGATTTCATATTGAAAAATTGTGAGTCGCTCAGACCCATGAAAAAGCTGTCATCGTTATCCATCTCTGCCAACGTTTCATCACCAACTTCTCTTGAGATTGCATAGCAAGTACAACTACATGTATGTGATTCTGCCAAGGGGTCTCACAAAGAAGAATGAGGCCAACAAGTGTCTATTGAGCAAAAATGAGTAGTATCTGCTTTGCAAGGGAAATGTAGAAAATGAGTCTTAGCCTGAGTGGAAAGTTGATACTTGAAATCTTCTATTTTCCTTAGGAAAGGGAAGCAGGCTTAAACAGACTTTATCACTTGAGTGGAAGGCAACATTTGTCCAGAGAAGCGGCAAAATCAGTAGCAGCCAATTCTTTTCTTTACCTATTGCTATTACATGTATAGTAGCAAGATAGGAGCATTTGAGAAATTACACTTCCATTTCCTTCCATTCACTACATCACTGTTACTCTCTTTGATCTAACAAATTTTTTATCTAGGTGGTGCATTTTGCTCTCTGGCAAGGTAAAGAAAGGGTTTTTAGAACAAGGTTCACATTATTATCACTGTGGATTCAGGAACTATGAAGAAATGCTGCCTATGCAGTAGCCTAATTTACTGCCTTTTTCTGGTAGTCCAAAAATGCAGTCTAATAACACAAAAGTACATAAAGCTTAAAAGCAATGATAACAGATAAAATCATCATCCCAGAATGGAAGGATGTGGTAAAGTGCAACAAAAGTTAACTTCATGTTTATGCTATTAGTGCTTGACTCTCATCTCCTGTGAGTTTTTTTTTTTAAAAAGCAAAAAAGGAAAAGCTCAGACAATATTTCAGGAAATGCAGGGTAAGTAGTAAATAATAATTTTATCATAAAGATGAAAATTTTAAAAAATAAACATGTAAAGAAAAATTTTCAGTGGTCATGTTAGTATGCTTCTTAAGATCTCCCTATTAGACCTCAAGAGCAAATAGAAGAGGTTAAATGTTAAATGTTCCTATCTCCAAACATCCTCTGCTCCCTCATATGGTAATATTGAACAGACTTCCTTTAAAAATTTTACATATCACCTAACCCACTCCTTTCCTGAAGTCAAATGTGTTTTTCATAATATATACAAATGCATTTTTCGTGCTTACTCTTTAAGTCTGAGTAGAATATAAATGGAAAAATGTCCTCTGAAGAAGCTAAAATAATTGCTAATCCTTTAGTTTACTCCTAAAAAGTTAAACTGCAGTTTAATTAGGAAGGTCAGATATTTCTGGAAGTCTTTGTTTCCATAGAAAAAAAGATATGTTCTGCACAGCAGTGTAGTCGCACAGAAATACGATAGCGTGGGTAATTATGGCAGCCTGTCATGTTGTCTTTGATGCCCAAGATAGTTTGGATGTCTTTGCATATGCAAATATGTCCCCAATTTTCTTTCCTAGGTTATTTGCACCAGAAGAACGCTAAACCAATGTACATTTAAAATCATCAATCTATTTTGAAATTAAGTAATTGAAAGGATGATTCTAATAAATCTGTTTATGGTTTATCCATTCCTACAAACACAAAAAGATGAGCTCTAACTTAGACGTGGGCTTAGAAAATTTCACATAAAACACGCCTTATATTATTCTTAATCAGAGTATGTTTTTAAAATGTAAAAAATGGGTCTAGTAGCATTTAAAAATACTTCACAGCTAATTTTATATAACTTAAGAAGTCTATAACCTTATTGAGGTCCCAGCTTTGATTTTTAAACATCCTGAAACAAAGCAAGCATTATTTACGTATCCCACTTTTGTTCATGGGAATAAACCCACCGCATCAGGGATGTATTTCTTTCCAGAAAATATTTAAGGTATGAGTTGAATCATAAGCTCTGAATGTGGACACTAATCACTTAAATGGTGGCATCCTTTGGCATGAATATTACTGAAGATGTTAATGCCAAGTTCATGGTAACAGTATTAGGGAGAATTAGTAATCTAAATAAATGAGGTGGTTTTCATGAATCAGCCAGTAATCTTTCAACCTAATAGCATCTTATGAAGAGCAATAAATTGTATTGGAAGAAAGTTTTCTTTTATTAGAGAGAACCATTCTACTCAGAGATAGAACAGGAAAGCTGTTAATGTAGATTTTTCAGTTTCAGGTAGTTGCTATGGTCAAGAAGTTAACAGATCAGACATGCATTTACGCAGACATCAAGTTGATCAATCAAATAGGTTGAAGTAAGGAATCACAGGTTGGAATCTCAGTTGTCTGTATTTCACTGTACAAAACAATGCCAACAAAATTTAAGATTCCTCAAATGGCTATTTAACTCATCCCCTAGGATAATTAATGCAACACAAACTGCTAAAGGCTGTTTCCGAAAATTGGTCAGCGGTCAGAAAAGTAGGGATTAACACTGCAAGCTTAAAAGGACAAAGTGGAAATGCACATAAAGGGTCTCTTTGTGTGAAGGTGAATGTTATAGGAGTTTATCTTTTTGCTTTGACTTGAATGCTGTTAAGTGTGGCTGAATACTAAAATCTGACTTCAGTCTACAAAATAGTCAATATTTTATATTATTAATATAGTAAAATATGATAGCATTCTATTGCCATAAATAACATATGCATAGTAGCAAATTAGTATATTTTTACATAATAATATTTCATCCACATTTCATCCACATCCACATATTTTATGTTAATAGTCATGTCTGACTAGCTAATTGCCAAGTTTAGTAAGAAAGTCTGTTGTAAGAGGAGGACTGTACATGTTTGGGGAAAGAAGAATAGTGATTGCTTTAAACATAGTGACTTTTCATTTATATAATACTCATTAAGGGTACAGTAAATTTAAGGGGATATTAGAGTAAAAAAATTTCATCAATTATATTAAAGTAATGATAAGTTTCTACACAGCTTAAGAAACTATACATGTTTCTTTGTAGAATTACAGCCATGAAGCATCAAATAAAGCAAATTTGTCCCAAATTCAAAACAAAGAACAGTAAGCAGTTTCCCCAGAAATGAGCTGTGGAAATCCTTATCAGAGGTCTTCTGGGTTTTAAAAGATTATATGGATTTAGGGGCTGCTGGACAATGTTACAGAAAGTTACCGAATACATAGAAACCTGAGCTGACATTGGCTGAACACTGGGCAGGTGGTAGAGGGAAGTATCTGGTTTCCTATATGCGCTCTTTACTAGGCAGTACCTTTGATGTATAAACAAATTAGAGAGAAGCTTTCATAGTGGTTTGAATGTACTTGATATTTAGCTGTTGCACAGCTTAAGCTGCAAATACTTGAGCAAGTGAATGGGAATTTTCTTAATTCCTTAAAATGTAAACACCTATAGAGATTTTTTCAGCCTTTAAGCCTTGCTGTTAGGTTAGTTTTGAGGAGAGTTGTCAGTGGTGGAATAAAGGTGAAATAAATGGTTACAACTTATACATTGTACCTATGTGTGGTTCTCATTAACCTCTAAATTTACCTAGGTAGTGTATATTATTCACTATCTCAAACTTTTTACTAGTATAAGGTGGAAAACAAAGAAAACATACTACTATATTAGGATACAGTGAATACCATGTAATTTACTCTTAGGTGAATCTAAAATTTGCTCCTGTTTTGAGAATGGTTCCAACTCACTCTTTAGAAACACTTGTTTCTCTGTATGGTGTGAAAAAATGATAAAAGTTTCATTTACAGATCAGAACGGTAGTGAGAAATAAATGAAGTTGACATGGTTACAATTACCGTGAATCGTGCTACTTAAATTAATTGGGGAAAGAAAGATCCAGTAAACCAGATGTTCCCGCTTTGTAAAAAGGGCATTGCTAATTAGAATCTGAAAAACAGTTTATTGAAAAATCCCTCCATGTTGGCTAAATCCAAGGAAGTTCTTTTTATACATTTGAATGGAAATGTAATCTTTTTATTTTATAGCTTTGCTAAATATTTGCATTGTACTTCCACCTTTTTTTTTTTTCTTGAGCCAGAACTCCTTTTTCTAGGATAAATTGATCAATGTGTTTTGCCTTGTGTAAACTTCGGTTGAATGATAGCGATAGTCTTTTGAATTGTACACTTTCAGACTTCAAAGCAGTGTGTCATGTGATTTGTTATACTAATCACAAGCTATGAAGCAACCAAAGCTGTTGACACATAATAAAAACAAGAAACTGCAGCAGATCTATAGTATCAAAGCCTCAGGTAACAGTTTACTCAGATGCAACCCAGTGTATTATGATTCTGCGTAATGAACAAGCTTGAGTGAAGTGGTGCTTCACAGCCTCACAGTTGAAGTTCTTCTATTTAAAGACTTTGAAAGAGCAAGGTTAACTTAAATTGCTGAGTTTACTATCTGAACTGTATTGCAATGCTCTAAAAGGAGTTTTTCAAAACAAACGAGTTTTCATATGTGTGTAAATGCAAGAAAGCTTAACAGATGGATACCATTTCAGAACATCTGGAGGAGTAAGATGGTGGACAAGATGAAGAGGCTAAGAGAATGTGCATTAGTCCTTTTATACACATTTTTCAGGTGAAACAGGAAATCTTAAACAGAATAGAGGAGAGTAAGGTCTTTGCACAAAATATTTCTTCTGATGCTTTTCTCCTCTTCTGATCCTTTTCTCAGTTGAAAAAGGTGAAAGAATGAACCAGAGATGTGTTGGTCCAAACCAGCAGATAAATAATAAATGATCTGTGCTTGAATGCCCACTGTACTAGCAGCTGATTCCTTGCGCTAGGTATAGCTAATATACCCTGACTTACATGTTTAATTGAAATTACTGCTCCCTGTTCTCCTTATATGTTATGGAGCTCCTTCAGATCAACTGAAAAAAACCAACTAAATCACCATATAAATTCTTTTGTTGGTACTTAAATACTTAAGTGATTACCATATTACTGGTAATATAGGTGGTGAACATTGCTTGTGAATTGCACAAAAGTTTAACTAATGGTGCCAGTAGCATTAAAGTGAATCAGTCATGAAATCGGAATAGTGTAGGCCAGGTTCACTGCATGAATGTGGTAAGTGGCTTTACTATTGCACTTCTCAACCTGTGGGGGTTGTTCTCTGAAAGTGATCTGGGATAAATAGGTATAGAAGATTGCTTTCTACTGTCTTCACTGCTCATTATGTCTTTAACATTGACCCCAAATAATTCTGTTTGGTGCTGATGAATCTGAGGTTATATTTGGATACTGTCATTAATCTGAGAAATAAAACATGTTTTTCTAAGACTGAAGAAAATCAGATGTTTCAGAAATGAGGAAAGGGAGCCTAGAAATAATAATCCAAAGAAAGGCAGTAGAAGTGTATTACAAAAAGATAGATGTAATTTGCAGCATGTCTGTACAGAAATTGCATGAGCAGAAAATGTGTTAGAGAAGTTCCAGATCTCCCCTTTGAGGGAGTTTTGGCCAGCCTTTTTGTATCTCATTTATGCTTCATGAGCCATAAAAGCAGCCCTGGTCTGGTTTTGTAAAATACTTGTGCAAGAATCCTTCATTGTTGAAGAGCAGATTCATTGCTCATGTCCTGAACCTGAAAAAGTTTGGGTTTTAAAAACTTGCATATTCAAACTTTTGAACCTTCAGTTTACTACCTCACCTGCAAACCTCTGCATCTTACAGATTTAGATCATTAAATCTATAACATTATTAAAAAATAATGAAAACTAACATTTTTACTACCATTCCCATTCAGAATTTTTAGAAGGGGTGACAGACCCTATATTCAGTGCACTAACAATCTTGGTTGATATTCTTGACTACCTTAATTTTGATTTCAGATATTGTTTATCTGAATATGAAGAAAGATATTGAGGTGCTGGAGTGTGTTCTAAGAGGGATCCAGGGTACAAGTCTTATATGGAGCGGCTGAGGAAGCTGGAGTTATTAGTTTGGAGAAAAGGAAGCTCAAGGGGAATGTTTCTGCTCTCTATAACTACCTGAATGGAGGTTGTAGCCACATGGGGGTCAGCCTCTTCCAAGTAACAAGTGACGGGACAAGATAAAACATCCTCAAGGTAAACCAGGGTGTATTTAGATTGGCTGTTAGGGAAAATTTCTTCACTAAAAGGATGGTCAAGCATTGGAACGGGCTGCACAGGGAATTGGTGGAATCACCATCCCTGGAGCTGTTTAAAAGATGTGTGATGTGACCCTTGGGGACATGGTGTAGTGCTGTGTTTGGCAGTGCTGGGTTAATGATTGGACTCAATGATCTTAAAGGTCTGTGATTCTAAATTGAAGCTTAATGTACTTAAATAATGTTCCCAATTGTAAGACGATGCACTCCTTTGTAACGGTAGATAGTCTGAGGCAGACTGTTCCTTGTTTTTCATTTTGGGAGTTAAAAAAGCAGAGAAAGAGGAAGAATCTTGTTAGAATGCTTTAGGTTTTGCAGACTGAGGAGTTCTCAGAAGCACTAAATGTGTAGAAAGCTGGCAGTGAGAGATGTGGGTGTAAGAAAAACGTTTCACATAGAAACAAGTGAGCTGGTATCCAGTATTTATAATGCTGGTATCATGCATTGATACATGGTTCTACTTAGGAATAGAGAGTGTCCCTATTGGGTGTAACGCTGAGTATTATAAATTTCATATCCAAATAATCCAAAGGTGATTAATTTCTAGGACCAGCATCCTATTGTTTAGAAGATGCAGCATTCACAAACATTTGCTCCCATATACGATGAGTGTAATGTATACTACTTGAAACGAACATTCTTCTGGACGGTTTGTTTAAATGAGTGCTGTATTCTCCAGAAGATGATGATAGTTTCTCCGTTTACCTTTTCACATTTCAAAGTCTTCAGAACCTGGGGCTGCTGGTCAGCAACTGACTGAACATGAGCCAGCAGTGTGCCCAGGTGGCCAAGAAGGCCAGTGGTATTCTGGCCTGTATCAGAAATACATCAGAGCTGTGATTGTCCCTCTGTACTCTGCACTGGTGAGGGCACACATTGAGTATTGTGTCTAGTTCTGGGCCCTTCATTTCATGAGAGACATTGAGGTGCTGGAGTGTGTCCAGAGAAGGGCAATGGAGCTGGTGAGGGGTCTAGAGAGATTAAGTCTTATGAGGAGTGGCTAGGGGTACTAGAGTTGTTTAGTCAGAAGAAGAGCCTCAGAGAAGTCCTTACTTCTCTCTAGAGCTACCTGAAATGAGACTGTAGCAAGATGGGGGTCAGCCCCTTCTACAGGACAAGAGGAAATGGCCTCAAATTGCATCAGGGGACACTCAGATTGGACTTCAGGAAAGGATGGTTAAGCATTGGAGCAGGCTGCCCTGGGAGGTGGTGGAGTCACCATCTGTGGAAGTATTCAAGACATGACTGGATGTGGCACTTAGTGCTATGGTTTAGTTGTCAAGGTGGTGTTTAGTTGAACTCAATGATCTTGGAGGTCCATCCTAACCTAATGATTCTATGATTCTATAGTCTGTCACCAGTTGGTTTGGTCTCTGTTCTGAATCATGCAAAGCACAGAATGCAAAAATGGCTTGCATTAGCAGCAGCATGTAAAGCAGGGTTTTCCATATCAAGGTCAGATAATTCCTTGTGTTTGCAAGCATGGTAAGAAGGAACTAGTCAAGATTTAAGCATTGCTAACATGGCATTGAAAAAGCACTTAAACTAGACTATCCATGCAAACATTCCGATCAGTAGCATTTCTTTTTAAAATTTTTAGATTTATTTCTGTCTTGGGGAAAATACAAGGATATTTGTTCTATAAAATTTGCACAGGTACAAGGCTGAGAAAATTGTTTTAATTGACTTGACTTTATTTTTTCTTTTTAATTCCCACTTGAAAGTAGGGATTAACAGAAGTTCATATCAATACACACCACACAAGAATTTTAAGGTTTTTGCACAGCTGAAATAACTGGAATATGGGTTTTGTGAAGCTATTTTATTTTGTTTTAGTCTAATTAATTTGAAATCCTGAGCAACTGATGCATATCAACTTTTTTGTTCTTCTGAATTTGTTGCATATTCATCCTTCAGATATGTGGATATTTCCATACTTTAGTGCTGTGTTATATGGAAGTGCTGTGTTATATATTCCATGGAAGTGCTTTGTTATATACAGCTCATGATGGGGCTCTTCGTCTTTATAGATGCTGTAGTTAGAGTATTTTTTATTTTGTCTTTGCTAGAGCGATGCCATGGCGTCATCAGGACTCTTCTTCAAAGATGGCAAAAAGCGCATCAACTACATCTTGGTCTACAAGAAATCAAGTCCACAGGTAGAAAAAAGAAGCACATTTGAGAAGAATTTGAGAGCAGAAGGGCTGATGTTAGAACGGGAGGTGAGTCTTGTAGCTTATGTGGCATAAAAACCCCCCTTTATAATACTGTCGTACTTTACTGAACTGATAAAAGATTCCTGACAAAATTACAAGCCTTTCCAGTCAGGCTGTTCTCATCATCTGCTTAACTGTATTAAACTAGTAAGAAGAATAGTTTGATAGTGTGTGTTTAAAATAATTTGGGGATACATGGTTGTACACAGAAATATAGTGCAATACAAAGGGAAAAGTTCCAGCTTCTTATGCTTGCAGAACAGAAGAAGCTTCAGTAACCCATGTTGTTGCTTTAATGTATAACCTCTATGTCTTTCAGGAGAATGCATGATGTTAAATGTCTCACTGTTTTCCAAGGGGTTAAGGTTGTCACTATTTTGGTTAATCCATGTCTAGTAATAGTAGTATTAATATAAAAATGAGAGAAAATGGAGCCAGGGGAACAGCCTTGGATTTTTGCTGTCTCATGAATTACCTAAAGAACAGGTATATATTTAGTCTATTCTGATGTAAGCTCCTATTGTTCATGTATCTTTCATCCTGATTTTTCAACTCAATAGAATTGTAATGCATGTTCTGTGTTTAAGCAATGAGCTTGCAACTTATAGCTCACAATATAACATGTTGAATATTCGGAAATAACTAACCTGACAAAAATTTGGTTTTAAGGCTTTTAAGAATTGTTACAGTATAGTAGTAAAAATATCTGGTTTTGTTCCAATTTAAATAAATAGTAAAATCTTAGCTTTTGTCAGTTCAGAATTATTGACATTCAGAAACGGTTTTATAAGATCTGAAATGTTTTGTTTTCCACTAGCACTTTATTTTATCCACATCTTTTGAGAAAGTAAAATGTTTGAGGTAGTAGTATGGAACTGTGATATGACTTTATGGAACTGGTAGGTAAAATTGTGAACATTTAAAGTGTTATTAACCCTTTAACAACATTTTCTTTTACCTTTACTTGCCAAACCTTGCAAACTCAAGTTTCTGGAGGCTTTAATCAGACTCAACTCAAATAAAAAAATATCTACTTACAAAATCTCAGGCAAATACATCTGGGAGGAGGGTGGGGAACTGAAGTGTTCAAAGAGAAGGTGAATATAGAAATCTGTAAGGCTGTAACTTTTGTTTTATGTACAAATAAATTAGTGATGAAAAACATTTGTGTAGAGTATACATTGTAATTAAAAAAAAAAAACCCACCTCTATTCATACACATTTAAAAGTTCCCAGCAGATATCTCAATTACTGAACCATTCCCTTGAGTTACCATTTTGGCAGAGTGCAGCTTGGAGCCTTCTCTCATCTGTTCTCACATCTCTAGCAGCTGACCACTCTTCTCCTTTAATGGGACACACACAGAATGGTCTTAAATCTGCTTATCTAAGGTGATTTTGTGGAGATTTAAAACTATTCCACGTAAAATTTATTCCATGTAAAAGCTGCTGCATAAAGTCTTTACTTATGTTCATGACCAAAGTTCTTTCCCTACAGATTCCTTTTGTCCCGCTAGTCTACACATACGACAGAATTTTTAAGGGAAAAAAGTTACTGATTTTCCTTTGTCTAGAAGAGCACTTATTTTCAGAGTTGCATGCCCAATTCAGGCCTAAAGTCAGAATTTGACCCCAAAGAATGCTTCTTGAAGGGTGGTTGCCATAAAGGTTTAAATTATTAATGTGTATTTGCATGTTACTGCTCTCTACAGCCAGCTGTTACCAACAGTGATATCATGTTCGTTAAAATTCATTGTCCATGGGAGACATTGTGCAAATATGCAGAAAGAATGAACATCAGGATGCCTTTCAGGTATTGTGGAAACTATTTTAAGAAACCTATAATTTAGTGCTTAATATTGAAAATTCATCACTTACTTAAGTCTAAAATGTAGTCTTTATTGCTCTGTAGCCAGGCATGCTCATATTTTAATGATGTTATAGGGAGAGAGGAGAAACAAATAGTAAGTCCTGTTCTTTCCTCATTTTTACACAGTACTCTGTGTTACTTGTTTTCAAACTTGCCTACTAAATCAAATCGAGCATATGTCTTTAGAAAACACTGTTAGTAGTTCACACATTGTTTTGGATGTTCTTGGCAGAGTTTCAGATGTTCTCCATCTGAGCTCGAGTATCCTCCATGATTTTAGGGTTTTTCTTAAGTCTTACTGAAAGGCAGGTGAAATGACAGAAAAATCTAGTGTCTTCCATGTCTCCAATATAACACATATTGTCACAATTTGAGTCAAATGAGGTCCAGTAGCTTTCCTTAGGGAGAATAATGGACTGAACTGAGTTCCTTGTCTGAATGCAAAACAAGTTGTATCGTATGTTTTTGCAATAAATATTTGTTATTAATTTGTGGGACAGGTTAATATTTCCTGCAACAATACATAAGTCTTTAAAAGAGAAAATGTGCCTTTTCAAATTGATTAATAATGGTCTTAGAGAGAGAGAAGACCATGTAGTGTGCTGTAAACCTCCTCAGGAATTGAAGTGGTAACTAGATGCCAAAGTTGTATGTGACTCATGGAAAATGCCCTTACAGCATTTCCTTTCTCACTCAAACTGCTGAGTGCTCAGTCTTTCATGCTATGGCAATGTGGCTCTCTTGCATTGGTCCTAAGACAGAAGCAGTCATCGTGAAGCATCCATTGCTCAAATCTTGCTCCGCATACCCAGTTCTGTAATGAGTTTTCACATCATCCCATTAAGCCTTCAAAGGCCTTTCCATAAAAAAATGTTTTCTGTAACAGTCATCTTCCATATATTTGAGAATATTATTTTTCTGCTATTTGAGCTTGTCTAGTTGAAAAAATATTTGTCAATATTTTAAATATAGAAGTGTTTACATATGTGTGTATACATACATAATCTAAATTCCAATTAAAAAAGAATTTTTTTCTTAATTTTGATACATGAATTCACAAAATTGTATTTTAGCAATGGTTTGAATTCTTGATAGTTTTAGTGACTTCATAGATCCATAGTGCTCTCAGAAAAAAAAGGCTGACTTTTGCAATCTTACTTTATTTGGAAGGCATTCTAGGTCATGTTTGTTTGTTATATAATTAAATGACATGTAAATATATTCTCTTTATTATTTCCCCAAAGTGTCTTTATTCCTGGACTGTTGCTTTGGCTTCTTTTTATCCAATTCATTTCAGTAAACCAAAAGTAGATAAAATACTAAATTTTGCAATTTCACCTTTTTGGGAGTTTTGCTGTACAATGAAATACATATATTTCGTAATAAATTCTTCCACCTTTACCTCCATAATAGAACTGTGAGAAATAGTAAATTGGTCGACATTTCTATTCTCTTAAAAAAGAATTTAATAGGAATTTAAATGAAATTGCAGTCTAAAACTTGTGCGAATATTGCAGTCTATTTCTTCAATTTCTATACTTTTTAAAACAGAAGACTCAACACAATTCTGTTACGAACACAAACTGGATGTAGCAGAATAGAAGAAAGGTCTGCCCTGCTTTGCCAGCAGCCTTTCTAAAGTGTCCCCTACAGGAGATGAACACTTTTTCATGATACCTTCTCTATTTATAGAAGGCCGTGCCTTAGAAACTTGCTGAGGCAGAGTTCAGGTCTTCATCTTTGTTCATATTTGCCCCGATGGCTTTTTCATGGATGCAGAAATATAAATCTACACAACATCCTGTGACCACACATTTTATAATTTAATTACAAATTCTGTCAAAAACACTTGTGCTTGAAGTGTTGAACTTCCTTTTTTTAATGAAACCTTTCCTACCTGGATGGTGTATATTGTTTTCCTGAGGTAACCATTCAATGGACAAAGGAACCTCAAGTGATACAATTCTGCCACAATTAGTGATTACTCAGTGAACTAGAGTATCTTCCTCCCAAAAGGTTTTAGGTCATCCTTAGGTAGATTTAAGTAGGCCTGGGAGGAAAAGAGAGTTTGACTTGATGATCTTTGTGAGTCCCTTCCTACCTGAGATATTCTGTAATTCTAAAAAGCAAATTATTTTTCTTAGCCTTTATCTGTTTTATGAGTGGTTTCTGACTGGTTCTAGTATACAGTTAAAGAAGACAGATAACCTTCCCTGCAGTATTTTAATGCAGTATACCCGCTTGCTCTTGCACAGTCTTGCAAAATTTTGGCTTTTAGTTATGGTCACTAAAATATACCATATGCCAATATCATATATGAATAACACATGAAGAATTAAATTCATACTTTTTAGTTTCATTTTGCTCAATCCAGGAATCTAAACAAAATCAACAGAATTATTATTACACAGGTTACTTCTCTCTGTTTCTGAAAAGTAAAAATACTTCTGAGATTCACCCACAATCCTAGTTTTAGCATGGCATTATACCAAAATATGTTGGCAGATTTATAATATGCATCATATGTGTAATATAGATGGAATCTCAGTGTTTCAATTGCAGAAGGAAATTTTTCTAAAATTTCAATAGACAGTGTGTAGTAATCATTATTGTCTTGTATATAAGGCTGACTTTGCAATGCTGCTTTATTTGGAAGCATATGTATATGGTTTTAAACAGGATTTGTGTAAGCATCAAAGTTAGATCATGACTGAATTACAATTTTTTAAGTTCTGTAGGTATTTTTATTAAGTATATGGTCTGTCAGTAGAAGTGCAACTACTATATATTTCCAGAACTGAGACAAAGCTTTAATTTTTTTTTGTCTACAAGTATCTCATGACACATAATTATTACTGTTTGTAATGAATAAATTATTTGTATCTGTAACTTAGCTGAACTCCATCTGTGCAAAACAGGTAAGGGTAACTAAAGCGAATTAAAGAAGGGTTTTGTTAAAAAATGTCTGAAAACCCTTTAATAACTTCATTGCTTCATTTACAATTCTGCCTAGCAGTACTAAGTGGCAGGCTGCCAACAGTCTGCAGATTGGAAGATACATAATTTTCCAATGGCCAAGTATTTTCCAGGCAAGGTATCTTTCACCCTCTTTTTAATGTATTAATTTCAGTGGTTCTTCAATGTAAGTAATGTACTTTAATCAATCTCAAATACTGCCCAGGTGTGCAGTTGCAGATCTTCTTAACGCCTGAGGAATCTGCACTATCAGGGCCTTTGTGTGGTTGAAATGTGATGTGAAAATATAGGAGGAGAACAGAAAAAAAGCCTGAAAACCTGAAACTAGATGTGGAAAATATTACCATGCAGCAAATATGTCTCCATTTGGTTTCAATATAACTGTTCTCAGAAGACTTTACTGGGAATTTCTGGTCCTGTTTCTCTAAGTGTCTATAACTGGTGAAGGGTGGAGAGAAAAGAACTGTTAAGTGACTTAATGATTAGCTATCATTATTGTCAGTAGCTACAAATCTAAAATGTAATTTTAGAACAAATGTAAAACTTGAAAAATGTGAAACTGTGTTATTTTAATGACTTGCTCTATTTCAGTTGCCTTTTAAAAGTGTTTTTCACCTTTCTGTCTATGAAAATGCATGTTTTCAAATGTCCAGCAGTCTTTTGTAATGTATGTGTCCTTTTCAACTGTCTCCTACTTGATTAATCTCAGCTGATTTTTGCTGTTCTTTCAGGAAAAAATGTTATTACACTGACTGGAGGAGCAAAACCATGGGCAGGTTGGTGGGTGATGTGTAGCTTCTAATTTTGTCAGATAGTCACCCTGCTAAAGAAAATCCATTCGCAGTTGTAAATTTATCCATGAAACTTGGGAAATTAGATTATTTTCCTGAAAACTCAAAATATGTCAGCTCAAAGTGTTAAAATATTCATCTGTAACAAGATGCAGTTCTTTAAAGCTTTGCCAGTTCTCATTTTAGGAATGTAAAAATATTTATGCCAGTGAAACAAAAAAAAAGACCTTATCCTCACAGCAATTATTTAATACCGGCTCTATCTCTGCCATTATATCTGCTGACACCAAGGCATACTTCTTTAGCATGGAGGATACTTTTGAGTGTATATCTGAGATTCTGGCAGTCAGTTACTTCCTTATGTATGCAAACATACTTTCTCTCCTGTATGTCCTCGTGATTGGAACAAATCAATGCCACATACTGAAGGCTGCTTTGAATTTTTATTTGCTGGCTGAGAGAATAACTTGCAAAACTCACTTGTAGCTGCTACTGCTGTTAGTGTTTTTGTCAGCCAGAGGAAGGGTGACTTCAATACAAGAGGCCATAGGGGCCTCATAGGTGAAAGGAGCCTGGGAGTGCTGGGGAGTGAGAATGGGGGACACCGACCTGTAGTTACTCCCCATTGCTGTAGTCAGACATAATTATGTCTTGTAAATCCTAATCCCCAACGGAAAAGATACATGCAAATATTTCACATGCGAGAAATCTCCTGAAAGAGTTCCCTATCACAGGTTTTCTAGAGATGGATTTTGAGATGAGATTACTTTTGATTTAGGTTCTCTTATTGTTACTTTAGATGGTAAAGAGCTCTCATTATTTCTCTGGAACAATTTAAGTAGTCTCATGATAACAGTTTCCAAGATGATCAGCTAACAACAACAGACAAAGCACTGTTGAATGGTAAAGTGAGAAAACTTTAAACACATAAGCTGATAAAATATGTTGAAACAAACCAATTTATAACATAGATTTACAACTGCGTTTTGTCCTCTTCCTAGTTGACATGCTTGCTCCATTTTAGCATGCATTATGAAAAGTGTAAGTGATATGCTTTTAATAAAAGGCAAAATCAACAATCTTTACTTCAAAATTGTGTCATTTCATCTATAATCCATCTGGTGAGTCCTGGATATTACATAAATTTTGTTTTCCTTATTGAGAAGGACAGATGTCTGAAAGATGCAACTTAAGTTGCACAGTACCTCTGAATTGAGTAATAAGTAATTTTCATGCCAGATTGGTTTTTTGAGACAAATGCTTTTTACCTGTGATTTACTTTGTGAGAATTTGGGTATGCATATTTTTCTGCATATATTTTCTGGCACTTTATATAACTCAATGCACAAAGGAATTGTGTGAAACAAAAGAAATAAAGAAGCTATATCTAAAATTGAAAGCTAACTCAAAAATTGCTGACATACACATCGCATGCATACTTTACCTTCTCCAAATGTCATTGTTACCTTGCATCTTACAACTTTTCAAACTTAACTGCTTCTGTGTAATTTATTTAATCTCTTGTTAAAATTTCTAAGTTATTAAGTAGTTTATAAGAGCTACAATGAACTATATTAAAATTCTTGTATATCAAAATATGAAGGTTATAAAGTTTTTATAATTTAAGAATACAAAGTAGCACTAGTATATTAGACCTGCTGTGACATGTACACTTCTCTAACTTTATTGANGTCTGCAAAAGATTATTAGGTGCATGAATGAAAGGACAAGATAAATGTAATACTCAATTTTTTTAATGAGGTATCTATGTGGTGTCTCACTATTTATTTATACACCTTTAAAAAAACCCTTAACATTGTATTTAATCCTATTAAGCTTGATTTCTATTCATAGAATCACCCTATAGAAATAATTTTATCATGCTCATTATGAGCAATATTTGGAAAGCCTCAAAAAATATTCTCAAAGGAAAGAAATATACATGTAAGTAGGGTAGGTATCGAAAATTGTCTGAACTCTCAGATTGAAGACTGAATAGTAAAGCAGTCTTGTAATTGCCATATTGTACTTGCTGATTTCATGCTGGTAAAGAATGGCATCAAGGAAAAGAAAATGAAAAGATAGTTTGTCTTAGTATGCAGCTTCACTCTGCCCACTGAAATGTTAAAATCACTTAATACTTCTAAGGATGGAGAACCAAAAATGACTTTGTTTAGCAACTGACCTGCAGTAAGTTTGCTTTGCAAAAGGATTTTTAAAATCTTTGGGATTTCGATCTGCACACTGAAGTGAAATTGTTGATATCGTTCCATTAAACAAAGGTGTTATAATTTTCTTCTTTTTTTAGTGATGATTGTGTCCATATGTTGATTCTGTCAACCCTAACATGTTTCCCATTACAGTACATGGAAACACACCATGCCCATGTAACTTGGTGGCATATAGTTGGCACTTCTGGCCAGTCTTGAGAGACACAAACACTGAGCTAACTACTGAGTGATGATTGCTGTCAAAATTACCTAACATGACTGGTGAAGTTGCTTAATTCTGGTACCTTGTTCCATGAGTTTGATCAAATATTGCTAAGATCATCTATGTACTGTGTTCCTTTGCATTGCAGTCTGTTGAGTAAATGTAATCTGCAAGGATTTTTGGATGAACTTGTTCTTCAAAAAGAGATTAACCAACCAAATAAATCAGAACAGTACAACTGCGAATGGAAGTTGAGCAAAGCTGAAATTACAAGTATCTTCATAAAATATTAAATTGTATAGCTAAGAATGAAATGCGCATGTATTTCAGAGTACTACCCCTTAGTCCAAGGTGCACAGTGTTCCAGTAGCACCAGCTGGAGTGGTTTCAATTAAAGCATACTTGAAGCAGTATTCCATAACATTGCAGCACCATTCCACTGCAACATTTTGATCTCATTGCCTGAACTACTGACTTCCCCAGACCAGCTCTCTCTGCTTTTACTCTTACTAAATAGGCTACATTGAATAGATTAAGTCAGGAATCTCTTTAAACTGCTACTTAAGACCCAGAAAGCCACTCTGAGTAAAAATGCTACTACTTAGTCCTATGATTTAGGCAAAAATTTGCATTATAAGGAAAGCGCCATGAAAATTCAGTTTCTTCTTCAATAGTAAAATAACATATGTCAAGAAAAATGTCTCTCTTGTTGGATCATTTTTATACATTTTTCAGTTGCAATATTATATGCTATCTAGCACTAAAGGCACTAAATTTTGTCTCAGAAGAGAAACTGCAAATGTAATGTGGACACAAGCATTAATTTATTCCAATGCTGTTTTTCATATTAAAAGAAGCAGCCATGAATTTTAAACAAGAGCTAATTTCTTTAACATAATATTTATCTACTATTTTTTTAGATTTTTGTATGGGGAGAAATAATCAAGACTTTTCCCATAACCAATTTTAAAGTACTTTCATAATAAAAAAATCTGAGATTAGATGCATTGCTTTTCTCTTCTTCCTGATGCATCTGCATATTTTCCTCATTAAAAAAGAATTCTGTTTTTTGACTAAAAAGCCAGCATGTGTACAACAGAAAAAAAAGTTCAAGAGAGTGAAGGGGAAACTGCACTTATACAAACTGCACTAAGAGAACTTCCACTGGAACTAATAAAGATAATCAACTCACTAAGGTATTATTAAGGAAACACTTAAGGAATCCACCTTCCTGTGAACTGTATTCTGTGTTTCAATCTCATGGACATATTATGTTCTTTGGCTTATAACTGTTGGTGTTGAACACAAGTGGTGTCCCTCAAGTGCAGTATCAGTTACAACAGAATGGGCACCAATACCTTGCAATATATAGCAAGAAGAAAATTTTGATAATTTTTAAATGCAAGTGTAAAATCCTTCTCCCACATTTGGCTGAAATTTCTGTGTGATACTGTGTGACATAGGGGTAGAATGTTTTTGCTGATGTTGATAATAAAAAGTACATTTTCACAAGGGTCACTTTGTTGCCTGAGAGTGTCAGCACTTACTACTCTTCATTATGAACATTATGAAATCATGTTCATTCACATTATGAAATATTATTAACATTACAAAATACAACTTTTTATTATGGACATTATGAAATGTGTAGTTGTGCTTCTGCTTAGCACAGGCAATGAAGTATTCACCTCAGAGAAAAAAATGTGTTGCTTAGCTTTACACTTCTTGTGGATATAAAATATATGTGCTTTATATATCATGCATACATATTCATTGAGTAGAGCCCAAATTCCACTGAAAAAAATACTATTTAGGGAATGTTTTTCTCAAATTTAAACTTTTTCTAAATCTCTGATGTGCTTATTGTGTCATGATATAGCACTTGTTTGAGATCTACTCCTTAAATAACCATGTTATTGCAGTTGAATATGAAAAAGTATAAGTGAGCAAAGAGCACAAAATTGAAGTGAGCATTTGCTTGCAAATTAACTGCACTTGACTAGATTTACCCTGTATAAATGATGTCCTGAGACAGCATTTAGGCAAGATGCCAGTAGAGAAAAAAAACATTTATGTTGCCAGTATATAATATAATTGAAGATACAACATTAATGTTCTGTTTGTGTTTTGTACTATCAATTTTTAGGAATCTGGAGGAAGCCACATCTAGGGGTTTTTTTTGCCTAAATACTGCATAACCATTTTTTTGTAACGTATCCTTTATTTGATGTTGAAGTGTACTGTTTCATAAGGCAGTATCAGCTCTTGGACTTTTAAGAAAACTTTACAGGGGAAAACTTTGTTGCAATCAGAAAACCATAATCTGATCCTTAGCACTCTCATATTTACTTAAAAATTTTATGAATTTTAGTGTCCAAGTTGCCAGGCAAGAGAGTGGGGAGGAGTTTCACTTGCTTTGTTCAGTGGGGCTACAGAAAGTAATTAGATATGTTCTTGACTAAAGCATAAGCATCCACACTTCTGCCAGATGAACTATCTTGGAAAATTAATTTCTCCAGATTCAATACTGCAGTCCCATTTTGAGCCATAATCCCACTAGTTTTAGGATGAGTTTTACTTAAGTAAAGTGTTCAAGATCGCAAATAAATATTGTTCATTTTGCTTTTTAACTCCTTATTTTCTTTTACTTACTTAATGTGGACGTTTCCTGCTTTCATTTCATTTCTAGTATGATGTCACTAAATATGCAGTGCTGGAGATAGAAATAACAAGGAATTGAGAGCTTGTAAATCTGATGTCTTATTGTCTCAGTTTGCAGAGGAATATTAGAGAGCTGAAAAGTTGGTTGCCGAGAAATCCAATGAAGCTTGATAAGGAGGCCCTGCCTGATCTGGAAGAAACAGATTGCTACACAGCACCCTTTAGCCGTGCACGCATACACCAGTAAGTGCTGGGATTGGAAAAGCAGCGCCAGAGACCCCAGGGATTTTCTGTTTTCTCACTTCTAAGCAAGTGCCGTAGAGGTAGCTGCTAACAGATGGTCACTGGCAATGCCTAGTATCATATTTGATATTTTTCTCTTAAAGTGAAAATCTGCTGTGTGTTACTTGCTGTTTGATGGTCACTCAGTAACTTAATCTGAAATTTGACTGAAAAATTAATGTTGCCGTTTTGGTTTAGAAATTTTTTGGTTTTTCTTTCCATTACATTACAAAATGAAAATACTTGCTCAACTTTTCTTTGCTTAGTTAGTTACTTATTTTACTTAAGCAAAACCTGATGCAGCTGTTGAGATTTGGACCACTGGATGCAAGCTACAACCAGTGATGATTTCTTTTCTCTCTTATCAGATCTGCATTTAAAAAGATCTCTTGCCTCTGAAAATACAAATATACATACAATGAAACTATGTGTTCACATCAGCATGCTGACAATGGTATAGTTAAACTGTGACATAAATTTTTCACTGCCCAAAAGGTTAGATTTTAAAATTCTGACCGTTTCTTAATTTTAAAGGTATTTTGTGATAACTGTTTTAGGAGAGAAAAGTTAATTTAAAGGAGAAATATGAATTAGGATAAACAGGATTTTTCTGCTAAGTAAAGAAGCTATATGCGAATGAACTGACTTTACCCCAGAAAAAAAGAGTAATTGCATTATAGTCTCAATTTTTTTTTTTTCCAGTAACTTACCATACTGTGCCGGATCAATCCCCTGGTTTTGGTGTTTTCTTCTCAACCAGCTCAGCTGATGTAATTAATTGTAATAGTATCAGTTTTGGCACAGCTGAGCAGGTAAAAGCGCCTGCATATCAGATTTCTGGTGTCCAGAATGGAGCCATCTGGCCAAGGATGCTTTACTTGGCTCCATCCTAGGATCCTCTAAGGGAAAATCATTGTGGAGC
The DNA here is from genome assembly GCA_013398855.1 of Mohoua ochrocephala. Classification (NCBI taxonomy): domain Eukaryota; kingdom Metazoa; phylum Chordata; class Aves; order Passeriformes; family Acanthizidae; genus Mohoua; species Mohoua ochrocephala. The sequence goes on along the minus strand of VZTA01009015.1, from coordinate 25,634 downwards.
TGCTACCCAAGTCTCCAGTGCATGGATTTTATTATTTTTTTTAATAGTAGTTTTGGTGGTTCCACTACACAGACAACTGTCAACTCATAAGTGATTCGAATTTAAAGCCATCACTGTTACTGAAGATCTTTATTTAATTAACTCTATCCAGAACAGAAATTAACTAGGTATTAGGATATTTTTGATTTTAGTTTTAGTTTTGTTTTCCCAAAAATAATCTGTGATAAAGATAATTTTATTGGACCTGCTCTAAGGGTGTAAAATCTTATGTCTAAGGAATGTAAACATCCAATAAATCATTGTAAAAAGAAAACACTTGAACAGCTGTGTTGCAAAGTGTGTGCATTGTTTTGAATATTAAGACATTCATTATTTTAATAGTTTTACAATAAACAACAAAGACAGCTTCTTCAGCAATTCCACAAGAAGTAGAATTGTGCATCATGTGCTACAGAGAACTAAGTATGAAGATGGAAAATCCAAAATGGGTGAGAATGCTGTATTTTTTACCTAACCCAAAGCTATAAAATTTTACATCTTTACTTGCCTGAAAAAATATCATTTGAGTAAACTCAATTAATTTTTTCCTTTCCTTGAAATCTTTTCATTCGCACAGTAACAGAGTTGAAACAATGTCCCATCATTTTCTACCTAAATATCTCAGTGAAAATTTGCAATATTTTTCACTTAATTACTCATTCATTAAAATAAAATAGAGAGATTATCATAACTTTACATTATTGTAAAGAGCCACAGTAAGGGTAACATATACCTCAGAAAACTGACAGTGTTTTTAAGGACTCATCCTAGTATTTCAGCTACTATCCATCAGTTTCAATCCAGCAGAATCAATGTGTACTATACTTGATTTATTTGAGGTCTCTGTGCAGCTCAGAGACATTTGATCTGAAGACTAAATTCGTTTTATATCGACACTCATAATACAGTGTTAGTTTTTAGAAGGTCTAACTATCCATTTTCATTTTCAATGACCAGGGGATGTATACATGATTTTCTGTTTTTTCTGCAGAAATTTAATTAAGGATTAAATATGCAGAGGCTTATGAAGATGATACCAATTACAGAAAGTTGTTGCTTGAGTTTCTGAACAAAAGCAGTAGTAAGAAAAACAGGGAGAATAAGTGTTCATATCTAACACCTTTGCAGCTGATGATGGCAAATTTCATTATGAGATCAGTTTAGTATAATTTGTATATTTGAACAGACAAATCTGAATTCCACCATATGTACCTGTTCCTTGGGGATACTCTTGGCTACAGATCTGCTCTTAAAGGCTATTGAATCTTTTTTGTTGTACCTATCAAGGGTTATTTATTTTTTCATTTTTTATAATGTGCTGTGCTAGTACAACAAATCTGTTTTTATGAAGACTCTAGGAACTGATCCAAAATTCAATAGTCAGTCTGGCACAGAGCACTGCTCTGATATGAAGTTCTCAGCTGGCTTATATTTAAAAATACCAGGTTAGCTTTTAACCCTTCAGGGGTTTCACTGCCTCAAGGATTGTCTAGCCATACCACTCTCTGGGTATGTCAGATCATCTGGTCACCCGTGAAATCTGTATCATATGCTCTGAGGAATGCAATGTGAATATAACTGTCCTCTCACATTCAGTCTGGTACAAGCACCCAACCCTGAGGGAAAAGTTGCAGACTTTGGCCCTTTGGCAAGTTGCTGTCTAGTTTGACAGAGCCAGAGATCTTGAAGGCTCAGCAAGACCTGCTGAAGTAGTTGGTGGGATTATTGATTAATTGTTATCTTTAGCAGCATTCTTGTCATCTAACACTAAGTTACGTTCTCCAAATGTAACTTGAAAATTCACACTACTTGAAAAATGTGTATAAAAATTGATATCAGAAGTAATGCTTTTTTGGTTTTTTTAGGTATTAATAGGTTACTAAATAATGGAACATATGAAGCAGCATTTCCACCACATGAGGTAACCTGGTAATTTGATTTTTAGTTTCATATTTAGATTAAAGCTTGCACTAGTGGTTTGGGATCTTACTTTAATTCTGTCCTGCAACTTGTAATTTCATACTGTAATTTGTTGATGCTTCTTTTATTTATAGCTTTTACTTTAAAATTGGCTTTTAAAATTTTCCGTCTTTGGATAATTTGGATATTATAATAACATCCTGGAACATTTTCTGGTTGAGCTAGGATATTATAATTCTTCTCTGATTTTTATGAACTGGACATTGCCTGTGGAGTTCTTAATGAGAGTATCTGTTGTTCCAAATTGTTCCAGTTAGTTGTATTAAATTATTTTTGCTTGCCACGTACAAAAGGTTTTGTTTTTCTAATAGCTTGGCCACTTGATCACGATTAGGGAAACAGCTTAATTATTTCCCATTTAGTATTTTCAGAATAGTTCTGGATAATTTCTACTACTTTTTCCAGTAGCTTAAAGTCTACTAAAGACTATAAACCCGCAAAATAAGTTAAGAACCTGTGTATAACTTAAGAGGGTTTTCAGAAAATCTTTTGATGTTGAAAAGAAGAGGCAAGCCACACATCTTCAGTCCTTTGAAATGCTCTCAGGAGCATGGTGATTGCAGCTGTGAACTCTGGGTGTTTCGGCTGAATATTGTGACTTGGTTTCGTGTTTCAAAGGACTGGGCTTTACAAATGGCTGAGAGTAAATTTTTTGATATTGTATTAATAATTAAATACTGGGAATACAGAGAAGGAGTATTTTAGATAAATAATTTAACATGATTGTTAATGCTTCAGCTGCGCATTACTGATTTCAGGGAAAAGCTGGCTGTACTACCAGAAAAGCCTGTGAAGCTTTCTCTGGCATCAAAGCCATGCTGTCATATCCATTTTATATGTTCCTTTGTTATGGCATAAGCTACTTTTTGCACATTTCAGTTAAAATTAGTGAAATCATGTTTTTAAGCCACTCCTACCTTAATTGCTGCTTGATCGAAGCCAAGAACTAGTGGTGGAACACTCTATTTTTTTCAATTTTTTTTCTTTGCCACATGAACAAATAAGACTGAAAATTCAATCCCAGTGGGAATGCTGAGACTTGAACTCTTGTGGATAAGAGTGAAGAAAGAAGCAGGAAAGAAAAACTAAAACATGTAATACTGAGTAATGCTTTGCAGTCATTTATCCAGCCTACTGTGAGAATAAGTGGATGTTCTCTTCCTAGGTGTTCTTAGATGCTGCAAAGGTTACACTCAGTGTTGACATCTTTGGTATGCTGCTTTGCTGACTGTAAGGAGAAAGGGGTAGAACCTGGACTCTTTGCTGTGTTTAGCTTTGGTTTTAACTCATTCTTAAGTCAGAAGATCAGCAGATCCTCTTGCTGAGGATCAGATTGCAACAAGTAAATGGTGTTCTTTGAATTTCGGGGAATGTTCAAGATTTCACATACAAGATAAAAATCTAAATGGCTTAAGTACCTAGATCTACCAGGGTCTAGGATCTGTCTCATAACTAACTGGAGTACGCGCTGGAGAACTCTGCTCTCCTCACAAGAATGACTTGGCTCACTTGCAGTCAATTGATGAAATATTTTCTTTACCATAGCTGAGTGATGGGCCTTTTTGGGGGGAAAAGTTCAACTAAAGGGGTATGTCCTACTTCAGAATTGGAGCAAAATTACAAATGCAAGAGATTCTGCTCAAGATTGTTCTAGCAAATCGGTATGTTACCTTTTGACTGCCAAGCATGAGGCTATTCTTTTAGTCTGTTAGGTGGTCTGTAAATATCAGACATGGCCTGGAAGGACTCCTTTTGGATCAGACTGACTGTTTTGCTTTTAATGCCTCAAGAGTCCTATGTAGCTTCAAAATAATGCCAGTTCTGTTTCCTTCATCTTAGAAAATATGTACCACAGGAAGAATATATTTTTCTATACTTTCAACAGTAGTGAAAGAAAGTTATAGAAAATGTCTAGGAGAAATACTAGAAATTTCTAAAATTTTATAGAAGAAATAAAAAGATACCACAAGCATGTCTTGAAAAATTTAAATAGGCAAAAGCATACAAGTAGGCATGTATTAGTGAAACAGAAACAATGTTGAGGTCATATAAAGAGTAGAGTACTTCTTTAAAGTCTTGTATTAATATGTTTCAGTCATTAATTATTAGAGAAACTGGCCATCTCAGAAGTGTGTGTAACCCCGTCTCTTATGTCAGGCTTACATTAGCTCCTGATGGCATTTTCCAGATGTGCTCAGAATAAGAGACCTATTTATTGAATATAAAGAACACTTCTACTAAAATTATAATCAAAAATACCTAAGAAACTTGTGCATTTTCCATATTGCCTAGTAATGTACTTACATTTCTTTATGGTTTTTTTCAGGGAAGCCACAAAAGCAGACATCCCATCAAAACACATGGAGCACAGAATCACAGACACCTCTTATATGAGCGTTGGGCACGGTGGGGAATGTGGTACAAATACCAACCTCTTGATTTAATCAGGTATTAGTACTTTGAAGATTTTCTGTGATACAAAAAGCTTGACAACAGTGTGCTAACTATATTCATAAATTCCTTGTGCTTTCCTCTAATATTTAGATATTCCCTATTATCGGATAAGGCTGGAATTTTCTAAGTTGCTTCTTTTGGGTGGTCTTTTGTAGAGCTGTTGATTTCAAATGAGTCTGCATAGAATACATGTAGTTCCAACTACTCAGGAATTTGCAGTGTGAAACTTAAAATACAAACCCATAATGTGGTCTGCTGATCAGAGACACTTGTTCCTTGTGAGAGCACCTTTGACTATCCACATAGACAGTCAGAGTTACCAGATGCAGAGGACTTAAAATGCAACCCAATTTTAACCTTTCCGTGTGGGTTTAAATAAACTCTTATTTATATGTCTTAGACTTAGTGTTATAGGTTACCAAATGTAAAGTAGAGAAATATATATAATTTAAGTTAAATAATGGTGATGTTTGGGTTTCATAGTTTCCTCCTCTGACACGGAATGCCAATAATTCATTTTCCTTGCTGTAAGTTTTTATTCCTGATCTGAGTCATAACCAATTATTGGTGGAGCTAAGCATGTGCCATGGGACAATTTTATGCTGTATCATCCTTGATTGACTTTCTGATCACTGCTATTTCATCTGTTCTAGCAATTGATACCCAAGTTTTGAAGAATTAAATTTCAGTGTTTAGCTTGTGTTTTCAGAGCATTGTTTTCACTAATAATAGTTTGAAATATGTCGTATTATGTATGCATGATTATCTATCATAAGTGCTTTTTTAAATGGAATACTTAAGTCATACTAACTTACTTTATCACTTTCCAGATTTTTTGTGTCTGTGTACATCTATCTATCTATGTATTAGACTGTCTTGCCTTTAATAATGTTGATACTAACCCATCTACTTAAGTCATTGCAAAGACATGAAAATTACAGAGGTGCTACAGTTATATCCTTGTATGTTCTCATAAATCTGCAATTAGTGTCACTGAAATGTCATGCTAGCCTGAAAAAAACCCATTTGGTAAACTGACAATTTTGCCATAAACTTGTGATGGTAGTTCCTTGTTAGAATTATTCTACTACTGTGATAGTAGAGATAGATAGAGGTCACCGTAAGTTTTAGTTTTAAGCAATGTATGTGTTTCCTTTTCATGTAGGCGATACTTTGGTGAAAAAATTGGACTGTATTTTGCCTGGCTGGGATGGTATACTGGAATGCTTATTCCTGCTGCCCTGGTTGGGCTCTTTGTTTTCCTCTATGGATTATTTACAATGGATTCCAGCCAAGTAAGGTAAAATTCTATTTAATAATATGTAATAGCCTGTTGAAAATTAAGAACAGTCTGGCACAACTTAGATTGATATACTTTTAAGGAAAGGAAAGGAAAATTTCCTTTCCTTAAAAGGAAACATTAAGGAAAAAAAGACCAATCTGTAAAGACCAATTCTCATGTTGCAGATACTGCAATAGTTGTTGATCTAATTAAGGCTAACGGGTGAAAAAACTGATGTATTCTGTCATTACCTCCATCTTGCTATAACTTCCAGAGTGTAGTACAGTTACTAAACTTCAACTTTTGCCTATGTATTTTTTTTCTCCTTCATTAATAGTGGCAAACTATTAATATTTGGAGTCTGACAAAATTCTTACTTGTGTCAATGTAACTTGCAGCCAGGAGACTCAGCTTCAGGGAGATTTACAACCATGTGAAATGAACCAAATTTTCAAGTTTCCCACTGTTGTGATTTTGCTCTGAGAAGGGTTTATGTCAATTTAGATGTTGTGATGAGGGTGCTCAAGTGCCTACTGTATTTTTAGGAACTCTCTGAGGATCCACCCTTATTACAAAGTTTTCCATTAGATCTTATCAGAAAGTATCAGTATCAGTGCTCTTCAAATTGCAGCTGGTGCTCCAAGTAGTTTGGGGGCTTCAGCTGTATGTACACTTGGAGTCAGATTTCATAGAAAATGTTGTTTCTCTAGCTTTGAACAAGATTATATTCAAGTTTTATCTAAGGAATTTTCTTTAACTTCTATTTCACAGTGAGTTATTATATTCTACAGTGCTGTAATGAACACATTTTTTAAAGCTTGCTTTGGACAGCAAACTCCTGAGAAACTCTACGAATTCAAACCGCATTAAATAGAGTTCAATGAAATAAACTTATCAGCCAGGAAACGATGCTATCTTTAAGATATTGCTCTCTGTATTAGGACTGTTTTTTACCATAAGTGTCTTCAAAATACAATGGATCTAAGGTCGAGGATCAGCCTGTTCTTAGAGCACAGGGACCACAGCTGTTGAACTGTCAATCTTGTATTCGTCACATGTACAGTGGCACAGTTCCAACAAAGGGGGAACAAGGGGCTATAATCTACTATTATCAAGGTATAGCTTAGTTATTTCTTCCTTGTGGAAGAGAAAGGTGTGTCATTGGCAGTTCCCCAAGAGAAAGAACAAAATTTCTAATAATTTCATTCTTTCAATCTGTAAGCTATTATGTGCTTTTATATCATAGAATATCCTGGGTTGGAAGGGATTCACAAGGATCATTGAAGTTCAACTCCTGGGCCTGCACAGGACAGCCCCGAGAATCCCACCATGTGCCTGAGAATATTGTCCAAATACTTTTTGAACTCTGTCGGGCTTGGTACTGTGACCACTTCCCTAGGGAATCTGTTTCAGTTCCCAGCTGCCCTGTGATTGAGAAACCTTTTTCTAACATCTAACCTAAACCTCCTCTGACACAGCTTCATGTGCTCCCTCTGGTCCTGTCACTGGTCACCAGAGAGAAGAGGAAACTGTTAAGACTGCTATGAGATCTCCCCTCAGTCTCCTATTCTCCAGGCTGAACAAGCCAAGTGATTTCAGCTACTCCTCATATGGCTTCACCTCTAGGCGCTTCATCGTCTTCATAGCCCTCTTTTGGGCACCAAGACCTTTTTATCTTTTTGTCGTGGTTTGACACTGGCCAAATGCCAGGCACCCACGAGAGCCGTTTGCTTACTTTCTCTTGTTCTCAGCTGGGCAGAGGAGAGAGAAAAAAAATTAACACAGGGCTCATGAGTTGAGATGAGAACTTGGAGCAAACACTCTTAAGGCAAAACAGGTTCAAATTTAAAGGTATAGAGAAAATTTATTATTAACAGAGTCAGAGGAGGATAATGAGAATTAAAATAAGCTTTTAAAAACACCTTTTTTCCCCCCCAGCCCCTCCCTCCTTCTCACCGACAGCCCAGGGAGACAGGGCGTGGGGGTTTTGGTTAGTTTGTCACTTCATCTTCTGTTCGCTCAGGGAGAGGAGTCTTTCCTCTGCTATGCTGTGGGGTCCCTCCCACAGGAGGCAGTTCTCCGTGAACTTCTCCAGCANGAGCAGCAGTCCTGCCAAAACTGCTGCAACGTGAGTCCCTCCCGTGGGCAGTCTTCCCAAAACTGCTGCAGCATGGGTCACTCGTCCATGGGGTGCAGTCCTTTAAGAACAGGATGGTCTAGTTTGGAGGCAAGGGCCCTCTGTCTCTGTCTCTGGAAGCAGGAGCCCTCTCTCTCCATTTGGGTCTTCCACTGGATCACAGCTTTCTCTGGCACTCACCCACTGTGGCGTGAGCACTTCTCTCACAGGCTGCGGGTGGATCTTTGCATACCCCGTGGACTTTGTGGGCTATGGGGGGACAGCCTACTTCACCATGGTCCTCACCACAGCCTGCAGAGGAATCCTGGCTCCAGCGCTTGGAGCACCTCCTCCTCTTTTTTTCCACTGACCTTGGTGCTGCCATATTGTTCTCCCTCATGTGTCCTCACTTCCTCCTCTTCTCTGTCTAGAAGAAAAACTGCTGCTCGTAGGTACCATTGCCAACAAGTTCCACCAATTCAAAGATTCTTCCAAAATCCCGCAGCGCCAAGAAGTTGATCTCGTCTAGGTACCACATTGGGGAGTCGCTTGCCATGTTTTTGCCGCCGGTCAGGCGGCCCCCTTGACACTGCACAGGCACTGGCAGCCGCCGTGGTGCTGGCACTATTTAACGCCTCTCTTCATGTGTGGTGCCGGGAAGGAGAAGCCACCGCCGCCACCCCTGCCCTTCTGCCCACGGTGTGGCTAGCTAAGGGTGGCCAGGCATGCAAGGCTCGCTGTGGGCTGCACCGAGATGGCAGCGGCCGCGGAGCATCGCAGCGCACTGCACCGGGATGGCCCCAGCGGTGGCCCCTCGCCACCCTCGGAAAAAACTGTGTTGTTTTGATTTCCTTCTTAAATACGTCTTCACAGAGGCGTTACCATCTTCTCTAATTGGGCCAGCAGCATGTCCATCTTCAGAGCCATCAGAGATTGGCTCTGTCAGCCATGGTGGAAGCTTCTAGCAGCTTCTCACAGAAGCCACTTTTGTTGCCTTCCCCCACTACCAAAAAACCAGGTCGTACCAAATCAACACACTTTCTTATATTGTAGGTCCCAAAACTGCACACCATATTTTAGATGAGGCTTCACCAGCACAGAATAGAGCAGGACAATCACCTCCTATGTGTCATACACTTCTCCCAGGAAGATATGACTTGCAGATACGACTTCCGTTTAACAAAAAAATGCAGTTATCTTCCTTGCTGAAGGTTGCAGGGTATTATGGATCACATGAGCACAGAGGCAGGCTAGCTTTTGAGGATTTATGTCCTCAGTTTTTTCCCTTGGCTGCTGCTTAGTAGCTGCAGACAAAACACATTTGAATTTGTCCCTGTGGGGGCTGCTTGTGTTGGGTCTCATCCTGAGGTACCTCAGTGTCATACTGTGCTTCACAGAGTGCCAGCGTGCCCCAGGTCTCCGGGCTCTATTCCAGAAACAAGAGACTGAAAGTTAGGTAAACCACCATGTAAGTCCTATATGCCTACAAGAGAAGGCGATTATTCATATATTTATTATAGCTATCATTAGCCAGTGCTCATTTCAAAATACTGTCAGAGGGTGGGTTATTGCAGAAGTCCTAACCATGTGCTCTGTGGCAGCCCCACATCTGTAATCTGGATGTGTTAATTCTGTGAAGAAGGTGCTACCTCCCTTTGATTGTGTGAATCTGTGCAGTCCCTCTGGTTAGTCGTGACACAATACAATCATGTCAGTGCATTGCTTATGACCGTGTTATGCCTGGCCCGATAAAATGTATGTAGATGTTTACTGTATCACCTTGTGTACTTAGGCAATTCTAAAGGCCACTGATAAGAGATGCTACTCCTTGCCTTATTTTTTTACTTAGCCTGGAAGGTGTTGGTAAGGATTAGACAGAAACTTTGTACCTAGAGCAGACAGCAGTTATCCATTAGCAGGTGGATGTACTGCACACTCGTTCTTGTTCTTGCTGTCGTCTGGGACTGAGAGATTATTTATCTCGTGTTTCTGCATTCATTTAAAGAAAATTCTATATAAGCATCTGTAAGAGTTTTAAGAAATATAATTTGATTTTAAGCACTGCAGCTACCACCATACACAAATGCAGTGTTCAGCAGCGATCTGGAAGAAACAGAATTGGATATGTTACTTTCAAAAAATCTAGACACAGGAAACCCAGTGGAAATTAGAACTTTAAACATATTGTTAGGGCATTATGGCAATGTCAGAACTGGCATGTTGCCCCAGGGTCAGTATTATTCAGTGAACACTGTTTTATGTGAAACGGGCCTATTACACTTGTTATGAGGAATCTGTGGATGTTAGGAAGCATTGATTTAAGTATGATAAATTCTGTCAAAAAGCCCTATTTTTTATCTGTCTCGTGTACTACAAAATGTGAACTTAGCAAATGATCAAATGAGTTTTGCAGAAGCATGCTTTGCTCAGTGATGTGCCTTCACCTCTCAGGTGCAGGAAGCTGCCATCAGCCCCCTCTAGCGGCTGCAGGCAGAAAACGATCGTTTTCTTTTTTTTCCAGATACCCAGCACAGTTTCAGCAGAGAAGTAATAAGCAAATACAGGAGTATGTATTGCCATAGAGCCAAACATTGCTTACCATGCCAGCCATAGGTTTTGTGCAGCAATTATTCGAGGGCTATGCAGAATGATGTCACATCTAAGAACTAGTTTGTCTTGTTTACGACTTGTTCAAGTGCCTGCCTCTGCTCCATGCTCAGGGTCTGCTAGCAGTTTGCTCTTTATATCGAGATATAAAAATATTATATAAATATATATTACATGTGTGGGGGGGGTGGGTGTGTGTGTGTGTATATATATATATATATATGTATGTATCTATGTATATCAGCCTATGCGAGGAGCCCACCTCAGCTCTCTGCTCTCTGTGTAAAGGAGCTCTCTGCTCTCTGTGTAAAGGAAAGATTTTCTCTGTAGTTCATCTCTGGCTGCCATGGGCAAGTTGGAAATGGGAAAGAAGGAAGGGTACCACCAAAGGGAGCAGATATCCCCATCTCAGTGTCTCTCTTCTTGCTCAGTTACAGTTTCAGGGAAACAACAAACTTTCAGGTCTGATTGAATAATTTGATGATTTAAATGTATTTTACAGTAAAGAGGAACATGAAATGAGATGGGAAGACAAAAACGCTGAATACACTGTGGTATCAGAGACTAGACACTACGATAAGAAAATATGCATGTCTGTCCCATGTTTAGAAGCAGAAGTTCCTCCATTCTACACATTTCTCTTTCCTGTCACAAAATAATTGCATAAGCTGGGCAGTGTTACTGAAATAGACATTGAAATGGAAGATGTTCTTTGTCTTGCGTGGGTTTGGAATCAAGCTTAGTAATATTGTGGTTGCCATAAGGCAGTACTGAGGTCCCCCAGGGTACTGAGTTTATAGTCTTGGCAGCTCATTGCAGGATTCCATTGCAAAAAGAAGGTAACCAAGAGAAAAATCAGAGAATTTCTGTTGAAGAATCTCCATAGTAGCTCCCAGGACATTCGAGTTATATTCATAGAACTCGGACATGCAGAAACAAAAATGGAGAACGTGAACTTGTATTTGTTGTTTCATACACTTTTCAACAGATTTTGATCTAAGTGCCCTCCTTGAGCTAAACTGGAGGAAATAGGAAGTTATAGTCAAGCAGAAGGGCTTAAATAGTCCTATAGCAGCCCCTTCATTTGGGTTCTTTGAACAAATTAGGTGCAATATCTATTATCCTATCTTTATTCCCAAGTTAGATGTCAAGTTGGTTAGTCTCTATAAAAGTAAATCTGATGGTTTGAAAGAGTTTGGTTTTGAATGTGTTTATAGATATTGTTAATTGTCACTGTTGTAAATTGTTCCTTTATTGTCAGTCAAACAGAAATGGCAGGCATGAGCACAGCATAGCTTGAGCTGTCTTTGCACCATGTGCTTTAGTCAGATTTCAGATGTATAGGTGAAAACAGTACAAAGCAGCTTATTTTGCTCTTATACTGAAGATTCAAGTTGCAGTAACAATTAACATAGCACCTGTCACAAACACTCGTGTAACAAACGTTACTGCTTTTGCAAAGTAGTGCTAAAGCATGTGACCTATTACTGTCAGTATAATTTTGTGAAGCTTCATGTGTTATTAAAAACAAAGCAACACTTTAACTCAGGATATATAATATAGAAAATGTAGTATTTATCATCTTGAATTTAAATTCAAAGTACAGTACATTTTGGCCTTGTATTTGATAGCAGTTTCCATTATTGCCAAACTGTTATAACATATGATTATAATTTGATTTTTTGCACTTAATAATTTGAATGAAAATGTGAGCAAGAAAATTCTCTGATGTGACACACACTAAAATTTCTGCTACTCTACAACTCTGGAATGACTGGGTGTGCTCATTCTGGCTTAACAGTTACTCAGGACAATTTCTTTGTCAGGTTCACATTTTGTTTAGAGTTTCAGTGAATTGGTGATTCTGGTGTTATGTGAAATATGACCAATGCTTAATAGTTATATTTAATCTTTTATAGTTATATTTTAGTTATATAAATAGTTATATTTTATAATATAACTCTATATATATATATATAAAAATATAATATAACTATATATATTTTAGTTATAAATAGTTATATTTTATCTTTTATTTATATTTACTGTTATGCCAGAAAGTATTTAATAGATGCCCTCATTTGGAAATAAGCCTAATCTTCCAAAAACAGTATTAGAAGTGTAAATACAGCTTTTATGAGGAGGAGAGATGAAAGTGCCATGTTTATTAAAACAAATTAGTTGTGGTTTCCTGGCATTTGTTTTTTACTGCTACTTCCCTAGTGTGTCGGGATCATTTCAGGCAATGTCATCGTTGCTAAAGATAGGGAAAGGGGCTTACTGAGGTTCTTTGGGAAGCTTACTCACTGCAGTTAAAATTTGCTTTAAAATTCATTTTTTGCTTCTGTTAGTTTTGTTTTGCCTTTGTTGAGACACTTAGTTATGTACTGTGCTTTGAATACGAATGGTCTCAGTGAAAACAGTGACTTCCTGTTCTTAAATCTTAGCATTCTTACACATCAGAATGCGGCTTGAAGATATTGACCCCCAAAGTAGGATATTAAAGTGGAGGTTTTTATTAGTCCTATACGTAAGTTCTTCTGTAGAAAATAAAAATGCAAAGACTTGAAATACTACTGCCAGAAATCCCCTTTAGTGGGTTTTTACACGTGACTGATCTAAGTGTGTATACTATCAACCTGTGGAACAGACCTTCAGCTGATATAAATGGTGTCATTTGATTGAAATCAATGTAGATATACCAGTATTGTCTATCCTCTGAATGTTTGGTATGTTCTATATAATTTAGAAAAATAGGCTGTAAATGTGTTTGAAGGGTAGTGAGCAATTTTTTGTTTTTCTGTTTGTGATATTTGGGAGAGAATTTGCTAGTGTGAGAAGTGTAACATGATGCCCAAAAATATTGTATACTACTCTGTGGCCCATAGTGTTCAGGTTCCTGATTTGGGATTAGGTTTTTCAAGCCAAGTAGTCACTTTTAATTTATTTTATTTGTCCAGTTTTGTGGTGTAGGCACTGTTAACAAACAGAGAACACAAATGGCATAACCTTAGAAAATCTTGGGAATGCTAGAAGTGTTTTTATAACCTTTATTTTCCTATCTCATACTAAAGCAAAGAGATCTGCGAGGCAAATGAAACCATCATGTGCCCTATGTGTGAACGCAATTGCACACTACAAAAACTCAACGAAAGCTGCATATATGCCAAGGTAATTATTGCACTATTGCTATCAAGATAATTTTGATTGTATAATGACTGCCTTTGTTTCAACCAAGCTTCCTGAAAAACATGTTGTTTCTCTACAGATGTTGTTTTCAAGCCTTTGTAATTCACCTTTCTAATAAGGGAATGCTCTGAAATGATCTGGGGTTTTTCAAATACTGCTTTCTGTGATCATTTCCTTGTTAATAAATTCTTATTATTTTCATCAACTTATCGATGAAAATAAGTCCCTCACAGTCCTCAGTGAGGACTTAATAATAAAACTTTTTGTCATGTTTTTCCTACTTTCCTTTATAACTATCTTCTTACACCTTGCTTGCTTTGTATTTGAATTTTTACTCCTGCTTTGCTCTGTCAAACTCCTGCAAAGATTTTGTACAATTAAATATTTTGCTTCAAGAAGCTATCCTTCAAACTTAGGAATCACAGGGACCTCTGTATACATGCAGTGTTTGCAAGTGAGCAATATATTTTGATGTGTGGTATGTTCATAATGCTGGAAAAGCAGCCTTGGCTTTTATCTTGGTATTCTTTATCCCATAAGATAAATGTTTCTTAGAAGGCTGTATTTATAAAATGTGATTGTCTCTTTGCCATGGCATTACAACGAAACTGCCAAAGTGTCAAAGAGAAAATCAGTTTCGTGTTAGATGTCAAAATTTCTTATCGATAGGACCAGTGCTGAGTGAACATTTCAAACCTTTCTGTGAAAATATTTTAAAATATTACTTATGTTTACTATTTACAAATTTAATTTTCTATTTTATAATTCAAAAGCTGAGAGGTTTTTTTGTAACAACAGCAATAAATACCACTGGAAATGTTGTACGTAAAGAAAAAGGGGTTTTTGTTTTTAAATACTGCTCTAACTATATAACAGAAAATAGCTCCATGAGGGGGTTTTGTAACTTCTTTTTTACTAATTTCTTTTTTTTTTAAATGTGTACTTAAGGTAAAAGCTTTCTTAATTGAAATAGCATTATGCCAGCTATACAACCCATCCCAGAAATACCTCTTTTTAGGAGATGATAAGTACTTCTTCAGCAGTTCACTGCACTTTTAACAGGAAATTAATACATTTGACATTATGGTATCCCTTTAACTGTAGATCCTGTAATGTTAACATCCTCGGTTAATAAGAAGCAGGTTTTGTGTCTTATTTATATCTACACTGACATCATGTGCTTAATTCATGCAAATTTCACATTTAATGTCGCATTGGGAGTAATTCATTGCAGTAGAAAAAATGTGGCAGTCCATCCATACTTCATTTATTTTCAAATCAATCCTTTTGAAAAAAAATTGGATGACAACCAGAGAAGACCAGGAGTAACCACTCCTCTTCCATCATCACAGGCACTCTTTCCTTGTGTCTATAATTATGGAAGTTCATGTAAGCTCCCAGCTTTTCCTGCCAGTGCTTTTGTTCTGAAAAACTGATCAACCTTGGGTTAGAACACAGAAAACAAACAAAAATTGTCTCCTTTCAGGATTTGTCCCTTCTGGATCTCCCCGAGCTGGGGGAGAGATAGAATTCTCTTTGGGAGGGAATAGGATTACCATCTGGCCACTCAAATGGCAAAGAAAAATAAAACCCAAAAAATAGCTTTATGAAGCTTTTTCTAAAGGTTATAATGTAATGCCTTCACTCACGGTGATGTCTCTAAAGAAAAGTTCACAGGAGTTTCACTCATTACCTCTTGCTACAAACGGCCTGGTTTCTAGCAGGGATTGTGATTCTGCTAGTTACCACCGTGTTGCTCAAGTTGAGCAACAAATATCTAAACATGTGTCAGCATTTCCACTGTGTTTGCACCCAAATTAGTCAATGAAAACAATCTGTAATGTTAGAAAACTACAGTCTGATTTCATATCAAATGGTCCTTTGTATTTTCTGAAGCACTGTTAGTGCCATAAGTAAGTGGAACTAACATATTTAAAAATAAGGCATAGGATCTGCTCTCTGGAAAAGAAAATGGCATTGTCAGCATTTTCCTCTGGTTTTGTCATTGTGAGAACATAATTTACTTCTCTGGCTACCTTGTACATAACCAAAGAGCTAATAAGCAAGGGAAGCTATTAATGATTAATTTCAGGCAACTGCATCCGTATTCTGGAATAAGTGTTTTAATCCTTACTCATTCAAGTAGCTCATTGTAGAGTACGTAAACATTGAGTTAATTAGGAACAGTGAGTTCCTCTAAGTGATGTTCATCTCCCCAAACCTGCTTATGTCCTGGGACCTGCTTCATTTATGTAAGGCCTGTGCTCATGTTTCAGGTTATTAAACCTGCTGTCAGGGGTTCTTTGTTAAATATCTGCCAAGTTTCCCTGCAGAGGATCACTTTGGACAGAACAAATAATTGCTGGAAAAAATCATATACTTCAAATGCTTTTTCTGCCAAGGTTTCGTAAAGCTAGCGACAAAATACAGAAGGATGTGTTTTTCCTTGTTGTTCCTGCCCATTTCTTTCATCTCCTCCCATTCCTGTTTAAAAATGCCACATTGAAGTGATGTTTATAATTTAAGGGAAAGGCAGGTAATACGTGAATAATAGTTGAAGGGCTGAATGATCAGGCTGTCATTTTCATCCACATTAAATGGACTCTTTGATCTGTGGTGATTCTCTTGGTCTTGGGGCTGGTCCTGCACCCAGCACACTTTGGCATTGACTTGGGGCAGGACGTTGATTCAAGGTGGATTTGAAGTGCCTGAAGTCTTATCTGATGATGATAACATCAGTCAGGTATGCTGACTAAGCAGGACAGAGTCCTCCAATATTTCATCTCTGCTTAGAGGCCTTCTTGATCAACAGAGTCTCAGACTACACATTTAGCCTTTAAGAGAGTCGAGTCTTAATTTCGAGTGTGGTGCTATAAAACTTTCACCTGAACACTCTATATGAAGACAATGCCAAATCAGGAGCCAAGTATTTATTTTCTGCTCTTAGCAGCATTCATTTTGCTGGGTTAGGTTTGCTCATTTGGTTGGTTCATTTTGGGTTTTCTTGGAAAGATGCACTCTTTCCTGAGCAGAATATCCAAGATCACATCCTCACACAGATCTACATTCAAAACCAATAATATTCATCAGATTTATTGTGCTGCTTTTGTTCACCTCTCACATTTTCAGTCTCATACCTATTATGTTTGTGTTTTCCTTTGTGGAAGCAAAAGAAAAAAAAAAGCAAAATACATATTTAATTGATAGTTGATCACACTGTATGATCCTGGCAGGGAACACACTGGATTTATTGATCTCGAATACCAAATAGTCAATTCCATTTAAGAACCTTAAAAAAAAAAAGCAAATAAAACCATAACTGACATACAGATAAAATATGTGTTTTTAATTAAATTCTCACAATATTATAATAATTTTACTCCATAAGAAATAAAATAGAGGAAAGAAACAGAGTTTCTATTAACTTTTTATGCATTCATGAGTTAGTTTTCTTGATTTCTGGGGCAGAAGTAGTAATGCCAGCCTTTTCTAGAAGAATGAAAATCTGTCTTCAGGATGAGTTGTCCTTGCATGCCGCAAGCTCTCACAGGAGCATATTAGGTAACCTGCCTGAGGCAGGCTGTCAGCCCCAGAATCCTGGCACACCTGTACAGAACATTCCTGCTGGCTAGTGTAACTTCAGGTGTAAGAGAAGGTCACAGTACAGCAAAACACAGTCTGGTTACCTGCACCCTTCCATTGGCATAAGGACAGGTTTATTTTCATGATAAAAGCTTAAAAATTGGTTTTTAAGTTAGCAGGAGAGTCAACATCAATGAGAAGAAGGTTTTTTCAATAATATTCCATCTCAAGACATTATCTTCTTGTTTCAAAGAGTGGGAGATCACCATGAATTTTCTGTATGGTTTAGGGCAATACATATCAGAGGCACGTTTTCGTTCCTTTTCTCTCTCTCTTTTAACATGGGCCTGTTGATGATAAGTTGGTTTACTCTAGTATTTTATAGTGATTTGTGCTTTTTTTTTTTTCAAATAGGAATTTGAAGCCTCTGCACTGCTTAGTAATTGCCAGCAACATCTTAAACCACTTTTTTTTTAGAAGAAATGTAGGCCCATTATCCCTGGATAAATTACATTGCTATAAATTGGCAACCTTAAATCTACTGAAAGGACATTGATCTTATCAGCTTCCTAAATACTGTTTCATATTATGGCTTGAATATTAGAAATTTCAGATTTTTGTAATATAAATTGTGGTGTTTTCATAAGTGAGACATTGCCCACTCGGATGTTTAAAAGGCATGCAAAACCTAATTTTCAATCAATACTTATTTTCAGTAAGTATGAACAAATAAATATAACTAAATATAAATAAATAAGTACTTTCTATTTCAAAACTTATTTTCAATCAGTAAGCCTTAGGCTAGGCTTTGCAGCTGAATAGCTGTTCTGACCAAAAAATCTTGTAACAAAGAGTAAGATAACGGGTAAATCTAACTAAGAGAAGAGCATTCATGAGAAGTAATTAACTTCACAGTTTGGAATTATGGAGACTTCTGGGGAGTGATATTTAGAAACTATTTAATGTTTGTTGGAGTTTAGGTGCACAAGCCTTTTAAGAAGGAGAATATATCGACAATTTGAGAGGCTGACATGTCTGGATAAAAAGGAATACATGCTTTTTTTACCTGCAGAGAAATTGCTAAATATGTAGGTAGAAGAACAAAATGGAATCAAAAGAGACATTAAGTATGTAGAGGGAGAAAAGTGAAGAGTTTTTTTGAGCTCATAAAAACCTTAAAATAGAAATGGTTGAGATTAAGTTTGACCTACCATATGACAATAATTCTGGATGAAATTTTAGCCTGTCTGGAAATGGACAAAACAGCTCAGTGTCTGTGAAACAAAATGACTCGTGATGCATGAAGTGATAGTCTGGAACAGCAGATTTCAAATTATACTGGAAGTCAGAGTGTGACATTGACAAACCTTGGTAGAAGAAACATGCTAGTAGGACTACTTATTAGAATGCTTAGCTTTTAGTTTCCTCCACCAGTTATGTACTCTGGGATTATGTGGGGCAAAAGATGAGGTGGCAGTGTTATTTTTTCCTGATGTATTTTATTTTTTAATTCAGGTTACACATTTGTTTGATAATGGAGGGACTGTCTTCTTTGCAATTTTCATGGCAATTTGGGGTAAGTACATTTTTACTTGTTTGGGTTTTTTTTTAATTTTTAGTTCACCTGACCCTTTTATATGATTACTTGATGAAGGGAGATTATAGCTCTTGATAAAAGTTAAAGAAGGATTATGATTTTGCCACACAAACTAATTTTTTTTGTTTTCATTAACTTAAATTTCTGTGCCAGTAATGGGTAATGTCTTTTATGGCTAATGTAATGATTGTCTTTAGGATCTTAAATGTTTTTAAGCCTGAATTTTATATTATTCAGGCCAAAATCCCTTTAGAGGCAAACATGTAGGTTAATTTACTGATCTTGAACCAATATAAAAATCACATCTTAGAGAGGATTCTTATAGAATAAATGAGAATGGTTTTATGGGAGCTAATTAGAGGAAAGTATAGGAAAGGTTAGATGTTAAGTGCTTACTGCAATTAAGGTATTTACATTCAAGTTCTTAATCTGAATCTCTCATTATGTTCACATTGACATCGCACTCATCATGTTGGGGGGCTCAAAGTCAAGCAGGGGGATATCCACACAGGTCACTGTTGAACAGGAGTTACCAAGAACAGTCTTGCCTCTTGTAGAAGGTCAGTGTAATAGTGCCGTAAAAGACAGATTTAATGGTTCCAGCATGAAATGCTTGGTAGAATTAGCTTTCACTGCAGCTAATAGGATTTTGCTGCTGGGAAGTAGGGAAGAAGAATAGAACAAGAGATAGTTGATTCTACCAATGTACATGTTTGTCAGTGTAAACCCTGAGAAAATTACACTAGTTCACATACATACAGCTGTCAGCATTCAAGCCAGAGTTCTATAGTTTTGAATGAAATGGTACACAACAGCTTTATTTATGTAATGTGTATGAATAAGTGTTAATGATTTCCTAACTTAAAGTGAAGGAAGAACAAATGTCACAAATTTTGGAGGCTGGCATGGTAAGAGCAAGTAACAGTATACAAACAACAGCAAAACATCAAATAGTTACATGGAAAACAGCAGCACATCCCCATACATGTGAAAATTATGATTGGATTGTTAAAATTTAACATGATATAACTATAGGGCACACTTCAATTACTTACCTCAGTGATATTTCTTCATTTACTCCTAATTTTGTTATTACTGCCTTTGCAATTATTAATTATTACTTTCAAAAATTCCTAAAATACAGTGCATTTAATTATATGGTTACCAGTGCAGACGACACAGGTAGCTTCTTAGCATCTCTTCATCTCTGTCTTCAAGTTCTCCTTCAAGAGAGCTCTTCCCATTTTCAGCTGAGGCCAAGGTTCAAGTGTAAGGAGGAATTTGCTTATATGACACTGCTTTACCACAGGAAAGATGGCATTATATGGGCTAAGGAAGGTGAAAGCTGAGCATTACATTTTTCTTCATATCAAGCATCCAGAGTGATATTCTCATGTAATATAGGTGAATCTGTCTCAGATTTTCAGTCTACTACCAAACGTACTGGATACAATGTCAGAAATCAGGTTCTGGTATTGATGGGACATATGCTGTTTTTATGACTCAACTCGAAAAGAATGGCAAAACTGCATATATGGACTCAAATCTTTCATATTTTAAATTTTAAATACCTGTTTTGCCCATATTCAGTGTGACTGACATAGTTTCTCTCTGAGGTGTATGTGCATGTAATTTACTCACATATCAAATGAAGCCTCATTGCAACGTTCACAGACAGTTAGTGAGATAACTCCATTCCATCAACATGATCCACAGTCTCCACACTAAATAAAGCATTTTAGCAGAGCATAATAACAAGGGCATATCCCACATGTAGTTTTCTCTGCACTTTATTTTGTTTATTCTATGCCTTTACAGTTGTTTCTTTTGCTCGCTTTCTTTCTTTCTTTCTTTCTTTCTTTCTTTCTTTCTTTCTCTTTCTTTCTTTCTTTCTTTCTTTCTTTCTTTCTTTCTTTCTTTCTTTCTTTCTTTCTTTCTTTCTTTCTGACATGTCTGGTGGAACAGATAAACTATGTAATTATTTGCATTATACTGCCATAATTTTACTCTTTAGCTGGACAGAACTGGACCGTTTAGGATACCTATATACATATCAGGGATAATTCCTTTCCTCTCATGTTAAGTATTTCTTCTATCTAATCTGTACTGACACATTTTAAATAATTTCTACAGATCTAGCCTGCAGTTCAAACAACAGATCAGTTTGACAGAGGAATAGAAGCTTGTCATCTTTCTTCCCATTGATAGTGATTTTAATTCTGTGTCATCTAGTCAAAGGTTAGATGTAGTTTGTATTACTCAGTAATTCCATTCTCCCCAGCAAACTTCAAGTAATCCAAATTAAATAATCCAAATAAATCTAATCAATCTTGTCATATTCACTGAAGAAGGTAAAAATGTAAATTTGGGAAAATAATGACCTGAGTCGTTTATCAGATACAAATTATATTTGGATAGAATAGTTTCACTTCAAAGTAGTTGAGGATTTTTTTTTGTATTGATACTAAAATATCATTGCAATCCTAGTCAAATTTTTCTGTGTTACCTTGTTGACCACAGTTACACAAAGCAGAATCTTATCTGGGTGCTATTTCTCTATATTATTTCTAAGAAAGCAAGTATAATAGCCTTCCGGGAAAACCGTAGGTTGATCATTCAATTACAAAGTAGAGGAGTGATGCTCTGTTACTGAACCCTGCTTGTGGTATATTGGTGTATCTTGTGATTTTTCCTTAGTTTTCAAGACATTGTTTACACAGTAATGGCTGTAAGGTGTTATGAATGGATGATGTGGGTTTAAATAAGTCCCTGCCTTTTGCCCAGGCCTCTGGCAGCAGGCAGTTGCATTATTGAGGCAGCCAGCATCCCAAGACCCACTCTCATTCACAAGTTCTTCAATAATGGCTGATTCAATCTATTATAGAATGAATTATTTATTCAATAGACACAAAACTAACAGACTATTACTGCACAGAGATAAGACAGAAAGGGAATACTAGTATTATACACACGGGGCTAAAGGTTCCATTAAATTTACGGCTAGCTAAGAAATAGTATAACTTAGGATCCAATGTTTCTTACCACCAAATTGTTGAAGGGGCACACATTGAAATCCTTTCCCTCAATTTCCGGACATGGCATCCGCGTCCAGACTTCGGGGAGAAATCTTCTCACACGTTCCCAAGGAGTGTGTAAGAGACTTCTTCCTTTGTGATAATTTGTGTGGACTTTTATAGACATAAGAACCATGTCTTTTCGTCACCGGTGTTTATTTTCTTTTATCTCTTTCCCCATCTGCTCTCATACCAAGATGTGCATTCGGGGCTGCGGCTTAGGCTCTCGGGTGCCTGGAGGTAACTCCTTGCTGGGCCCTCGGACCCTTTGCTAGGCTCTCCGACTCCTTGCTGGGCTATTAATGTGGCCTGAGTTCTCTCTTCCAAGTGCCCCAGCCATGAGAGAGAAGGGGAGATGTCCTGCCACATAAGGTAACAACTGCCAGGTTGTTTTTGAAAAAATGAAAGGGTGTAGATATTAGGCAAGAATATAATCTGAAGCAAGCATTACAATGAAGGGTGAGATGGTGTGATGTCAGCCATTGGAATGCAATCAGATGGGCACCTTGCACTGTCTTCCTCTGTCTTTTCTGCTGTGCTGGTTTTGTCATCTGATGCACCTCTGAAACTCATATCATATGGTTCAAGAGAGTTGTCTTAAGTGAAAAACTGAAAGAAAAATGTAATGATTTTTTATATATTGCTTGAAAGATTTGTATCCCTATACACTGGGTACCTCATGGTTTAATTCAGCAGTCCCTCACATGTAAGTCCAGTTAACCGCTTTCTGACATATGGGAGAGCAAAAGATGAGGGCCTTGATGCATGATTTTGTGAAGATAACTCATGTCCTCCCAGCAACACCCATTCAGCACCCACATGGGTGGTCACCTTTCAAAGCTACTTCCTAATCTGACATTCTGGCAGCTTTCAGATCTTGCATTTAAGCTGGAAAGGGTACATTGCCAGAATTTATTTTGATTTTATTTTCTATGAGAAAAAAGGTGTGTTTGGCCTCTCAGTATTTGTTTAAACATTTGAAAATAAGGTCCAGGAACTTGATATAGATGTTTGGAGTGTGATTGCCCTTCAGTACAAGTTTTTACATACTCTTGGAGAAGACAAAAGCAATCATCCTTTTAAACCTCTTAAAAATATTTTTACTTCTGAAAACTGATATAGCTTCATCCTTAGTTCTGTAATTGACACTGGATAACTAAAGAGTTTAGCTTTTTTTCAGTTAATCAAAGTTTGGGAGAGCTTTTGAGCTATAGTTTTGAACTTGCCCACAATCCTTTGAACAGGTTCACTGATACTAGGTATTATTTTCCTGGTATTTCAGAGGTTAAAAAAATAACTTGAGGAGATAATAGCGTGAAGAGGCGTATTGGTTAAGCTAAAATTTAAAAATAATAAATTAATGTCAGTTGAAAACTAGTTTGACTGGAGTCAATGATATCCTACTAATTCAGTAAGACCAGACTATTTATGCAGCCCTGTGCAGAAATAAGAAATGTTCTTATGCAAAACACTTGTACTGTTCCTTACCTGGGTCACTCCTTGTATCATCATAAAGCCATCTGTGAGAAAATGGCTCAAACCTTAGCACATATAAAATATCCAACCAGGCCAATTACTACAGATCCCAAAACGGCTCCTACAATGACGCCCTATTACTCCTTCTTTGTTGTTTTTGTCTGTGAGAAAAAGAAACAAAGATGAAACAATTGAATGGGAATAATAAATCTATAAAACCAGTGAGTGAGACATTTCACCAAGGACCTGAAACACTTTGCAAACGATGACTAAACCAGCCTCTCTGCAGGAACTTTCTGCCTTTGTGAAAGAAAACAGACACCTACATCCTTGAGGTTTGGAGGGATAATGGGGTTTTAGAAAAAAGAAAATGGCAGCTAAATGAGTTTTTAGTCAAATAAAAAGGTTTCCGGTTTAATTACTGAATCAACCACTATTTTTTAGTTAAATAAATAAGCAGTAATCATTCTTTGAATGCAATGATTTGTAAGCATTTAAGCCAGCAGTTAAAATTACAGCCTCTGAATTTCAATTTTTGTGTGTGCAAGGTTAAAAATTCAGTAATGCTTCTCGCACCTGTTCAATTAGCAGAATAAATGTATTTCTTCGAGATTTTCCTCAAATTTCATAAAACTTTTCTTCAAGGTATTCAGTTTTTCTTGGAACTGAACTTGCTCTCCAACCCTCCTTCCTTTTCAGTCAATGTTATCTAAAAATCAGGTACATTGTAATTATTAGCTATGTATTAACTATGATGTGAAACATGAAAGTCTGATGATCCTTCAGTTCTTAGTACAAACTGTACTTTCAGTCCTGTGTTAAAAGCTTGAAAGCTAATTAATGCAAAAAATTACTGTGCCTTCTAATCTTTCCTTTTCTTTTCCTGAAGACCTGATTCAGAATGGCAGGATAGAAAAGTGCCATGACAGTTTTATGTGCTGCTGTTTTCCCACGCATACTCAACTTGGTAATTAAATGTACAATGAGTAATTCCTTTGGAGGTGTTTATAAGAAGTCATCTTTGGTCACAAAAGTTTCTGAACTTTAATAAGTTGATGTGCTGTGTGTTTTAGATCTAATTTCTACACATCTGCTTTGAAGGTCCACTCCAGTATAAATAGGCAATACCTGTCACTAGCTTCTCCTACTCTGGGAAGTATTAAATAATGAGGAAATTATTTGTAAGAGTAAATAATTTGAAAAATATATGCTTTATTTTGGGTGGGCTTTAGTCTGTACTAGGTCCCTTGTAAGTTCACATGTCTCATAAAGCCTCCAGTTCAATTTAAAAAAAGGGTTTTTTTCAGCATTATAATTTTATTAAACCAGTTGGACTTTAGTTAGATCCTTACCTTCACTGGCACCTTTTGGATTAGGTGATGCAATAGAAGAGTTCCTGGAATTATGATTCAGCTGTGTTGTCTGCTGAATGGAGTTGAAATTTGGGGTAGGACTGTCCTGCTTCACCGTGGCTGATGTCAGAGTGACACTGATGGGGAACAACAGGGTGGGTTTGATTGAAGAGTTATCCCTGGGAAGCACTGAAGCCCCAAGAGTAGTGTAGATGTCTGTGGAATGACTTGGTGTTACTGTGGAACTAGATGTAGGTGCAGCACTTTTGGTCACTTCGGAAAAGTCACCTGTTGTTCTAAATGTTGCTAAAGACATTGGGCTTCTGTGGAAGTTTGTGGCTGAGTTATTTATTCCATTTTTTGACGCATTTGAAGAGAAGGTGGTGCCATCAGAGGACCTCAGGGATATGCTTTTTGCCTCACTGATCATTTCTGTTCTTTTCATTACATTCTCTTTGGCACTGGCAGCTGCTAGGGCAGCATGACTGATGGTAGGACTTAAAGTGGTAGTCATATGCAGAACAAATCTCTGTGAGGTTAGTTGCACTGCAGAGTGATGGTTTTCTGTAACTGAGCTATTTCCTTTACTTGTTTCTTTTATTTCTCCAGCCTCAGTATTGTTTCTTTTCCACTGCAGTCTTACAAGCAGAAAAATGAGAGTCATTCCACAGGAGAGTTGCATGGTGTTGAGTTCAAAGTTTGTTTTATACAGAACCTGCAAGAAATTCACTTTTGTTCATGATTTTATTTTACCAAACCAAGTTACTCAGTGTTCCAGTTTAAGACAAATGAAGGGAAATGCTCTGGAAGGAACGTCTCCTCCAAAGAAGGCAGGTTTCAGCCACCCAGGTTTGGGAAGAAAATCCTCGGAGGAAAGTGAAAAAAA
>VZTA01009014.1:183475-199789 GCA_013398855.1 Mohoua ochrocephala | reverse complement strand
TGGAGGAGGATGGCCGCATCCACCTCTGCATCGCCTGCCGCAACGTGCAGAAGAGCGAAGCCACGCGGGACCTCATCCTGGCCACCCACCCCGCCGCCCAGGTCTCCACTGTGGAAGTGGACCTGGGCAGCCTGGCCTCCATCCTGCGGGCCGCCCGTGAGCTCCGCTGCAGGTATGGGATCTCCGCCCCGTCAGACACCCCCCTGCCCGCGCTCCACCCCACTGGACACCCCTGTCCCCCCTCCAACCCCGGCTCCCGTGCTCTTCTCCACGCAGGTTTCAGCGCCTGGACTTTGTCTACCTCAACGCTGGGATCATGCCCAACCCGCACGTGAACTTCAAGGCTCTCTGGCATGGTCTCCTCACCGGGTAGGAGATGTTGCCGGGGGTTCCGGCCCCCCGCTTGTGGGAAGCACGGGGTGCTGGCATCGTCAAGACGTGCCCTCGGGTCCAGTGCTGAAGAGCCTATCTCCCTTCCTGGTGTGAGATAGAGCACATCCCTGTGGGATGCACGGTCTTGTGTGGGGTGGGTTTGGCGACTGAGTGCCGTGCTGGGCTGGTCCAAGGCACCCAGTGCCACTTCTGATCCCAGGTGTGAGGCCCGCTGGGTGCAAGGGGAGGGCAGGAGGTCACCCAAAGCCTGCAGCCCCTGGCACTGCGTGAGGAATGCTGCTGTGTTGAAGTTTGCTCACGCTGGGTCTCCTTACTGTCGTTCTGATGCCAGTGTAGGTTTTGTAGGTGTCCATAGCTGTGGATCACAGCATTTTGTGAAGCTGATGGTGTTGGTGTAAGCGTCGTTGTTCTGTAAGCAGCACGGGGAGGCTGAGCTGGGGAGCACGGTGTGACTTGTGTCAGCTCTAACAGAAGTGTTGGTGTTGAGCACTGATGCCAGACTGGTTTCCTTGCCTGCATTACGTATGGCCCGAGGGCTTAGCTCCATGCTGGAGCTTGATTAAGTTATCTGAGCGTCAAATGAAGGAACGAGATGTTTTTAACGGTACTTTACCGTGGGAGAGTGAAGGAAGGGACAAGTCTTCTCTGGTCCAGTCAGTATTGGGATACTTGCCAATAAAGGACCTGGGATACTCTGTAAACTTTTTCCCATCTATTTTTTCATGGTTTGGTATCGCCCTCGAAGGTGAAACTGTGTGGAGCCTGTGAGGTGGGGGGTGTTTCCAAGGGGCTGAAGTGGGGGAGTGGTAGATTTCTCCTGGCAGTGCTCTTCACTAACTCCCGTCCTTGGCTTCCAGGAAGCTGCTTCACATGCTGACCACTGCGGAAGGCGTCATGACCCAGACGGACAGGCTGAACGGAGATGGACTTCAGGAGGTGTTCGCTACCAACCTCTTTGGACACTTTATCCTGGTGAGGCTTCGTGTGAAGATTGAACCCTCAGTGCGATGTTTGATGTGGGTAGGGATGGGTCTGGGCAGTGCAGATGAATCAGTTCTCACAGGTTCAGATGCTGCAGCTTGACAGATAAAGAATGACAGGGCAAAGGCCTTGACATTTGTTTAAATAGCAATAAATGGTGACTTTCGTTGCAGGAGTTAAGGTTACTCTAGTGAGCCAGCAGGTAGAGGTAAATCATATGTAGTTCTCCATCTAGGATAAATACTAAGGCTTGGCTGTATTAAATTCTGAGGTGCTCAGCTGAGCTGTCCAAGAGAATGACAGCTGCTTGTACAAGTGTCTGCTTTTGGCTAGTCTAGGAAAAGCTGGCTGAGAAAGTTGAGAGAAGCTCACAGCCTTTAAGTGCTGTAAAGTTATACCCTAAGACTGGGAAAACTGCTGTGTTAGATAAATTAACAATTCTTTTTCAGGTTCGTCAGCTTCAGGCTCTACTCTGCGGTAATGAGAAGCCCTCACGACTCATCTGGACCTCCTCCAGCAATGCCAGGGAGTCTGCCTTCAGCCTCTCTGACTATCAGCATGCCAAGGGGCAGGAATCATACAGTTCCTCTAAATATGCCACTGACCTGACGAGTGTGGTTCTGAACAGGAAATTTAACACCCAGGTGATGATGGGGTTTGTGTTTCTGAAGAAACCTAATGAGCTGCTCCTGTTTGTAATTATCATTACATTGTTGTTACCTCGTTGCGTTCATTCACTCATAGCAATGTGGTGCGTTCCTTAATGCATGGGTAATAACTAAACGTGGCTGAGGTTGAACTGGTGGTGTAGGGGGTGGAGAATCTGCCAGAGAGATTGCCAGATCCTGGACTTCTTGCCAGGAAAAACTTGCCAAAGCAGGAGATTTCAGGAACAGTCCCTACCTTGCCAGCTCTCCTCTTTAGACCAAAGAATTGGTGTTGAAGAGCAAAGAGCCTCTGCTTTTTCAGGTGTCCCAGGGCTGCTCTGGCAGTGCTGCCTGCAAGCCCTGGAGGTGCAGGCTCTGCCAATGGCTCTGTGCTGCTGCTCAGGTTTGTCACGCTGAGGTGTACGAGCCACCTGCCCTCCCTGTCCTGGGGGACTGATGGATTTTGTTGGCACCCGAAGCCCTGGCCCAGCAGTAGCGGTCGTGCCGTTCTCAAACACTTCAGGAGAAAATGGTTTAGTCCTAAAAGGCTGAGCTCTTATCTCTTAAAGAAGAGGTAGCCTTTGGTCTGAGTGGGCCGTAATGTGTAGGATATCTGCTGTGGCTGCTGAGCTCCATGGAGATTGCACCAGGAGGCTGCATTTTCTGCCCTGTGGGTTTGTAATGGGCGTGGATTTAACACAAACATTTCCAATTTGTTCCTCTTAAAAATCTAATTGCTCTCCTCCCTGGTACTTAGTGGAGTGCTACTGTCTGATGTCTGCAGACACCCTCTCTTGCTGGGGAGCACTGGGAGGGAAGGAGTGTGGCCCACTCTCTAAACTGTGGTGTGATTGCACACTGACTTGGTTTTCTCTCTGCAGGGTCTGTATTCCAGTGTTGTTTGTCCTGGGCTCGTTATGTCCAACATGACCTACAGAATCCTGCCCATTTTTCTGTGGAAGCTGCTAATGCCCATCATGTGGTTGGTGAGTGGATCTCCTGGCTGGTTTGGGGCTGTGACACACTTCACTGCAAGTGATGTACAGCACACTGCTGGCTCCTTGCTGCCTTTGCTGGTACAGAGTTCTTCCTTCCGTTGGGCTGGGCAGGCTGGACCCTCTGCAAACGTTCCCTTTCTCATCTTGAGGCCCTGATTTCCAAGCTGAGTTTGGAGGTTTGATGCTGGGGGCTGTGCACAGGGGCAGGGTTCAGCCCTTCAGCCACAGCCGTGTTTGTCAAGGCTCCCCTTGGAAGGTTTGCCAGTTCTGCTTGGGCTTGTGAAACACCATTGGTCTGCTGGCAGCAGAGCTCAGGGCTTGGCCCCAGCTTGGCCCCTGTGCTTTGAAATGCTGTTCATTTCTAGAACAGCCTGTTTTCCAGTCTTGTTCTTTCCGTTCCTCTAGAAGGCAGTGTTGCGTTTTTCTTTCCAGCCCTATGGAAAGCAAAGCTTCCTGCTCTCTATTGCCTCTCCCCCTGCTTCCCCAAAAGTTTCCTTGTCTTCCTTCCTCTGGCCTTCAGCTTTCCAGGTTCGCTGCAGTTCTGTCCCTGAAGGCTGTGTGCTCTGAGCCTTGATGTTCTTGCTGCAGGAGTGGCCTCTCATCTTCAGCTGCCCCAGTTGCAGCAGCTGATCCTGATGGATCACATTTCTCCTGGCAGCAGAGAGGCAATGCCTTCTCAGTTGTCCTCAAAGCTGGCAGTCCTGCAGATCCCCTCTGCCTCCTGCCATTCCTGCCCTTGAGAGCATTCCAGGAGAGGCACCTGCGAGGTGTGTGTGTGGCCTGTTGGCTCCTGCCTTGGGGTGAGCTCTGTGTGACACTTGCTGACTTGCTGGGGGGCTCCAGACAGCAGTTTGTGGTGGCTTCAGTGAGCGTGCAGTGTTACCTGTTGCCTACTTTGAGAAGCATTTGTACCTCTGGTAGATTATCCGGGGTGTTTGGGCTGCTCAGGGCTTGCCAGCAAGCCTTGGGCCACAATACAGATTCTGTCATGTCCTTCTTTTCCCCTCAGATCCGATTTTTTGCCAAAACTTACACTCTGACACCCTATAACGGAGCAGAAGCTCACGTAAGTAGTTCACAACCTGATTTTAATATTCCTTCCTTCTGGGTAGCTCTTCTGGGGTCTTGTGGCTTGAGCAAAGAGCCTCTCAGCAAGGCTGGTGGGTGGGTGCTGTATTTGACCCCCAGTACCATACAGCAGTGAGTGTGGGGCACCAGCTGTCCCCAGGGCTGATCTGCCATGTGGTGCTCTATGGCCTTCATCTGGTACCTATGAAATAAATGATTTTGGGAAAACATCTCAGCCAGGGAGAATGTCTTTGTGCTGCTCTTCCCAGGTGTGGCTGTTCAAACAGAAGCCGGAGTACCTGGATTCTCTTGTCAAATACCACAGCTGTACTTCTGGACTGGGGAAATGCTACGTGGAGCCTCGAAAGGTAAATGGAGAGGGAGCTTCCTGCTGCAGGGGACTTGGCTGGGGGTCTGTCATCTGCTTTGCATGGGTGGGTTGGTGCCAAGGGCGTCCTGTGCCTGGAGTTGGAAGGAAGACGCCTGTTGAATGCTGAGCAGCAGGGAGGGATGTGGGGTTATCTGCAGTGTTTCCTAGAGTAACTCCTGGCTTAGGCTGGAGTCTGGAAGATAATGGGTGTGATGATTAGATTAAGTGTGTAATGATGCTTCCCCAGAATACATTCTGGCTTATGCCCTGGTGACAGATGTCTTTAGTGAAGGTGTCTTTGGTTCTCTGTGAAGGTGGAAGCTCTGGAAATGATCCCTGCTTATCCCCAGAGCTGCCCTCGGTGTCTGCCCTGGCTGCCACCAAGGTGATGGTCTCACAGTGCCGTTCTCCTTGTCTTCCAGATGGATATTGATGAAGACACTGCTGAGAAATTTTACCAGAAGCTGTTGGAACTGGAGGAGCAGACTCTAGAGAAATACCACGATCTCTTAGATTAAGTAAAGCCAGTCTCAGTGGGGTAGAGCCTTGTATCAGTAACACGGGATTTCTTCGTTCTGGTGCTACTTGTGTTGCCAGCTGTTCTGCAGGCACACGGCTTCACACACAATCTTTCTTCTCGACAGAAGGTGAACAGTTCCTGAAAAGGGAAGTGTGAAAACTGAAGAGAAATACTTTAGACCATTTGCTATGGGGTTTTTCTTTTGGCATAAAACTGGAGACCTTGAGTAGGCAGAGTCTGTCTTAACACAGTTGCAAAGCAGTGTCTTGCAAAAGCGTGGCTGAACTGTGCGTGGTTCAGGAACAGCCCCAAACCTGTGGTTTCAGTCTGGCCCAGTGCAGTAAAGGCAGCAGTCTGGGGTGCTGCTCTGTGTCTTGGCTCTGCTGGTGTTTGTAGATGGCTCAAACCCACCACCTGTGGCTGATCCTGACAGACCTGAAGGCTCACCTTCAGCAGAGCTGCTCTTACACTTGTTCACCAAAGCTGGAGCTGGCTGTGCAGACCTGCTCAACAAGATTGAGCCTTACTGGCAGGCAGGGTCTGCACAGCAACTGAAACCAAGCTCCTGAAGAGCTGGCCTGAGAAGCACACACCTGCCTCAACTGTGAGAACAGATGCCTTGCTGTCCCCTGGGTATGGGCACTTAAGGGTTTTAACCACGACTGGCTGGAAAGGATGATGTTAACCTGGACTCAGGGCCAGTCTGCTCTGTTTAGAGCAAGAGTGAGAGGTTACCGTGTTGTTTTATCTATTTAACTCTTTTTATATAAATCTATTGTACCAACCATTCTTCCTGTTGTTCATCTGGGGACCTTCACCAAGTACCTGCCACCAAGTAACTTCAAGTTCTGTAATGAATAAATGACTTAAAATTACTTGTCCTGGATGCAGTGGTTTTTTTAGTCCAATATCCATCTACTTTTGACTTGGAGGGCTGGAAGGAAGTTTGGTTTGTTGCCTTATGCTATAAACCTGAGTAGCTGGGAAGTGTGGCGTCTGTCTGCCACAGGAGAGCTGTTAACCACCTTCTGGCTTACTTCTTTAGTTAAGGGAAGACATGAGTGATTTCTGAAGACTCCAGCGTGGTTTTGTGTGCTGAGCACCTGTGGGAAGTCTGAGACTATTTCCCAGCCTTGGGCTCTTGGGAGATGCCTCTGGTGCTTGCTCACCCTGCTGTGTTTGGTGGTTTTTAATTACTGGTTTGGTGTTCCCTGGTAAGGGAGCCCCGGCGCTTCCCTGGGGCTGGCAGGGGTCAGGTGAGGTTAGAGGGAGGCTGTGCCAGGCTGGTGCCTCCTGCCAGGCTGCCCAGAAAGAGGGGTGGCTCAGGGGGCTGGGTGGGAAACCTGCACAGAGCTGGCAGCCAGGAGAATCCAGGCTCTTCATGGAGTTGGCTGGCAGGGATACAGATTTAAAGAATCTTGCTTTTATTTTTTTAGCTTCTTCCCACCCTCCATGGTTTTGAGCAGAGCAGAGGGGTACTGCCAGCAGGGTGGTACCAGCACTAGAGGTGTCTCAGTCTTGAGTTTGGGCTGAGGAGCCCCTCCCAGCTCAGCCTCGATTGAAGACCTGAGACACCAGCACTAGTGTGGATAGGAATGTGCTCAATTTCGGCCTGACATTAGAACAGAATGAGGAGCCTGGCCAGTGTGGGGTGGTGCTTCCCTCAGCTGTGGCTGTAGCTGTTCAGAGTTGTGGAGCAGACTGGGCTGTGCTTGTGTGGATGTTTATATAAATGCAATGAAACTGGTCCCAGCACCAGCTCTGGATTCTGTGGCTTTGTTCAGCTCTGTCCTACAACACCCTAGGACCAAACCCTCTGTTTCTGGTGGAGTGCCTTCCCTTCTCCCCAGGGAAGGAGTCAGTGGCTGGTTCTCTTCAGCTGGGGGTGCTTGATCCCCGTGGCACCCTGCAGCAGTGCGGGGCTCCTTGTTCTGGAGGATGATGAAGCACATTGTCTTGGTGTTACACGAGCATCCTGAGCTTTGCTGTGCTTCTGCCCTGGGCTGTAGCAGGTAACACTCACCGCCCCCACCTTTAGGATTCCCAAATCCAGAGGCACTCAGCCATTCCTTGTCCTGGCCTCATTCTCTCTCTGGGCTGAGGTAAATGAAACAGCAAGTGTTACTCAAAACAGAGTCTGACACAACGCTCCTGAGCTGAGAGCAGCTTAGTGGGAAATATGCCAAGCTGATCACCTGTGTTGCCCTGTGCCAGCTGTGTGCTGGCACTGCAGCTGTGCCAGGCTTAGGATTTGAATGCAGGGAGGTCTTGAGATCCTAGAAGATGTAGCTTTGAATAGTCTAGCATACTTAAGAAAAAGAAATGTTTTCTGATATATGAGTTTGGTGGTTCTGTTGGGGTTTTTTTTCTCAAAGCTGGAAAAAAAAGGGAAAAATTTCTAAGATGGGAAGAGGTTGATGACCAGAGGTAGGACCTTTTAGGTTTTATCTCAGCTGTGTGCCTGTAGGATGAAGTTGGGCATTTATCAGGAAAGGTGGGGGTGGGATGGGACAAGTGCTGTTTGCCCATGGAGCATGCAGTGTCTGATGAGGGGAGAGGATGTGTGACCAGTCTTTAACCGTGACATTGGTGTCAATCAAGTTGTGAACATGCTTCTGGTTCATCTTAAAAGCTCTCTGTGGCTCTCCCTTGAGGATTTGTGGCTCAGGGTTAGAGAAGACGTGGTTTTCTGTCCTACTGCGAGCTCAGCCTGCTGCGTGGTTCAGTTTCCCCTCAGCTGCTGTGATGGCACCTGGTGCACTGAGATGTGTGTTACGCCCTGGGAGATGCCCATGTGGGATTCAGGAGTTGTGGGGGATCGGCTGCAGCATGTGGTTGTGCTTGGTGTGGATGCAAAGTGGCCTCTGGAGGCCTCGAGCTCAGCTGCCTGTTCAGAGTCACACGAAGCAGGAACAAAAGGTGCCCTGGAGAGTTGAACGACCTGAAAAGATGGGATAAAGCTCATGGTTTCCCATGAGTTTGGTGCTGCATGGAGCTGGAAACACACAGCCAGCCCGGGTGTCTCCAGAGGAGTGCTCTTCAGCTGGAGGAGGTGCTCCAGGGTTCTATGGCACTTGTCACTGCTTCTCTGTAGGGGTTCCTGCCTGCTTTTGTGAGCCCAGGCATCACTGTCCATGCCTTTCTGTAGGAAAAGGTTTGGCTGTGCTCAGCCTCACTTTCTGCCCCTCTCCTCCCTGTGGTGAGAGGCTGGATGTCTTTGCATGCGAGGGATAGGGCTGTTCTGTGGGATGGGAACCATAACCACCTCCAAAATTTTGTCTTTTGTCCTGAAAGCACAGGTAGGACCTGGAGCCTTGAAACAGGGACTACCCAAAGGGCAGGGGTTGGCTCAGTTGTTGGCTGCTCCCAGGGGTGCTGTGCCACCTGGTTTGCCTGCCCACCACCCAGCTGGCTGTGAAAGGAGCTGGCCAGTGCTGTGGATCTGCTGGTCTGCAGGGAAGGATGGCTCCCCATGCCCTGCTCCTGGCTAGCAGACACCTGTGCATGGAGCTTAATCCCCCAGCTAATCCCTTTCAGCTGGACTCGAGTCCTCTGTGCAGTGAAAACAGGTCCTGCCCCAACCAGAGCCCCTGTGATGCAGAGTGGTGAGGAATTCCAGCTGGGACTGGGGAAGAGCTGACGGCGGCAGCCGTGAATCACTGCCCGTACAGGAGCTGGCTCTGTGTGATCCTCAGATATGGAGCTTTCCAGAGAACCTCCAGGGCAGGTCTTGAGTGTGAAAGCTTGTTGTGGTTGCTCTGTGAAAGCCTGCACAATCAGCTGCGTGATCTGATATCTCATGACCATGCCTCATCCTGAGCCACTGGTTTTTCATCTTTGTGGGCAGACACGTTGCCTTGCTCCAAACACAGCCCGAGTTCTCCCCTGCCTTTCAGCTCAGCTGGTTTGCAGCTATGTAGGGCATGGATACCAGGAGGGTGGGTGGGAACTGAGCCCTGGCCAAGGGAGGAGAAAGCTTGAGAGTGGTGTGTCAGCCGACATCCCGTGGCTGGGTGACCTTTGCCTCTCCAGGAAGGGAATGGGATGGATGGAAGAGAACAACAAGGACCGGCATGTCCCTGTAAACAGGTGGATGTAATACAGCAGCTTGTTTGGAAAGATCCAGGCTCAGCGGATGGCAACTTTGATGTTGAAAGCCTTGGAGGGGAGCTGCCCAGAGTGGGGAGAGATGTAGCTCTGAAGAGCTGGGTGAGGAACGGGGAGCAGAAACCCCTCTGAGAGTGTTGTAGCAGCATGACCTGGCTGGCTGGCAGGGAAGGGCCAAGAAGGACTTGGATCTGGGTGGGTTTTGCTGAGAATGGGCAAGCTGTAGAGCCCTGAGAAGTTTTTGGCAGTGAGGAAGAGCTTGCACCTCCAGCCAGCTGTGCTCCAGGGGCTGATGGCCTGATGGCCGACCCGGGCAGCTCAGGGGCATGTCCAGGTGAGTTCTGAAGTCTCCAGGCAGGAACACCCCACAGTCCCTCCAGGCCCTGGGCTGCTCCCACACACCTCCCCGCTCTGCAGCTTCCCAGGGGAGAGTGAGGCTGAAGGGTGCAGTGCTGGAGGCTGGGGGCAGATGTGTGCCACATGGCCAAGGAAAGGGGAAAGCCCAAAGAGAGCCAAGACTGCTCCCCAGGGTCAGGGAGGATTGTCAGTGTTGCTTTGAAAAACAGGGAGCTGTGCCCAGAGGAAAAAATCTCAAAGGGAACTGGCAGATGGATTCAGGAACAGCTTGTGAGAAGAATCAGTGGTAAATTCTTCGTTAAGCCCATCAGTCGATGCTCCTGTGTAAGAGCAGAGCTTGGAGAGGCTGTGATGCTGCAATTAACATTTTCGGCACCAGTGCTCAGTGAGAGGGGCCTGGAAAGGCTGTCCTGCCAGAAACCCTCTGCAGATGCAAGGGTTTGTATCAAACCAAAGTGCCAGCAGGGGAGACAACAGGGCAGGCAGGTGACATTCACCTTGAGGCAGAGCAGCTGTGCTGCTCGCTGGGCATCCATTTCTCCCTTACAGCTGCCTCAAGACAGCAAACAGGAGTGTGGCTGGGTTCAGCACAGATGCTGAACATGTACGTAGGACCCTCTTTGGTAGAGGAGAAGCTACTAAAGACAAAGATGACCTCAGGGTGCACCACGGAGGCACAGCTCCAGACTCGCCCTCCTCTGTGTTTCTGTCTGTCTCAGCAGAAGCTTTGGTCAGCTCAGCTGGGCTCAGCTGGAGTTGTGTCCCTTGGAAGCTCCGTGAGTCACCGTGGCTGGCACCCCTCTGGGCAGCACATGGCAATATTTCACGTCTTTGTCACCGGAGCAGAAGGTGGCTCATTCTTGGTGAACCAGCAAAAGCCAAACTGGCTGAGATGGTTTGGATAAGTCACTTCCAAGCAGCAGCATGTGAAGGCTGGAGGGGTGCTGCTCTGTCCTGGCTAGCCTGGGAGCCCTGGGACGTGTGTGCATGGCCTCCAGCTACCAGGGGTTTATTAATGGCCTTGAAATGCAGTAGCACCATGCAGAGCAGAGCCTCACACTGCCTACCCACACTGCCTGCCAGCAGCTGCCACAGCTCGGGGTTCGGGAGGGCTGCATCGCATCCCTGCCTTGAATTCCTTGGATACCTTTCAGCAGGTCATGGCTTTGGGCAGCTCTTGGGCTGACTCAGGCTCTTCCTGCTGTGCCCAGCTCACAATAGGCATTCTTGTCTGGAGAGGGATGTGCTGTCACTCGGGTCTGGGCTGCACGGATGGGAGCAGGCAGAATGTTGTGGGAGGCACGACTCAGGTGCCTGTGATGACAGAAGTGTCGGAGGACAGAAGGGTTGGAGGCCAGCTGTGAGGATGGCTCCTCCTCTGCGCTCTGGGCTCGCTGCCAGGCAGTGGCAGAGGTCCAGGTCAGTGGAGTTAGGGACAAGAGCCCACAGCAGGCACATTGCCTCATGTTTAGGCTGGCAACACCAGATCAAGGTCAGAGAAGTTGGAATGGCAGGAGCAGTCGGCAGCTTGGGCACGGCTCTGGACACAGGCAGGGGGTCACGTCAGCAGGGGTTTTTTTATAGACTCACTGGAGTGTCGTGACAGGGGCTCTGGAGGTCCCTGGTCAAGGACATCCCTCCTGGAGCAGGACTAGCCAAAGCATTAATAATCCACCTCCTGGTTCCCTGCAGGGCCACATGATGCTGGCCATGTCCTTGGGTTCTGCTGCTCTCCTTCCACGCCCTGAGCCATGAGGCTTTTAGATCCAGGGCTCTCATGTGCTGGCCTTGTGCCCCTGAGGTAAGAGGTCCATCCTCTTACCCAAACATCTGCTGTAGGGTGAGCTGTCTCCAAGAGGGACAGCGTGCGGGGTTGGTGTAGCACCGGGATGCTCAGCCATGGGGACATCCATGATGGAGCTCCCTGCTCTGCACGGGGTGGGTGTGCTGGCACATGCCCTGTCCCACAGAAGGGCTTTGAGGGACCCCTCTGCCATGGGCAGGGGGACAAGAAGTCCTTCTGGGACTGAACCTTTGCCTTTCTGAAATCCAGGCCCGGGGCCAATGAATCACCCAGCAGCAGGACAGCCCGGCAGGCAGCTCTCACTGGGTGCAGCCATCTCAGTCTCGTGGGTGCCAGTGGCTTCCTCCCGCCCACGTGGTGGTGGCCCTTGGCATTTCCATCATCAGCAAAGCCCTTCCGGTGCTCCTGGTGTCCCACGCATGGTGTTTAATGAGGAGGGACAATGAGGGTGGGACATTCCTGCAGGAAATGTTGCTCCTTCATGGGCACGGTCGTTCTCTGACCCTGGAGTTTGAGAGCTGTGTCCAGGCTCTGCTCTCTTCTCTTTTCCCAAACTCAAGGGCAATGCTGTTGGGGTGTAGAGCAGTGGCGTTGGCAAGGATATAGGGGAGAAGGGTGACCATGCAGTCCAGGTGGTGGGAGTAGAAGCTGGTGGTGTGGAGGTGTCCTCCCAAACACCTCTCGGGTCCCCAAAAGCCCCCAGGATCTTCAGTGAGGTGTGGGCACTGCCCACGGTGGAGTGATCTGCTGTTGGTACCCCTGGGCAAACAGAGAGCATGTTGGGACAGGTTTCATAGAATCATGGAATGTCCCGAGTTGGAAGGGACCCACAGGGATCATCAAAGCACACCTCCTGGCCCTGCACAGGACACCCCAAGAATCACACCATGTGCCTGAGAGCATTGTCCAAACGCTTCTGAAACTCTGGCAGGCGTGACCACTTCCCTGGAGAGCCTGTTCCAATGCCTGACAGCTCCCTGGGTGAAGAACCTTCTCCTAACATCCAGCCTAAGCCTCAGTGGACACAGCTTCTTGCTGTTCCCTTGGCTTCTACCACTGGTCACCAGAGACAAGAGGTGGGTGTCTGCCCTTCTGCTTTCCCTTGTGAGGAAGCCATGGACTGCTATGAGGTCTTTCCTCAGTCTCCTCTTCTCCGGGCTGATCAAGCCAAGTGATCTCCCTGCTCCTCGTATGGCTCCACTTCCAGGCCCTTCACCATCCTGGTAGTTCTCCTTTGGGCATTGAGAGGACCTGCAGGTGATGCCGGGCAGGTTTGGTGACGCTGGCACCGGTGCCATCTCCGGATGTGCTGCCCAGGGCACCTCGCTGGCAGGTGCTGCTGGTATGTGGTGCCTGCTGGAGAAACCTGTCCCAGCATATCCCACTCGTTCAATCAGCTTCCCTGAATGCTGCCGGCCAGGCTGACGCTCACTGCCCCAGGGGCTGAGCTCACTCATTCCCGAGGGACCTGTCAATACTGCCAATTGTGACACAGGCCTCTGCCAGGGAGAGGTCATGTTTTTATCAGGCCTTGCTAATCCCT
Organism: Mohoua ochrocephala; assembly: GCA_013398855.1. Taxonomy (NCBI): domain Eukaryota; kingdom Metazoa; phylum Chordata; class Aves; order Passeriformes; family Acanthizidae; genus Mohoua; species Mohoua ochrocephala. The sequence continues at coordinate 187,001 of VZTA01009014.1, read as the reverse complement.
ATTTTCTCCCCACCTTTTTCCCCTGCCCATGCATCCCTCGGTGAGGTGTTCAGCAGCGATTTGATTGCTGCGGGACAAAGGTCGGCTTTCCCAATGTTTATCAGAGCACCGGTATGTGAGCTGTGGGTCCAACCACGGTGGCCTGGATGCCTCAAAAGTGCTGCTTGGAGCAGCACAGGCTGTCCTGGACCTGGCCCATGCTCATTTTGCCAGCAGTGCTGAATGTCGACCCCCAGCAGCCTCTGCAGGGGCTGGCTGGGGTGTGCAGGCTCTGCCCGGGTCCCCTTGCACAGTCCCCTGACCTCTCAGGTCCATGGTTCAGCTCAGGAGAGAGCAGAGCAAGGTAATAACAAGAGGGACATCCCAAGGTGGGTGCCAGCACAGCTGGGAGTCATGCGGGTCAGCCAGGCTGAGCCAAAAGAACTGATGCCAACCAGTCCTCAAAGCCTCACCTTTGTCCAAGTTGGAGGTTTCCCCAGAAAATTCGAATGGGGTTTTCTGTCTGGGAGACTGAAAGAGAAGGTTTTGCTTCCTTGCTTTGTCCTTGAGCAGTTCCATGGCTACCCCAAGCCCCTGCTTCCCCTTGAGGGCCCTTCTTGACCCCTGCCCTGTCTTGGCAGGGCTGCTCTGAGCACAGCTGGGCCAGCATGGAGCCAGGGGAGCATGGAGGGGGTCCCGGGAGGTGGGAAGGTGTGTGGGCAGCGTGCTCCACTCAGGGCTGCATGGAGACATCGCTGCCCTTCTGCACCGGCATGGCAAATCATGGCTTTTGTCTAAAAACACTCAATTTTGTGCTGAAAGCTCATCGTGAGAGGTGCTGCTTTTTGTGGCTGAGTGAGGTGCCGGTGCCAGCTTGTGCAACGCGCAGACCGGTGCCGGTGCAGCCGCCATGCCAAGGGCGGCGTGGGCACGCACGTGCACTGCCTGGGCATGACGCTTCCCAGCAGCGAATCCTTCCTGTCCCAGCCTCCCACTGAAGGGTGGGATGTGCAGACGTGAGAGGGGCAGGGGGGACAGGCCGGTCCTTCCCAAACGGGCCAGAAGCGGAGAGGCGGCTCCTATCCTCGCGTGTCCGAGCGCTGATGCAGCAGCCCCGGCAGCGTGTGGGTGTGCTGGAAGTGTGCTGCTGAGGCAGGGCACCGATGTTGGCTAAGTGGCCTCAAAACTCAGGGACTGTCTCGCACAGCCCCACGCAGCAGAGAGGGCACGTGCCTGATGGGAGGGGAGGGGATGTGTGTGCTCAAGATTTGTGTTTTGAAACACGGCAAGGTAGGACCTCGCCTTGATCACAGGGGCCGGGATTAAGGGATTACCCATTTCCAAGTGGGGATGGGTACACTCAGCTGGCATCTCAGGGAGGCTGGATGGAGGAGCTGCATCCCTGAAGGTGCTGGGTGTGAGTTAGGGGTCAGAGGGGAGGACACAGCCTTACGTTACCCACTGGATCTCTTTGTCGTTTTCTATGCTGTTCAAACCAGGACTAAGAGCCAGACCTGTTTTCCTGGCTGTGCCATGCGTGGGGTAGCCACGGGGCAGGGGTTTCCATGGATGAAGAGCAACCTACTCTGTAGGTAGCAGTGCTGGCACAGGACAGACTCCCTTGACGTGCAGGAAAGCCCAGGGGAGCCCCAAAAGTCTCTGAGGCTGGTGGGAAAATGTCAGGCCCCAGCACCTGCCCCCATTTGGTGAATGGGAACGGGAAGCCAGGAATTTCAGCACAGGATCATTATAAGGCAGAACTTGTATAAGTCCCACTTTCCTCACACTGCAGTAATCTGTCCTGAGCTTTGTAGTCAGTGCCTGTGCAGCTCAGCTTAGTGCAAATTCTCCTAAACCCAGCTTTAAGCTGCCCTCATAAGCTCTTACAGAGGGAGCAGACCTGCCTAGGAAGCCTGGGGCTCATCCCAGCCAGCTGACCCATCTGACACAGTGCAACTCGTGCCTGGCCTGCTCCTGCTTTCAAAAACCATTCTTGGAAAGTTCTATTACTACTGGTTTTAGGACATATTTTTAAATACATTTTTTATTCTGGCCTGGACAGGCCTCCTCTCTCTGCCCAGGTACTCTGACGGAGGAATGCTGAAGGGTCAGGCTTGGGGCAGTCGTGCCTCCCGCTCCCGTGGACAGCCCCGGAATGGCTTCCGGAGCGTGTGCTGCTCACCCAGGTATCATTTGGCTCACAGACGTAAACACAAGTCTCACTGCTGAGGTCAGGAGGGAAACCTCTCAAATTGCTGTGCAACTCAGGGTCATGTCACGAGTTTTCCTGCCTAATTAATTCACGCCATGGGATGGATTTCCTCCTTCAGCGGATGGACGTAGGAGGGAGCTTCCCTCACCCTGGGCACCTGCCGCAAACCTGTGCGGTGGGGCTGTCACCACTTGCTGCGGCCCCTGCAGCTGCGGCCCCTGCCGGGCTGCGTGGCCTCCTGCCATCACTCACGTTGTGGCAGGTGAGTGGCAGCTGCTGAGCCTCACTTCACACGCTCACCTATCTCTGCCAGCCCTTGGCAGCTGCAGAAGTGCTGCCTTCAGGAGCCCTGGCTGCTGCTGGCAGCAGGCGTGGCACTGTAGAGCCCAGGACCATAGTGACATATTCCACCGGCCTCTCTCTATATGTGACCTCTGGAAGGCACAGAGACCAGCTCACGGAGCCTGGCAGAATCCAGCGTGGGAATACAGACCACACCTGCTTTGGTCTCTCTCAGCAGGATGTGGTGCTGACACCCAAGGCCACGGGACCAAAACCCCTATGAGCTGAGGCCACAGAGAGATTCCGAGAAGAGCTCCAGCACATACCAGGAGCGTGCAAGGATCCACCACAGCCTCCAGCTCACCTTGCTCACCTCCGGGCCAGACAACAAGGAAGATGATGTGTCCCATCCATGTCATGCTAGAGATCTCTCAGCTTTTGACCCTAAGTTAGCTGATGTGTGTCCTTTTGGACTGGCAGGAGTGCCTGACAAGCTGGAGGCTTGGTCTGCCATGTGGAGACAGGCTGGGGAAAATGGGGTGATAAGGGCCTCATGGAGCTCAACACAGGGAAGGGCAGAGTCGTCCACCGAGGCAGGAACAGCCCCCACACCAGCATGTGCTGGGCCACCCAGCTGGAAAGCAACCTGGTAGAGAAGGCCCTGAGGGTGCTGGTTGGGAACAAGCTGAACAGGAGCCAGGAACACACCTTGGCAGGGAAGAAGGCAAATGGTGTCCTGGGTGCAATTAGGTGAGGGCTGATAGCAGGCACAGGGGGGATCCTTCCCCTCTGCTCGGCGCTGCTCGGCCCACACCTGGAGCGCTGCATCCCGTGCGGGGCTGCCCAGCAACAGGAGAGACACTGGAGAGCTTCCAGTGGGGGGGCCACTGCGATGGAGAAGACCCCGGATAATCTCTCCTGCGGGGAAAGGCTGGGCGCGCTGGGGCTCGTCCCGCCTGGAGGAGGCTCGCGGGGTGGCGGGCAGGCCAGCACGGCTCTCTGACCCGGGTAGGAAGCGTTTTAATTGCGAGGAGCTGCGAGGAGCCGCGAGGA
>VZTA01009014.1:93574-180628 GCA_013398855.1 Mohoua ochrocephala | reverse complement strand
GCCGCTGCAGGACGAGGCGGACAACCAGGAGAACATCCTCTCCCAGGTACCCGCGGGGGCTGCGGGGCTGCGGGCACCTCGGGGGTGCTGCACCCGCGGCGTGGGGCTGGGCACTGCCGGGCGGTGCTGTGCGCACCCTGCGGGGTGCTGGGTGATGCTGGCTGTTGTACGTGCTCGACAGAGCTGGGTGACGCTGGGTGTACACTCTCGGTGGGACTGGGTGACACTGTGCACACTCTGGGTGATGCTGGGTGTACACTCTCGGCAGGGCTGGGTGTACACTCTCTGTGGGGCTGGGTGACACTGCACACTCTGGGTGATGCTGGGTGTACACTCTCGGCGGTGCTGGGTGATGCTGCGCACACTCTGGGTGACACTGGGTGTACACTCTCGGTGGGGCTGGGTGACACTGCGCACACTCTGGGTGACGCTGGGTGTACACTCTTGGTGGGGCTGAGTGATGCTGTGCACTCACCCAGCACTGCTGCTGAGCACTGGAGGAAGTTTATCAGTGGGTGCAGTGAAATCACTGAAGCCCATCTGGGAGCACTTCACAGACTCCATCCTGTCATTTTTCCGGGGGGGACTCAGAAAAAGGGGAACTCCTTGGGAGGAGAATTGGTGGAGCCTCTTTGTGTGCCGAGGGGAGGGATCCGGGCTCTTTCCCTGCCAGTGGGATGCAGTGGAGGTTTCTGTTAGATTTGGCCGATCAGGCTGTGTGTTATTATCTGCCCTCGGAAATGGCTAACGCAGAGACTATTGGAAACGTACCGCCAAAGTTATTTTTGTGCTTGGGCTTTCAGAAGCGCTGTCTGCAAATCTCTGTAAAGGAAATTCCTGGCATTGTATAGGGCTAATCAGAAATACTGCTTCACCACCAGGTTACACTGCTTATAGGGTGGCTTTCAGTCATTCTTTCAATGTACCCTTACCCTGCTGGCCTGAGTAAAACGGTCTTGCTCTGGGTAGCAGGTGACTTATTTCGTCTTTTGGACACTGAGCATTAAGAGAAAGCAGGATGGGGTTTGTATTTTAAATTATTGTATTTAAAATTTAAATTTTCAATTCTGCACACGGTGGAATAAAAAATACCCCGTTGGAAGAAGCCAGTTTTTATTCCCCTGGTGGGCAGCGATCAGCTCTGCACTCTCTAGAAAGCTCCTTGGCTGGCAGATTCTGGAAAAGCTGGCCAGTTTCCTCGAGGTTCAGGGGGATATCCAGAGTGTCCTTGTTTGGACCTTGAGCTCTAGGCCGTGCTCGTCCCTGGCTGTGCAGGCTGCAGGCGGCAGGTTTGCTAACTGCTGGTGACCTGTGCTCAGCTGTTAGGTGACTACGACAAGGTGAAGGCGGTGTCCGAAGGCTCCGACTGCCGCTGCAAATGCCTGGTCCGACCCCTGGGCCGCGGCGCCTGCCAAAGGATTAACCAAGGCGCTTTCAGAGCCGAGGATTTTTACACGGTGGAAACCATCACGTCAGGACCCAGCTGCAAGTGTGCGTGCGTGGCCCCCCCCTCGGCCCTCAACCCTTGCGAGGGCGACTTCAGGCTGAAGAAGCTGCGGGAGGCAGACAGCAGCGACCTGAAGGTAGGAGAGCAGCTTGAGCTCCTGACACTTGGGGGACAAGGAGATCTTCTGAAGCTTTTTCTTTCTGAGCTTTTTCTAAAAACAATTTTATTTCCTAACCTTTTTTCCCCTAAACCATCTCCTAGTTACATTTATATCTGCATGTTTGATATAGAAATCAAGCTCAGCTTAAGGGATTGAGTTGAGCAGCTGCAGTGGATGATTCACTCAATTCATCCCGTGCTGCCTGGGGTCCACTGTGGCTTTCTGTGCTGAGAGCCCAGTAGGGACTGGGCTGCTCCCTGCCCTTTGTCCAGCTCCAAATGTCCCTGGAGGACAGCTCTGCTCCACTCAGCAGCTGCCAGGTCTTTTTTCTGTTGCAGAGAGGGACTCCCAAGGACCCACGCAAAAAAGCTGTTTTGGCTTCCACGGGCCAAAAGCTGCTGATGCGTCAGCCGTGAGGGTGTGATGCACAGCTGGCTGATGGCAGGATGGATTTGTTGTTTTAAATGCTGACACTTCCCTACGATTCAGTATTTCATCTCTCTAGTAATATATACCTCTTTTCCAAACGTGACGGTGTTTGTTCTAAGTGCTCCCGACTTTCACTGGATGCTGGTGTGGCAGCTGGCAGCAGACCCTGCTGGGTTTTCCAGTTTGCTACCAGTGTAGGGCAGCAGAAAGTGCCACTGGCTTGGTGCAATCCTGGGCAGCCCCTGGGGCGGAAGGTTGAGTGCTGGTGGCACTGGTGCCTCTGGATCCCTCTTGGGTGGGAAGGCGGGCAGTGTGTGAGGTGCTGTGGGGCAGCTGCCACCGAGGCCACCGCGATGGGCTGCTTGTAATTAATTTGGAGCTTGACGATGTGTTTCATCTTGTCCGACTGCAGACAGTTAGCAGCTTCTTGTCCAAGCGCCCCTGCAGCTAGGGAAGATAAACAGACACAGGCAGACAATCCATCATTCCAGGGGAGGAGGAGTCCCACTCTGGAGTTGTTTGGTGGTCCCTCGTCTGGGGAAAAGCCAGGAGGTCCCACGTGGCCTTGGATGAGAGTCGTGAGCTCTCTGCGGTTAGGGGAGGGACACCCCCCGAGGTGACAGAGCCACCGCTGTGGTCCCTTGCCGGAGGCAGGCAGGGCTCCTGCACCAGCAGCTCCCAGCTCTGTCCCTCCCTGTGCTCTGCAGAGCCGGTCAGCCTGCAGGAGGAGCAGAGCGGCGTGCCTGGCTGCGCCCTTGGCTCCGGCTGCTCTTCCCACTGGGGAGCTGCTCACAGCCAGCTGTGGTGTGAAAGCCTGTCCTCTAGGAACTGGCCCCGGCTCCCCCGCTCATTTCGCAAGGACTCGCGGCCAGGCCATTTCACAAGGTTTATCCAAACACACACACGCAGGGGTTTTGTTTTCTGTGCCACCAAGGTCCGTCCCAGGAGCTGGGCAGCACAGTTGCTTTCCCTCCAAGCACGGAGCCCCTCCTGGGGTCGGGATCACTGGGAACAGCTGCCTCTTGTAGGAGCAGCTGGGAAGTAGTAGAGGACACAGCTCCGGTTCTTATGCCACTCATGAGGAGCAGCTCCCACAACTCCTCAGTGAGGGGCTGGGTGAGGCCACTCCATAGCTCTGAGCAGTCCCAAAGGGTTTTACTTTCTTTGCTGGGCCGACAAGCATTGCTCTTGCCCAGTCCAGCAGCAGGAAGGGCACAGGGTCATTTATATGTTGTGTTTCACCAGACTTTCTTATGATCTGACACAAAAGCCCTGGGTACTCCACGTGTGGGAGAGCCGTGGGAAGTTGCCTCCCTTGGGTGGGCTGGAGGATGAGTCCCTGAGGGGAATGGTGAGAAAGAGAGAGAAAGAGATCAGGAACATAGCCCTGGGCAACCAAACTCAGTTGAATGGCCGCACTGGTCTTCCCAGCTGAAGGTTTCAGTCCCATCCGTGCCTTTTGCAAGGTCCAGAGGGAATTCAGGGACCATCAGACCACCGAGAGCCAAAGTCCACAGTAGGTGAAGGGAAGGAAGCAGGGAGTTGATAGGAACATCGGTGTGGTGTTTAGGGGAAGGTCAGCGTGGCGCTGGCAGGGAGTGGCCCAATCTCAGACCTATGTTTGTGAAACTGCAGCACGCTGCCCGTAGGCACAGCGGGTGCTGCGGGGGTCCTGGTGCAGAGTCAGTGCGAGGAGGCTGTGCTCAGGATCGTTTGGAAGGAGGTTAATGCAGTCTGCAACCTTTGTGCATTGATGGAAGTTCTCCAGCCTGGAGGGAAAGCGCTGGTCTCCAGTGGCTGTCTGGCAGGCTGTGCGCATTGTATCGGTCGTCTCCATCCAGCTCTCAGTGGAAAGTGGATGCATGGCCATAAAACAGCTCTTGTCTCTTAATGCTGCCATTTTATCTGGCCCAAAAAATCTTTCCTTTGCTGTCAGCTCCACGGGGAGACTGCAGAGGCCGGGGTGGAAACTCCGAGTGCTGCCAGCAGTGCTGCCTGTGATTCTCCCATGTTTATGAAGCTCTGTTGACCAGTTTGTAGCTGCTGGGAGAAAATGTCACCGCCCTGTAGTAATTCCTATGCATTGGAAATCCTGCTCAGCCTTCGGGGCTGTGAAGTCTGCAGCACCACGCTGGACATGTGGGGACACGTGGGACCAGGGGGAGGTGGCCCAGGAGCACTTCCCACCGGCCTTGCCACGCTCAGTGTTGTCCTCTGTGGAGCAGCACCAGAAACTGGACACAAGGCAGAACGAGGGCATTGCTGCCCAGATCCCCAGGAATGGTGACCAAGGGCTGATGCTGGCAGGGCACGGGCACAGGGCTGACTTAAATACAGGGTGTCTGTGAGATGGGTGGTTGCAGAAGAGGGCAGCATCCCTCTGATAAAATTGTTGTCCAGGAAGGGAACTGCTGCCAGGCTGGCACCGAATTCCTGTTTCTTCACTCTTGCCGTTTGGGAGTATTTTAAAATATTTTAACGAGTTTCTTCTTGTTTCAGGAAAAAGAGCACAGGATGGCACGAACTCAGAGTCTGATCTCAAACTGAGCTGCCTTTTTCTCTTTTGCTGGCAGTCACATCACTGGTGGAGTAGTTAAGCCTTTGGGCTTGCGGGAGAGCCTGCCTAGAGCTGGCAAAGACGGCAGCATTTTACCTTGCCCTGCTGCTAATCCCCAGCACCCAAAATGTGCTCCCGAAGCCCTGGGGCTCTGTGGAGGTGGCGTGTGTTGCTCTGCATGCTGTGCTCTGAGCGGGGCAGCAATGCAGCAGGGAAAACTTGCTTTCTAATCAAAATTCTTGCGCTCAGATGGGTGCATTGCCCTTGACTTTTCGGCTGAGGAAACTCCATGGGGTGTGTTACAGCACGTGCTGCCGCCTGACTGTGTTCTCCCCTTGCCTTGCAGCTCTCCTCCATCGTTGAGATGCTGGAAAGTGCCTTTTATGGCTTGGACCTTCTGAAGCTGCACTCGGTCACGACCAAGCTGGTGGGGCGGGTGGAGAAGCTCGAGGAGGTGAGTCCTGCTCTCCTTCAGTGTCCTTGCCTGTGGTGGGACTGGCCTCCCATCAGGTTCCTGCTGCCTTTGGTGCATTCAGAGCCGCGTTGCTTGGGAAGAAATGTTAATTAACTGTTTGGCTGAAACTAAACCAGACCAGACTTGGATGTCTGAACTAGACCAGACCACAGGCAGTGCCCAGTGCATCCCCACCCCATCAGCCTTGCCTGACCCTCCCCAGCTCCCCCAGTCCCTCAGGGCCCAGACTGGGAGCAGCTGTGGCCTCACCAGGAGCAGCATCTCCTTTGGGTCAGAAGGCCCTGCTGTTAAGTTTTTCCTCCTCTCAGTTTTACTCATGTGCTGGTGTGATGGTTGCTCTCAACCAGGAGCTTTTGTGCTTTGTGTTTGATGTGGGGGCGAGAGGTTCAAGACTGGTGCAGGGGTACAGTCAGCAGGGCTGTGGGGAGCCAAGGAGCTCAGATTCCTGAAGGACCAAGTTACGTCTTGGCCTGTGTTAAAAAAGAGCAGAACTCTCAACCTTCCATTTTATTTTAGAGCAGACTTCCAGCGAAATAATTTTCACTTCCATACAGTTTAATATTTCTTTGGCTAGCACAGCGTAGGGTTTGCAGTTTAAGCTGTGCTCAGCTATGTAGACACAGGTTGCCAGATTAAATACTGGAGTTTTCTCCCGTGGTCCGTATCTGGGACGGTAATTCCACATTCTTGTCGGCGTGGAGCAGCCCTGTTCATCTCCAGCCAGAGAGAGGCGATGATTTATAAAGCCAAAATTCCGCTTGCAAAGTGTTTCGGGAAGGCACGGTGTGCTCCGTCCCGGGGTCAGGAAGGAGACAGCTGAGGGGAACACGTTTGCCTGGGGGGCTCTGGGTTTCCAAGCGTGGAATTTGACCCAAAAGTGGTTCTGAGGTCTGAAAAAACCAAAGCACCAATGTTCCCCTTTGCAATCCCACCCTCTTCCTGTGGTTTAGTGTGCTCTCTGGTTGTTACTTGGGTTTGCCAAGGGATTATTTCAGGTGGGGTTATCACTGCTTCAGTAGCACAGTGGCCCTGCCCACCAGCCAGTTTCTGCGGGGGCATTCAGAGCCAGCAGTGCTGGTGGCACGCTGGGCATGTGGGGTGACCTTTGCAGCCTGGTCACTCCGCTCACAGCCCATCACCAGGAGGCAGATGGGCACAAAGCTCTGTGGGGCTGAAGGACTTTGGCCGGAGATGGAGCTGCAGAGGTGTAGGAGCAGGGGATTCACAGGTTGGGATCTTTAATCTCACAGAAGCGGGGCTGCAGGCTCGTGTAAAAGCAGCTGAAGCTGCCTGCAGGCACTCGTATGGGATGGAGGAAGACGGGACAGGCCTGGGTTAGAAGGAGATTACCCGGTGCTCTGGGGCAGAGCCGAGCTGATGCAGGCAGCAGGTGTGAAATGCCTCCTGCTGCTGGCTTAGCATGGAAATTCCTGTTGGGAGGATGTGGAGGAGGATCACACCCTGCATCAGCCGTGGGGTCTGACACGACGGACAGCTGAGATGCTGAACTGGAGCCTGGCGTGGCTTCAAAGCATCGCCCTCCCAGGCGGGTGTGCTTTTGGCAGCTGCTCCCCAGTGCAGCAGCTGAGCAGCCTCCAGCAGCATCACAGGCCGGGCTTTGGTGGTGCCTCTCCGCTCAAGGGGAGAAAAATTCTATCCCTAAGCAGGTCATAAGCCAAGCATTACACAAGAGAAGTGATAAGGGCGCAAGGCTGTTGGAATCAGTCATCCTCTCCAAAGGAGGATGGTGTTGAAAGCTGCTCCTGCGCTGCTCCTGGGAGAGCATCATGAGATCCCCTGCTCCTCTGCTTACTGCAGCAAAACGCTTGCTGAAGTGTCCCTGCGTCATTGGACTCGGCCTCAAAATGCCCTGGTAAATCTGTGACTCGTGATTCCTGGGTAAAGACTGGGAATTCAGATGCCCGTGGAGGGGGCTGGGGGTTAACCCCTCTGTTTTTGCCGAGATTAGAAGGTTTCATGAGTTCTTTCCAGTAAAACAAGGTATTTTAGACAGATGGTGTCGGTAGAGGGAAGGAACCCCCAGTTCTTGGTCTGTGGAGTGCCTTCTCTGGCGAGGCAGCTCCTCTGCTTTGTCTTTAGCCCACAGCTGTCGCATCAGCTGGCAATTCTGAGGTCACAGATGGAGGTCACGGTGGGTTTTAGGAGAAATTAATGGCAGGACAGATTGAAAATGAAGGATCAGGGTAACCACCCCCAGTGCCTGTGCTAAAGTGCTTTGATTGATGTGCCACCTATCCAGAGCAGTTGCTGTTTGAGGTGCAGGAGCCCAAGGAGTGATGAGCAGAGACTGTAACAATCCCGTGGGTACAGGGTGTGCCTGGACACCCTGCCTTGGGTACAGGCTGGGAGACTGAGAAGGGCAAGGGGTTTTGCCTGCTGGATGAGCTGCAGCCAGCCCCAGCTCCCTCCTGGTCACAGGACAGCTCTCTGAGGGTCACTGGCTCTTGTCCTGTCCCCAGATTCTCAGATCCTGTGGGAGCAGAGGGTGTTGGGGAGGAGCAGTCCCTCAGTGCAGGCACTGTGTGGCCAGGCCAGGAAGGTGGGATTAATAAATGCAAGAACTTGCTGCCAGGCTGACTTAAGGTGTTTCAGCTTGTCTTTTCCTCTTCCTTCCATGAGCCAGTGAGTGTGGCTGAAGATGGGGGTTGAAGAACCTCGAGGCCACTCTCCAGCTCCGTGGGAACCTGCGGCAAAGAGTGGATCTGGGATGTGCACACCGTGGATAGGGTTCCTGGAGCCCACTGGGGTCAGGGACATCTTCTCAGCAGCTGAAGTGCCCAGCCCGGTGGAGAATCCCCAGCTGTGAGCCCAGGATGGCAGCACAGAGCTCCAGGGCCGTGGTTTGGGGGCCGCAGAACATCCCTTGTCGTTAAGCAGGGTTAAGTCTCCCCTCTTGCTTTTCTAGGGCATGTCCAGGAACTTCACGCAGGAAGGCCAGCGGGCAGGAGCCAGCGGGGAGGAGGGTCTGCAGGATCCCCCTGGCAGGGAAAACTGTTCCAGGCTCCTCACCAACAGCCTGGCCGACATCGAGAGCTCTCTGCAGCGGGACGCTGAGGCTGCCTACACTCACTCAGAGGTACAGCCGCCCAGGCACGGCTCGGTGTCACTGCTGCTGCTCAAGCCAGCCCTGGGGTGTCTCCTGGACGTGGCCACCAGCCCGGGGTGATTTTCTCCTTGTCTGGAGTGACCCTGTTTGCGCGCCTCCGGCTCCAGCCTGCGCGTCTCGGCGCAGCCCAGCTGCCGCTGGGACGGGATGTAGGTGGAAGCAGAGGGAGGTTGCTCCCTTGGCCTCCCCCCTTCCCACGGGGCTTTTGGTTTTCGAGGTCAGCGGTGGCTGAGCTGCTTGGAAAGCGTGATGTCATTGCGGGGCCGGCTGGGAAGCGGTGGGAAACTCAGAGCCTTTGATTAGCAGGGCTTGGGGCTCGGTGGAGGGACAGCCTGTCGCCCGCCTTCCCTCCCTCCCTCCCTGCCAGGCAATTACCCCTCCACCGCCAGCCCCTGCGCCTGGCGGGCTCTGGGCAGAGGCTCGGGCATCCCCTGGCTCCGGCACCCAGCACCAGGCCGTGGGGACATGCCCAGCATGGGGACATGTCCAGCATGGGGACATCCTCTGCCCGGGGCAGCAGTCTGTGTGCAGCCTCAGACAGGGGTGAGCGGGGTGTTTTGGGAAAAGGTCTGTCCGGGGCGTCCCGAAGTTCTTGCTGCTTCAGTGGTGCTATCTAGGATGGCCCGTGCTCCTCTGATCCGTGCTGGGCGGCTCCTGGAGCATCCTGCCCTCACCCCAGTGTCCCTCTGCAGGGCAGTAGGAAGTGTCTGGCAGAGGAGGACGGTGAGTGTGCCATTGCCAGCTCAAAGAGGGGTGCTCAGCTCCTGAGGATGGCAACAGCCTGCACTTGCCCGCACCCCTGTGGCGCGGATCCTGTGTGGGGATGGCTCCCCAAGCCCTGGTTGGGACAGGGGTGGGCTCCCACACGTGCACCGTGTGTCAGCAGGCAGGGAAATGGCACCAGTTGTGCCGTGCCAGCGCTCTCTGCCCCAGGGAGAGCCGTGCCCAGGCCGTGCTCCCAGCCCCACTCCCCTGCTCCCCACGCCGTGAGCTGAGCAGCTGCTGCCTGCTGGAGAGGAGCCAGCCCCGGCCAGGCAGGGGAGCGGAGTGTGGGGCTTTTATTACCCCGAGTGACCTCATTTCCCAATATTCCCCTTTTCTCGCTGCTAATTGCAGCAGGGCCCATCTTCTCAGCCAAATGGGCACGGCTTCAACCCTCGGGCTGGCTTTCCGATTTCCTTTAATGAGATGAAATCTTTCAGACCTGAGCTGCGGCAGCTGGTCCCTGCCTCGGGGGGGGTTCCTGGTCCCTGCCTCGGGAGGTTCCCGCTCCTGCTGGGAAGGTGCCTTCAGCCCCTCTGCCCTGTGAGAGCTCAGGGCACATTGCACACTCTGCAGATCAGCTGCTGGAACCGGCCCCTGGCATGGCAGGGAGTGAGCCCTGCTGTGCCTGCCTGCCCTGCATCCCTGAATCCCACAGCGTGTGCCTTACGGAGCCCTGAGTCCCGGAACTGCAGGGTGGCACCAAGGACATGGAGGAGCAGCCCCCCTGCTGTCTCCTGGAGGGTTTCCCATGGCAGAATGGACTGAGGGAGACCCTGAGGAAGGAGGGAGCTCAGATCCTCCTACCCAGCGTGGGGCTGTGCAGCCCGACCTGCCCTGTCGCCAAAATGTGGCATTTCTGGTAACAACCTCCTGTGTCTCTTCCAGGGAAAATATGAAGAAAGATTCCTGAAGGATGAAACCATCTCCCAGCAGATCAACTCTGTGGAATCCCTCCCGGAGCTGCACCTCTCTCTGGAGGACAAGAAGCCTGAGCAGCTCTTGCAGAGGAAGCTGCGGGTGAGGAGCCGGCCTCCTTCCAAGCCCACCATTGTCCGAGGGGTCACCTACTACAAAGCCCAGTCCACCGAGTCGGAGAATGACATCGAGGAGCAACGTGAGTTGGGTATGCGGCCGTGCTTGGTGGGATGGCTGGCTGCATCCCGCAGCAAAACCAGTGCCTCATCCCCTGGGAATGTGTGGGCAAAGCGTGTGGGAGCAGCAGGGGGAGGTGGGACAACTGATCCTTCACTGCTGTGCAGCCTTTGAGCTGTGCCTGTGGAGCAGTGCAGCATTGTTATTCCATGGAAAATCCCTGCTAGCTAAGGAAATAGGTCACTGCTTTGGTTTGAAACACCCAGCATCAACACCTTTCCAGAAGTAAATGGAGGTTTATTAAATACGTTCGTGTTTCAAATCCGCCTGCCCAACGGCATCCTGTGAGGTTTGTGCTGTGGAAGGCAGCCCTGGCTGTGGTGGGAGCAGGGGCTGAGCCCTCAGGGGCCAGCGGAGTGGGCAGCACGGGCGGAAGGACAAATGCCCTCGCTGTGCAAACTGGCTCAGCAGCGAGGTCACCCAGCCCTGCCCTGCAGGGGTTTGGGAGCTCCTGGAGATGAGGAGGACCAAAGGGTGCCCGTGCTGGCTGGGGAGCCCCAGTGGTCCCTGTGCCCTGGCTGAGGCACCTGCTTTGGCATCCTGGGTTAGGTAGGTTGGGAATGCAGCTGGGTCTCCATCTCTGGGAGGTGGCAGGGCAGAATTGCTCTCCATCCCCTCCCGCTCTGCCTGGCCTGAGGAGGTGGATGTGGCTGTGATGGGCTCTCGCTCACCTCCTGACACGGGCACTGTCGGCCTGTGCAGTTCAGCCCTTTGCTGAGGGGACGTGGAGAGGGAACGCAGGTGGATTTAGTACCAGAGAGCCTGCAGGGGTGGGCAGGGAGCCAGCTGGAGAGGCTGTAGGGGGCTCGCTCCCCTCGCTGCGGGGCTGACCCCTGTGCCTGTGTTTGGCAGCGGACGAGCTGTTCAGCGGGGACAACACAGTGGACCTGCTGATCGAGGACCAGCTCCTGAGGCCCAGCAGCAGGGCGGGCGAGGCCGTGAGGAAGCCCTCCCTGGTGGGGTGGCCGCCCACCCCTGGCAGTGCTCCCACCACCCTGCCAGCCGCTGGCACTGCCATGACGGCCACGGTGCCCCTGTCCCCTGCCACGCCGGACCCCACCGCCGTGAGCTGGCTGACCCCCAACCCAGAGACCGTGACTGCCCCAGCAGGGCTGGCGGAGGAGGGGACCCCACAGCTACCGGCAGCCTTGTCCAGCACAGTGGTGGCCACAGCCACGGAGAACCCGCCCATGGCCACCCCTGCTGGAGACTGGAGTGACATGGAGAGCAGCCCAGGAGCTTGGATACAGGAGAACACCCCTGCGACACCGGTCAGCCCGGCCATCCCTGCCACCCCAAAGGAGGGCCTGGAGGAGGAGGACATCAGGAACATCATCGGTGAGTGCCTGCAGGTCCTGCACCCATCCAGCTGTGTGTGGGGGGGCTGGCTTGTGCCCACAGTGTGTCCTGCTAAGCACAGCACACCCGGATTTGGTCACAGGTGGGAGGTGTCATGGAGATGGTGGCTGGGCAGCACTTCACTCGGGTGCCAGGTTTACTTATTAACTCTGGAACCTGCTGGAGTTTCCTCCCAGCTTTAGGGGCTGGGCTGGGCTGGGCAGGGCAAAAAGAGACAGAGCCTGAGACAGGCAGCAGCCTCAGCTGGAGTAGGGACATGGCTGAGGCCGTGGGGAGATGTTTGTGGGGTCTGGCCAGTGCTGCTGGCCTCGTGAAGCTGCACCAGGGCCAAGGTGGCAGGGGGTACCTGCTGAGTGAGCAGGGTGGAGGGGGGGTGATGCCTCCAGGGACAGCCTCTCTCTGCCCACGCAGGGCGCTGCAAGGACACGCTGTCCACCATCTCGGGGCCCACCACGCAGAACACCTATGGGCGCAATGAGGGAGCCTGGATGAAGGACCCCCTGGCCCGGGAGGAGCGGATCTACGTCACCAACTACTACTATGGGAACACGCTGGTGGAGTTCAGGAACCTCGACAATTTCAAGCAAGGTGGGTTTGCACCATCTCTGATACCATGCCAGCCACCCCTCCGCTGATCCAAGTAGCATCCTCCTCCTTGGGGATGCTACATCGTGGGGGGATGATCTGCCTGGGGACCCTCCCCTCCTGGGTGCTGGCACCCGGCGTGGGGAGTTCAGAGCGTGGGACAGGTCAGGCTGTGGCTGGTGGCTGGGGAGGGAGTGCAGGCAGAGCTGGGGGCAGAGGGTGCTGATGGCGTGGCCACCCACCCCACAGCAAAGGGAGGGTCTCACCAGCCAGTGTCTGCCCTGCAGGTCGCTGGAGCAACTCCTACAAGCTCCCGTACAGCTGGATCGGGACAGGGCACGTTGTCTACAACGGCTCCTTCTACTACAACCGGGCCTTCACGCGCAACATCATCAAGTACGACCTGAAGCAGCGCTACGTGGCCGCCTGGGCCATGCTGCACGACGTGGCCTACGAGGAGTCCACCCCGTGGCGGTGGCGAGGCCACTCGGACGTGGACTTTGCCGTGGACGAGAACGGCCTGTGGGTCATCTACCCGGCCATCAGCTACGAGGGCTTCAACCAGGAGGTGATCGTGCTGAGCAAGCTGAACGCGGCCGACCTCAGCACCCAGAAGGAGACCACGTGGCGGACGGGGCTGCGGAAGAACTTCTACGGGAACTGCTTTGTCATCTGTGGGGTCCTGTACGCGGTCGACAGCTACAACAAGAGGAACGCCAACATCTCCTACGCCTTTGACACGCACACCAACACGCAGATCATCCCCAGGCTGCTCTTTGAGAACGAGTACGCCTACACCACGCAGATAGACTATAACCCCAAGGACCGCCTGCTCTACGCCTGGGACAATGGCCACCAAGTCACCTACCACGTCATCTTTGCCTACTGAGACCCCCCCACCACAGTGGGGCACTGCGAGCCAGGGGCCACCAGCACCTTTTATTATTATTTTTATTGTTATTATTGTTATTTTGTACAAATTGAAGAGTAAATGATGGGTTTTGTTTCAAGCTGGTTTTTTATGGCGGATTGTAGATCGATCCCCAGGCCAGAACCACCCCCTTCGTCTTTGCTGTATCCTTGCTTCTGATTTTCCTTCCCAGGGGAAGGAGGTCCTCCTTTGGAAGGGCAGCCCCAGCTCTCCTGCCCGGGGAAGAGGAGGTGGCCCAGACACGGTCCTCCCGATTACGTTTTTAGCTAAAGATGATCAGCAAGACACCCTGAACCAGTGCAAAGCTGCACGCACCACGTCCCAGCGGGATGCTGGCGCCTGCCTGTCCTAGTGGAGGACCTGCATGTCCCGTGGGAATGTCCCGTCTCTCAGGACCATCTTCCCAGCCGACGGCCAGCAGGCCCTTTGGAGATCCTGCTGTACAACGGGGCTGCGAGCACAGCTCCAGCAGCCCCTGGTGCTGGTACTTACGCCGAGGACTGTCCCCTCCAGCCGGGGCTCTGCTCTTTGCAGGCTGCTCCGGGGGCCGGGCGCACCCCGAACCCTGACTCATGCCTGGGGGCAGCTGGCGGCGGGAGGGGGATGCTGTAAATATGTGTAGATGGCTTTTGTTTGTTCATTTTGTAACCCAAAGTAGTCCCCCTTGGCATTTGCTGGGTGAAGGCTCTGCTCAGCTGGGCGCTGGGCTGCCTGGGCAGGGGCTGGGGAGCCCTGGGGGTTGGCAGAGCCCTCGCTGTGCCACTCCATCTCCTACATTCCCCCTCACATCCCTGCCCGCCCTGGTCCCGGACCATCAGGATCCCCTCACAGAGGCACAGCCCCTGCCCTCCTGCCCACCAGCATCGTGTATTTACCTGCTGTCAGTAATAAAGGATCCAGTACCTTCGCAGCTGTTCGGGGCTTTCTTTGGCTCTGGTTCACCCTCTGGGTGCATGAAAATGCACAGGGCTGTTTTGGGTGGGTTTTGGTTGGTTTTGGGAGAGCCAGTTTACACACCAAGTGGGGACAAACCCCAGAGGGCTTTAGGCTGCTTAGGACTGGCACTGGGGCAGGGTGACGTGGCCACGTCCTGCCCTGTGCAGAGCTTGTCTCTGACACCTGCAGTTGTCCTCAGGGCACTCGGGCTGCAGTAAGACCCTCATGGGCTCCTCTGCCAGGCTCTGGGTGAGCAGCTTGTGCAGGGTGCCCCCTCTCCAGCAGCAGGAGGGGGACTGGGTGGATGTGCCAGGGGCAGTGCCAACACTGTGCCAAGCAGAGCCACACTGCAGCCCAAGAGGTGGCAGACACAGGGCAGGTGTTCCAGTAATCTGCCTAAGGAAAACAGTATTAACAAGCACAATAATAAATATTAATAATAAATAAAAGAAGGATTTTATTGCCTTCAGTACTAGGGACACAGAGAACAGAATTACACAGGATGAGAGATGCTCTCCACCACCAGAGCCCAGGGGTGCTGGCTGAGGATGTGGTGCTGCAGCAGTCCCGAGGCCCCAGCCCCCATGAGCAGCCTTTCCCAAAGTGCCAGGCTGTGCCAAGCCCAGCCACCACCTCCAGCCCCTCTGCAGCTCCCTGGCAGCAAACGCCCCTCAGAGCAGCCAGCCGCCCCTACCCACGGCCGTGGGGGAGCCGTGTGCCTCTGGCTGGGGCACTGCTGGGGTTTTTATTTTTGACTATTGTGTGAGCTGGCCCACAGTCAGGTGGGGCCGGGGCCAGGAAAATGAACTGGTGCAAGGAGCGCAGCCAAACCCCTGGCCGAGCCCGGCTGCTTCCCAGCAGCGCGAGCGCCGAGAGGACGGGGGGCCTGCGCAGCCTGCGCCGAGGACGTGGCAAAGGGCACAGCTTTTCCATGGTGTTGCAAGGCACATACTTCACAGGGGTGTATTGCTCCTCATCCTCCTCCTCCTCGCTGCCCTTGGAGCTGTTTGTCTTGCTGCAGGATCAGCCTTTATTTCCTAACAGCCACACACATACATGAATAATAATAATAATAATTAAAAAGCCCACATGAGCCAGTTAGCGCTCAGACCATGAAGGAAAGGCAGCTGGCTGGCAAACTGAAGCCCATCATCTTCTGTGCGAACTGCAGAGGGGAAAAAAAATAATGTAACAACATGCTGAAGTCATTATGCAAGGCTGATGCTCTGCTGGCGGCTCATCCCAGCTGAGCGCCAGCGTGCTGGAGCTCCTGGGCCCAGCTCCGGCCTGGGGCTCGGCCGACAAACGTGGGATCAGTGAACAGAGCTCCAGAGACACTCTGGAATGGCAGCAAGTTGGCTGCACTCAGTGTTTGGGGCAAATGGAATGTTACCCCAGTGCCCGGTGGTGGGCTGTCAGTGCTGGTGAGGCAGAGAGGGGTGTGTGGGGCTGAGTGTGGGACCTGTGTGTGGCTTCAGGAGAAGGTGCTGTGGCTGTGTCCCATGGAACTGAAGCAGCCCCTCTGCCCCAGCAGGGCCAGTGCTGCTCCACGGGCTGTTGTTAGCAGTGAAAAGTATTAAATAGCACACACAAAAACCCACGCAAACAAAAACCAGGAAGAAAAGAAAAAAAAACAAACTCAAAAAACCCAAACTTTACAAACGCATCTGCTGCGTGAAATCACTTCCCTTGGGCCAAGCCTTCAGCCGTGCAGCCACGAGGGCTGGGGCAGGCAGCAGCAGGATCCTGGAGAGCCTGGAGGCAGGTGAGGGGTGGGCAGTGCCCCAGAGGCAGCCCAGGCCCCGGGACAGGGCGGGCTGTTCTGTCTGTAGTGCTGTAGTGTAAGTGCGGGGTCCCGCCGCCCTCCTGGGGGGCTGGGGCTGGGCTGCCCCTCCACACCGCTGCACCCCGGGGCTTCCTGCCGAGGGAGGCCGCACAGGCAGGGATTTGGGCAGGGACTGATGAGGAGTGGGGCTGTCTGGTCAGGCCCAGCACCTGCAGCTGGGAGCTGGACACTGCTTCCTCCTGCTGCCCGGGCACGCTGCAGGGAGAGAGGCCCGATCCGAAGCACGGGTGTCTGCTGCGATGTCTCTGGCTCACCTCCAGCAGCCTAACAGGGACAAAAATTAAAAACAACCACAATTTCGGACAGTGCATAAGTAGCAAGGATAGCCTGTGTCCCCCCATGCCGCATGGGGCCCCCAGGACTGTCCCTGGCAAGGAGCCAGCTGAGCTGCATAATCCCCAGGCAGGATGTGGCCACTGGGTAGGGTGAGGCACAGGAATGGGCTAAAGGGGACCGTCCCTGCCGTGCCCACGTGCCAGGAGCCCCAGGAGCCGCCAGGGAAGGGGCTCAGGCTGGCGGCAGGACCTGCTGCATGCCGGGTGCTCCCCTGTGCGCCGTCACAGGAGCTACTGCAGGGATTTGACAATGGCCCTCAGGGCATGGGGCGTCTCTGGGACGGAGGGGGACGAGCTGTAGAAGGTGTCCGTGTGATTTCTGCGCTGCTCTCGCAGGTACGGAGGGACAGAGGAACTTTTGATGTGGAGGATCCTGGTGTCCATCACTTCGCAGTCAATCTGCATCATCACCTCGTAGTCCTGCCCATTGATCACATTCTCTGCAAAAGGAAGGATTAATAAAAAAGGTCAGAGTTAGCCCTTCAAGCTAGGGATCCAACAGCGCTAAAAGCAGAGCTTTCTGGGCCTTTTTTCATCTGGAGCAGGAGCTGCAGCGGGGGAACTCCCTTTCTGCAGCTGCACACGTGGAGCTCCATCTCACACAGCAGAGCCCCAGACTGCTCGTGACACCTCAAAGAGCCCGGAGCACACTTAGCATGTGCAGTCACACCTAGAAATTAATGTCTTCTATTTCCCCTTCTTCATCTGCACATAATTACTGACCGAGTTTGCACTGTGTAACATTTATTACAGAACTGTTGCTCTTGAGCCACTAAAGCATGGGAGTGATTGAAGATAAGGTTTATTTAAGAAAGCTGAATGTTTCACTTTCTGTAACCCTCTTGACACTGAGGATCTTGAGGAATTTCTTCAGCAGTTTATTAATAAAAAAAAGCTAAAATGTGATCTCTCAAAAGAATTAACTGTGCCTCACTCCTGCCCTGACCTGGCTGTTGTACTCGAGTGATGCGGTGACACTGGGCAAGGCCATTCCCCTGACAGACCCCTGGACACAGGAAGACCCCGACCAGCACACGGGACCCCAGTGCGGCCCCAGGCCCGGCACATCTGCTGCCACAGGAGCTCCTGGGCTTACAGGCTGTGCACATGGCTAGCATCTGCTGCCTGGATTTAAAGGTGGGAGCCTATTCCCTGCATAGACAGTGTGCCCAGGAATGCAAGAGCTGAGATCGGATTTCCAGGCACGACCAATCCTTTCAGAGTCAGAAGACTGCCATTGGCAGGGTTTCCTTTCTGTGCTGAGGAGGATGGAAGATCACCTAATGGAAAGCGTATGGACTGGAGGAATGCAATATACATTACTAATTTTTACTGTTTTCCTGGATTAACTCTGACTCTGGATGACAGCTGACAACCGTGGCCGGACCCTCTTGTACCCCACGCCACCTGCAGAAGCCATTAGATCAACTATGTCTGGTATAGTAATGAAAAGCAGGAGCAAACCCTTGCTAAGGGGGCTGAGAGCCTTGCAAGGGAAATCAAAGTTCCCACCTGCAAGAAATGAAACGGAAAAAGCTCTGAATGTGCCACCGAAACACCGAAGCCAGGAGCAGCTGTGCAAGTCTCTGTGCCACTGACCCAGAACCCCTGACAAGCACCTCATCCCTCCTGGATGCTGGGCTGCCGATAAAGCCCTGCTGTGACTTCTGGTGCCGTGTCCCCAGCTGCGACCCTTTTAGAGGCCATCCCTCCAGGTCACCCTTCCTCTCTGCCTTGGGATGTGCTCTTGGCTCCTACCCGACAGGCTCAGCACCAGTCAGCAGAGGGGGCTGGGCTGCTGGTGCCACTCAGGAGAGGGGGCTGGAAAGGGGAGCACAGGGGCATGAGGGGAAGCTGAGGGGCACAGAGCCTGGAGCCAGAAAATGGGCACAGATGGGCTCTCTGTGACACAGTAAGCTGGAAACACAGCTCCTCAGCTCTCATGCTGCAGTGATGGGACCCCAGCTACGTGGGAAACAGTGCTCCAAAGCCACAAGTGGGTGAGGTGGGATGGGATGGTGGCCAGGGCCAGGAAAACCTCTTGGTAATGCAGTGAGTTTCCCTGCCTGCCCGCAGCAGCCAGCACAGAGGGCTATCATTAGGTTCGTAGGCATTGCACAAGATGGAGGGAACAGCAATCCCAAGGGCTGCCCAGGCAAGGGAGGGAGCTGTGCTGTGTGGGTGGTGCTGGGGAGCATGGGAACCAGCCCAGCCCGTTCTGGCCAGCTGGGATCCCGCTTCCCCCAGTGCTGACACAGCTCCCTCGCAAAAAAGTGTGCCAGGATTAAGCAAGCCACAGCTCAGCTACCCCATGGCAAGAGGGGCTGTGTCTTCTGAGTCCACCACAGCAGAGGGAGCTGGCAGGAATCATGCTCATGACGAGCCTCTCTGGCCAGCAGGCACACCAGGGATGCACACCCCCCAAGCAGATATGCACAAAAAGTACCCAAATCCTGCCCTGGGCCTCTGAGTTAGCCCAGGAATTAGAGGCAGGTTTAAAGCTGGCATCTGATTCTTTCCCTTTTTGGGGTGAAGGTATTGAACTGCTGCAGAAAGCCTCCGCAAAGGGTTTGATCTCCCAGGGGTGAGGGCAGTAGTGGGAATGGCTCAATGCCCACTACAGGCATTTCCAGCAGCCTTTCTCATTACCATTAGCTCCAAACTGACATAGAAGAGGAGGTGGAATGTTCCCCAAAGGCAGCAGTTACTGCTTGCTGCCAGGCACCTGGACCAGCTTCGTTGTAAGGAGGGCTCTGAAAGTGGGGCCAGCCCTGGGACACTCGGCCCACCCCAGCCCAGGGAGGGGCTGATGCTCTGTGAACACCCTTGTGATGGTCTCAGCAAAACAGCAGGCAAACGTGACCTGAGTGCAGCTGGCACAATCCCCTGTCTGGGAAGACCAGCTCACTGTCATTGCAAAAAATGATTCCACACGGCTCCGTCCTGAGCTCGATGCCATTAAACTGCTTCATGATCTGGATGAGGAATAGAGAGCATACTTAGAAGATTTCTGGAAGATGCTAAACTGGAGAGATTTCAACCACCTTGGAGTGGCTAGACTGGATGAGACTGCAGTTTTGATAAAAGAGAGAAGCTGTCCAAAATCTTCAGAATGCATTTCAACCACGGCCAGAGCTGGAAAACACGAGTAAAAATGGGGCTGGGCAGAAGTACTACAGAAAAGCCTTGAGGACTGCAGAGGATCACTGTGGAAAAGCCAGCAGAATGACAGGACTAGAAACAACAGCTCGACTTCAAGAGAAACATATTTAACTTTGACCGAGTTTCTAATGCTAATGAGATACAAGCCCTGGATGAAAGTACCTCGGGGAGATGAGGGGATCTCCGTGACAGAGAGTTTTTAAGGAAAGGCTGGATGAGCAGCTGCCCATCAAGCCCTCGGGTACCAGACCCTTGCTCCACACAGACATTTGCATTTGCTGCTGGTCCCTCTGGCCCTGCCCTTCTGTGAGCTGCAAGCGCCTGCTCATGACTGGAGCTGCTGTCAGCACCTTCCCAAAACTCAGCACCTGCAGTTGTGGGTTCTCCGCTGGACTCCACGGTCTGATCTGATCCCCAGAACAAGTGAATGATTTTGCCTGGTGATTCCTGTGTCAGATCATTTAAAAACGGCCTTGTCAGGCTTTCTCTCCTTCCCCTCCCACGCAGTACCAACACCTGGGAGCCACCAGAGGGGCAGAGGGTGGGTTTCCAGAGGGGTTTGCCCAGCACTGAGCTCACCACTTGCGTGTGGCTGATCCCCGGAGGGGTCAGTGTGCGTAACCAGTGCTCAGGCCAGCCTGCACTGCCCAGCCCGGGCACACACCCACCACCCTCCCAGGGAGGCACAGGTAGCAGGGTGTCTGTGAAGCAGGCCTGACAGCCCCAGGCTGCTGCCTGCTGCTCATGTGCTGGCTGGAAGGTCAGCACTGCCAGCGTGCATTACGCAGGGCTGCCTAACGGCCCAGAGCAACGCTGACACTGAGTGATTTCTAAAGTTTATTGTCTTGAATTACCTATGACTGATGTTTTGTGGGATTACGTAAGTGAAAACACAGGAACGGATCTCCTGTAGAGGTGTCTGGATTTATAAATAGATTTATTGCTCCTCTTTGAAGTTCAGAACATACAGTTTCTCACGCAGTGCAGACTCAGGCTTAAGAAGCCATCCTTGCTGGGCCAAGAGCCTGCGCTGCAGTTAATTATTTGTTAACAGGTTTAAAAGCCATGCTTCAGATGATTGACTATTTCTAATTAATAGCAAAGGTAATTGTGCCAAGCGTTGCTGCTCTGACTGCACTTTCCCAAAGAGCCTTGCTGGCTCTTGTGGGCTGTACCAAACTCCCAGCACGAGCCTGGTCCAGGGAACAGAAACCTAATTCCCAGTGCTGCTCTCCCCCTAAAAACAATCATGTTGCAATACCCAACAGATGAAAGCTGAAGTCTGCGGTCCAAACCAAAACCAGATAAGGCTGAGGGTATTAACTACTGCTACAAATTACTGAGGATGATGGAAGATTGCCTTCATATTTGAAGCACTAGATTTTCAAAACTGTCTTACCGAAAAGGTCATAAAACCAAAATCCTCCTCCTTCCCTCAGCAGCACTGACATCCATCCATCAGTGGACTGTTCAAATGTCTGCCTGTGAGATTGAGCACCTACTTCTATGGGAGATGCTCTCTCAGAGAAAGGCAGAAGACAGGCAGAGGGCTTGAAAGGCAGGCAATGAAACTTTTGTTCTGCAGTTAGTCAGAACAAATGGTGATGTCAACTGTCTCTCTAGACTTCAACTTTACACGTATCATTGGGCTGTTTGGCCCTATGGACACATGTGTCTTACAGAAGATGTAATTCTCATCATTTAGCCTTTCCTACTTACATACATCTTCCCCAAAAAGCTTTGCTGCAGCAAATGTTCATTGTGGAAATGGGTGTCTGCAGAGAAACTGAAACAGAGCTCCCCTGAAAGGCCACCTGAGCTCGCTGGACTGTTTCAAGGCTGTAACCAAACACCACGGAAAAGCCTTACAGCTTTCTGAAGGTGCACTCATGCCATAGGTACATTTATAGAGCCTTACTCTACCAGAGCAACTATGAATTTTACCTTACTCTGGGCAATATCACAGTGGATTACCAAAAATATATTCAGTGGGAGCAATACTCTATCATTCAGTGAGATCCTCAGTCCTCAGACCATTTTCCAAGGCCCCAGCTGCCTTTGAAGCAGATAACCTGTGTACCTACTGGCTGGTTTCTGAGTAGGTGACTTCAAAATGGTCAGAACCTGCCTGGCTCTGTATCTGCTGTGCTCACTGAACACATTTAAGGTACTTCCAGCCACACAGATCTGGACTACACGTCCTTGCTCCTGGTAAAGTACAGGGAGGGAAATCACTTGTCCCATCCTTACTGTAACTGCCTGTCATTGTCAATAAGGCTACAGAATCATCCCCTCCTCATGGACAACAGCAGAGGGTGAATTTGCTCTCCATGGAACCAGTTCAGTTGATGTCAAAACAGGAGCCATGGAATGATCCCTGTGTAAGGTAATCCAAACCCACCAACTCTCTTAAAGCCATCTTTGCTGAACAGCTACTCACACTCTGTACTTTCCACAATTCCTTCTAAAGAGAAAATTTTCAGTCTGTGTCAGTGTTAATTTATACTCAGAGTCCCTTCTGCAGGCCCATCTCTCACAGCAGCAGGAACCAGGGCAGCTTTCAAAGAGCCACTGACGTGTTCCAGCACCTGGGTGCTTTGTGCGAGCTGCGCCAAGCTGACAATGCAAAAGTTTAGCTTTAAGAATGATTTAGCACCTAATTACTCAAATAGTTTTTATGGTAACCTGCCCTGGCCCAAAGCAGAGCTTATGCTTAGGGTAGCAGGGTTCAGAAAGCGCGAGCTTCAGGAGTTGAAGGCACCAGCTGCACTCTGGCACTGGCCTGCTGAAGGGCTGCAGCTGTCCCCACACATAACTCTGGGGGCTTTCTCCGCATTGTCACTTCTGCAATCTCCCATCTCATCTCCGCTGAGAAGCCCAGACTGTCCTACCCAGCACATCTGGACAATGTTTCCATCTGAAGGGTTGGTACACACTACCAAATAAGTATATAAATGAAGCAGTGTTACAGACTAAAAATACGCTCACTGCAACAACGCGGCAGGATTCCTAAAACATTTACAGATTGGCTCGTTAGGATTGTTTGAGGCAAGGGAGAAAGTTAGAGTGTGACCCAAATAACTTCTCTTTTTAAAAGCAAGTTCCCACTTGGAACTGCTTCCAAACAGAATGCTTGCAATGGTGTCACCTCTGTGAACTCAGCTGTCCTCAGTCCCTGGCACGGGCTAAGTGCGATCCTGGCATTTCAGCCTCCAGGTCTCCTAGCACCTCTCAGACTGTGAGCCAGGCACCTCTAGGAGTACAGAAACAGGGCCACGGTCCAAAACACTGGATCCACGTCATCAAAGTCACCACGACAAGCCACGAGCTGACAGCAAGGAGACGGGGTCTCTCTCCATGCCTATCTATTGGAGCAGTAGTGTCAGGGGTTATCCAAGGGAGAGATACACAGGCATGAGAGGTAAGCAAGCAAACTGGAGGAAACAAGCTCTCTGTGGCCTCTGAAGTAAATGATGGAGCCACCAGAGAGACTAGCACTGGTTGTGGGTGGGGAGCATCACCTGCCCTCAGCTTACACCACTGTGTGATTTTTGGAAGAGGTCCAGCAGCACCTGTGAGCAATGAGGTCAGTGGCCAATCTGTGCCAGACGGTGCTTTGCAGTACCTGGTCTAGACTGGGAGGTCTCAGAGAGAGGGAAGGAAAGTTGGCTCTTCCCAGGGACCATTTCCCACCTGAATGCCCACCTCTTCTTTCAATCTTCTTTCCCGCTGCAGCCACTTCCCTCTAAGGAAAGAACATGAGCTACAGAGGAGATGGCCCAGGGTGGACTCGGTGTGATTGATCTTGTTTTGGAGAGGGAGCCAATGGTCATCTCAGGAAAAGAAGATCAGACTCACCAGTGTTGACCCTTGCAGGCACTTCATTTAAAACTCCCTCGGATGGAGCATTTCTCGGAAAAACTGAGACATTTTTGACAGCTCTGGCTGTGGGTATGTGTGCTGTTGGCAGGGCAGTATTGCTGCAGGATGACCATATTTAAAATCTAACCAGCTGTGACAATGCTAATGACAAGAGGAAAAAACCCAAAGAGAAAACAAAGACAAGGGTCAAAGGAGTTCTGCTGCACAGAAAACTCTTGGGAGTGAAGGAAAGAGGCTGGAGGAAGAGCCACACTCTTAGTCAGAGCCATCCCATGCCCACTTGGGAGGCACTAAAAGGATAAACAAACTTCCCACACTGCCCGCAAATCCAGACATACCCACTTTACAAGACATAAAACTGCACACAGGAGAGTTGCCTGGAAAGGCATTCCAGTAAAGGCTTCTTTCAAGAACTGGGGCTGCAGGGCTTGGCCCAGGATGAGGGCACTGCTCCCTGTGAGTGCAGCAGGGAAGGACTGGGAGCTCTGGCATCTCCCCAGCACAGACCTGCGTGTCAATCTACTGGTAACAACCCCTTCACTGCAAAATGAGACCTTCTGTTTCCACCTTTTATTTCCACCTTTTAGAGAGATACTAATCTGTGAGTGAGCCTTCCCTCCTGCCTCACAAAAGCTTCCTCCTTCCTTTTAGCAGTCTCAAAGAGCTATCTTTTTCCAAGTTTTCTGAACACTCAGGTATGTTACTGTGCTGAAGAGAGCACCCTTATCCTCACTCACTCTCCCTCTGGGGCCTCCAATGGAGCACTAAGGTAGGACTTCCCTCTGTAGGAGCTGTGCTCTCTTCCCAATCTGTTGCATGTGCCAGGACACCCTAAACTCTCACAGATTCGGCCAACTTGTGCAAAACTGAGACTTCAGTTGAAGCCATTTTTTAAAAGTTTGCCTTGTCACCTGCATTCTCCTGATATTTACACAGCCTCAGTGGTTAACACCAGCACAAGAACGCTTTACTCCTTCCTTTAGCAGTGCTGACTTCCACTTTAAGTGCTCCTTTACACCTTGGTCCTCCCCAGGCACTAGAGATTCCCTGGCAGGCCTCCTCTGAAAAATATTTTTGTTATTTTTTTTATGCCTCAGGCATGCTGTTCCTCAGTATCTTTTTCTGGCTTAACTTCTTACGGTTTGACATTTAGTCTGCCAGAAATTATCCTCTTTTTTTCCCCTATTCCTTCATTTGGCTACAATGTCTATTGTTTAAAAGATATCTTCTTTCTTCTATGAATTGACTTTAATGTGTTACTTAAGCCCACTGGATTTTATAGTGTTCTTTTAAAGATTTTTGCAGTGAGCTTTTAATCTTTAATTAATCTTCATTTGCCAGCACTTTAACCCCATTCATTCTTCCTTTAACGTTTTCCTATTTTATTTAGCCCTTACCTTTGAACTGCGGCACTTCAAGCTGTAGGCACTTAGTGATAAAAT
Source organism: Mohoua ochrocephala (assembly GCA_013398855.1). Classification (NCBI taxonomy): domain Eukaryota; kingdom Metazoa; phylum Chordata; class Aves; order Passeriformes; family Acanthizidae; genus Mohoua; species Mohoua ochrocephala. The sequence goes on along the minus strand of VZTA01009014.1, from coordinate 156,038 downwards.
TCATTTAATTACTGGACTTAATTTTTCTTTTCAAGAGGCAGCATCACATTTTCATTGACATGGACCTTGCCTATCACCCCATATCACTTGTATCCTGGTGTTAAAGTGTGTCACTGATTTAAGACTGAAGGCTGGTGAGAGCCTGTATTCCCTTACAGTTGAAATGCCTTTCTAGTTTGGACGGTATCCAAAGAGTGAGCCGAATTTTCCACCTGTCTCACTTGGATACATAAAGTTACCTCATTTATTTAGATACTGCAATCAGCTCTTGCTCGTAGAAGAGATTTTTAACACCATCTTCTGTCTGTGTGGGGCGAGCACTCTCCTCCCCATGAGCTCCCTGTGACTCAGTGCACTTGTCAGTTAATTATGAAACTACTGCAGAGCCTGTCTGAACGCGGCACGCTAAAAAAGAGAGACGGCCCTTGCAAACATTTCTGTCTCCCAGCTACAGCAACGGGAGATTTACAGCTTTAATGTACGAGGCCTGCTCTGAAACAGGGCTGCCTCCCTTCCCATGGAGAGGGGCAGCTGGGGCTGGCAGTTGTTCCTTCATCCACATTCACCCAAAGGTGTTTGTGCTCTATGGGGATAAGGCACAGCCTCTTTCTCTGGAGCTGCTACAGTGTCAGGCAGGATGGAGGGAGATGATTTACTTAAAGAAGTGGTGAATGACCCAAAATGTTCTTCAGGAGCTCAGGATGTGTTTTTCAAATACTTTCCAAGCCCAGAAGATGCCCAGGAAGCACGCCAGGAAGCACCAGGGGTAAGGTGGGCTGTATGAAGAGGTGAGGGAAGTGCAGGATGGAGGACAGACCCGGGGTCTGGGGAGCAGGGAAAAACCTCCTGGCCCTGCTGGCAGGAGTCTCCTTAGAGACTGTGACCCAAACACTGGAACAGGCCCTCTCAGACTGCTGTGTTTTCACCAGTCTCTAAGTTTACTCCACTGATGTCCTCAAGACAGAGCTCATAAATGTGAACCTCCTCTACCAGCTCTGTTGCAGCTTTTCATGTTTTTACAGGGTGAGCTCATTATGGATAATTACGCTTCAGATCACTGCAGAAATAAAGAGCTACCAGAGTTGGCCCACGTATCACAAACATAAAGCTGTGTTTGCCACCTATAATTTCACACCAAGAGGAATTATATAATCTTGAATTTACGACATTTGAAGATATATTAAGGCAAATTGGCTGGGCTGGAGGCTAGAATTACAACACGCTGCACGCGGCACGACGTAGCCGGGATGGCTACGGTGACCTCACAGATTGGGGTGAAAGTTCCCTCTTTGCTTTGCAGCACAGCTCTCAGCACGGTGCTCTCTGTGCAGCTTGGGAGAGCACATGTCCATGGCAGCATCAGCATCCAGGGCTAACAAACATCCAGGAGACACATAACACGCTCAGTTCAAACCCATTCTGCGACTCCACACCGGCGTCCGTGCTGCCAGCCTATGTCACGGGCTTCTTTTTAATTATACTTTGTGCATTTTATAGAAGTGTGTCATTTGCATGGAAAAGCCAATCTGCTGTAATAACTCGACACTGGCGTTGGAAATAACAAGTATGAAGTCCAATTAATTTATGACTAATTCTCTACCCCCCCTTGGCGAACGGCGCGTTCCCAACAAAATGCCATCTGCAGCAGTTATCCCGTCTGCACAGGGAACACCAGTCACACTGCGGCTTGGTCTGCTCTAGCTAAACCCATGAGATATTCTTTTCTGTATTAATTAAGGGGCAAAAAGGCACTGAAGATCCTCTGAAATAACCTTCCTGTTATTTTGAATGCATAAAAATAGATTACTCATTTAGCAATTTAGGTAAACAGCTCGTTATGAAAACTCATTAGGGAATAAGCCTTCATGATTTCATTTCTTGATCGTTTCCTGTCTAAATAAATAAACATGAACTCAAGTGACACAGATTCCATTACTTTTGTGCACAGATTCTTGAATGATTTCTTTCATACTTTTTTGAATAGTTTAATCTCCTCCTTTCTGTCAAAGGCAACATATTAACAAACATGGCCGAGGAGAGCAGAGTCTTTCAAAGATAACAAAAGCTGTTGAAAACTTCTGTTTAAGATTTAATCTAGGCAATGATCGGTTCTGATTCAAAGAAATGTAGCAAAGTTTGAGGGAATATTTCGTTTTGACAAACTGCACTTCTACGTGACTTTGGGAACAGAAATGCGAATAGCAGCATCTTACAAGATTACTAAAATCTGTTGTTCAAATTCCTCGTTAAATTATGTTCTGCCGTCATTTCAATCCTGACCTCTGCAGCACAGCTTTGTATGAGCAGGGGAGCAGAAGTACATCTCTGACATCAGCAAATCCTCCTAATTACAGGAGAACCACAGTAACCTGACATGCTGCTCGTCCATGGCTGCACACAGGAGACTGCAGGCTCTCCCTCTTTCCCAGCTCAGGCTCAGTGGTCAGCTGTTGCCAGGAGGTCTAACCGAGAGCTAACCACAGCTCTGATTCTTCCCTGGTCACACTTCACCGAACTACTTTTACTCCTCAACTGGCAGCTGAAGAAGCAAAAGACTGGCAGTTTCAAAATGACTGAAACAACAGCATTGGAGACATTCTCAGATGTATTTCCCTACATCCTGGTGTAGAGAACTTGATGGACTCTCAGTGGCTTTCCTGAAAAACCTTAGCAGCCACCCTTCTTTCATCTCACATCTAGGTTTTAATCCCACATACACAACTTCCAGAGCTTTCTGCTCACACTGCAGCTTGTAAGGCTGTGCTGAGTTCTCAGCACTTTCTGTTAAATGCAGACAGCAAGCAGAAACACTGAGGGAAGCATCTCTATAGCTCATGCTTGTGCAGCCAAGAGATGTGTCCTCCACACCTGGGAGAGTGGCACGAGCTTCCCAGCCTGGTGCCAAGTACAGCAGCTGTGAGAGGGAGCCATGGGCACTGAGACTTGGCTTTTAGGCACAAGGAGAACAACAAAGGACAACAGGGGCCATTACCCTCCTGGAAACCGTTCTAAAGCTATCCAAAGGGAGAGAGAGGCTTCCCAAAATGTCAAGCAGTAACCTTCAGGGAAACTGTTCAGTCAGATATGTATTGTTTTAGACCTTCCTCAGTGACTGACTGGGAATTCTGCTTCTTGCTCTGAAAAACGGAAATGGCATCTTTTGTTTGCTTGACCCTGAAAGGCAGAGGAAGTTGAAGACTTTATTTATTCAACTCTAAGACATGGGAACTTACAGACCATTGTCACTTCCCAAAGAGCTTTTGTTCTTGCTTTCCTCCTCGGCCTGTGTGGGTTCTGTTTGCCTTACAGATTTTTCACAGACAGTGTGCTACCAGCCTTGGACATCTGTGACTTGCTTGCACATGGCTGTCAGTTGAAAGGAGGTTCTTTGTAGCTGCATGCAAATAATCGTGCTGCTTGATGGCAGAAATCGCTCCAGTTTTGATCAAAAAGCCTCACCACTAGATTTGTTTTCCACCTTTTTAATTAGAATGTATTATTTCAGAGCACTTTTGAAGTCTGTTACATCAGTATGATGATGGATGGCGAGAAGGAAAGCTGAGGGAACCGGTCACAATCAGAAGTTGGCCAACACAGCAGAGCACATGGACTTTGCTAAAGTCGTCATTCCATTCCATTTCTGCCTTTGGGAGATTATTTTGCTGTTGGATTTCATGACAAAAAGCAACCCTTAAGAGAACAGGGCTCCTTAAGAACCCAGAAATATAGAGGTTATCAAGGGTCAGGCAAACAAACAGCTACCTCAAAGGCAGACTGAAGACAAGCCCCACTGGGCTGCATCAGACTAAGGACCTATCCAAAATATTTGTCAAAAATTCAAAACTCTCTCTGTCACAGTTGCCAATTCCAAGAAAATGAGCCTTAGCTTTCACCAGGGGCTTTCTCATCGGGTCTCTCACTTTCGTTTCGGCTTAGAGCGCAGACACCAACCCTCAGTTCAAGGAGAGTGGATGATGGAAGGAATTTCCCATATAGGGAACTGTTTTGCACAGGGATCCTAAGAAGAAAAAAGGCCTTTTTGGCCCTTGTGTTGCTGCTAAGGCCACCAGTATTCCTGGTGAGTACACACCTGCACAGATACTTAGAGCTGCTCCTACCAAGAGCAAGTACAAGCTGTAAGAGTCTCTCACCTAATCCTAGGGAGAGCTGCATTCCTGAAAGGGGCTTCTTGGGCCAAACACTGAACTGGATCTCTGACACTGCCTCACTGCTGTGTGCTGCAGAGAGCAGTCCTGCTGGGCTGTGCTGGGCTGCAGGCATTCTGCAGACACAAAAGGCTTGTGCTCAGGGTGGGAAGAGCGGCTCAGCTACGCTGCTCTCTATAGGTTACTTGGATCCAAAGATCGATGTTGTAACCCACTGCATTTTTTACAGCAGTTAAGTAAATAGAGGGCTAATGGCAGATGGTTTCACTTAAACTTCAAGAAAGGCACCGCCTATATGTCAATTTGGAATTGGTGTAATGAGCCAACAACATTCTGAATTACAATAAAAGCAAATTTAGGAATGAAACCTACTGGAGACTTAACTGGTCTCAAGTGCATAGTTAGATTTCTAAAATAATAGCTGCAATCCAGCATAACAAACATGACTTGCTTGAAAACAAAAAGCCTGAGTTTAACTGTAGATTGCAGTTCGTTTTCATTCCCATGAGAAACTGCAAGATATTTCTTCTTGGAGTAACTTCTCAGGAAGGCACACCAATGGTGCCTTCGAAACCATGTAGAGCAGGACTAGGACTCCCCAGTTCTGCTTTTTTCCTTCCAGGCTTACCAACGCCAAGGTCCTTAGGTACCATCAGGCAGATTTTCTGCGAGTATTGCATGCGTCCACAAATGTTGGGGCTCTGACACTGGGCAGGGGCAGGTCAAAATTGGGCATGGCTGGCTGCTGGGGCCAAGGGGAGAGCTGTACCACGGGACAGCAGCCAGCAGGGACGTGGGACAAGGGCAAAGGGCTCTGAGCATCTAGGGAGGCAGAAAAGGAAAAGCTGCCAGCAAGCACTGACTGTGAACTGGGGGATGGCCCAGCAAGCTTGGAAAGGGGCTATGACCAGGGGGGAGGAAGGAAAAGGGACTAAGAGGTGGAGGATTAACATGTACCAATGTGCAACAAGTTCCTATACTTAAGAAAAATTACACTTAAACATATTTAACATATGTTAACATAGCAAACATATTTAAATAGACAAATATGTTCCTGTGCACCTGCACAGTGAGGATCTGGTTCTACTCTAATGCTCATTGAGGGGCATGGGTGATTCAGGCTGACCCTGAGAAGGAGCACATGGCACAACGCTACAAGGTAATGGCTGTTTTTACTCTTTTCCAACACAGAGCAACTGAATACCTGAAAGCAAGTTTTTATCTTGAAAATTAATAACATACTGCTATTGCCTTGTACAAGATCTTCTTTTAAACTTCCAGCTTATGGACTGCACACACATGCACGTACACATCAATTACAAGACTGGCTGTTGACATTTGCCACTACCTCACAGCACGAGGACTGCCACTTTCCTCCCAGAAAAACCTCTTCAGGCTGTAACCTTGACTCTGCTTTGTACACTGGTGAAAACTGCCAGATCAGTCTTGCAGGACCACGTCAGGAACCACCGTGCAGAGCCATGTAGGACAGCAGTGGACAACTCATTCTACTTCGTACTCATTGTCCATTCCTGTTCTCTGTCCCTGCAGCCAGTGGTGGGAATGGCTCAAGCCAGCTAAATGCAGTCTCTAGTGCACCTCAGAAGGCACCAGAGCAATCAAAGTGTGGTCAGAAAAGGGTGACTGCCCTGCTGGGAAAAGACTGTCCAAGGAGTTCAAATGGCTGGTTCTCAACTGCACTGTCAAGTATTTCATCTTTGGAAACAGTGTCATGGGTAAACTTTGGTACACTGAAGAAGACCCTGCAGAAGCAGGTGATGAAGTTCTGAAAAAGTTTCAAAACAAAGACCCCTTTGCTTGCATTCCTGCCATCTCCTCTGCCAGGGCTATGGCAGTGAAAAGGAAGGGCAAGGAAGCGGCAGTAGAAAAGGTTTCCCTTCTTGCACAGAGATCTGGCCGAGGCACAAGGAAAGAGGGGACGAGTTCTTTCACTGAAAGTTTTGCCAATTTCTCCAAAGGAGACTCGTTCTTTTCCAGCAGCCAACTCTCTGCAGGTGCACAAAGAATTAAGGTGGGCTAAAAAGAACAGCAGACAGCTGGGAGGAAAGCTTTGTTGTCAGCTAACTTCCAGATGCTTGTGCAAGACGTCTCCAGTCCCCACAGAGGCAGAATAGGGTGGAGAAGCAATGTTCTCAAAGGAGAGAAATGGGTTCTTCTGCAGGAAGAACATTTTAGGGAGTCATTTCCTCCAGGTTATCAATGGCCAAATTAAAATTCAAGCCAAGTTACCTATTGGCTCTGGTGTGCCTTGTAATTGTTCTCCTAACACCTAGCTGGGTGTCACAGAGGAATCCGTGTTTGATGCCGTTGTTTACTTAACGCTATTCTTGTGTCTCATCTGTTTCGACATCTCTGCCCAATTCCCCGGGCGTTTTTTTTATTTCCTGGATTATGCTGATGTTCCAAAGAAAAATCCCAAAGAACTGAAGAAAATATAATTTCACAATGTTTCAGTATTAATGAGGGATAAGATTCGTCACTGGATTCTGATGCATATTTTCCAAATTATATTTACTCCAACAAATGAAAAGTTATTTCAAGTAAAACAGGACTCAGTAAAATGTTAAGAAGAAATATTTTGTAATTTTAAAAACAGTGTTTGTACTTCGAGTGATAAAGTGCCCACTTGCATGTGATAATTCGGGTCAGCCAGAAAAGGATTTTTGTAATAGACATAAAAAGGGAGTTTCAGGCAGATAAATGCCAAAAATAATTCTGATACATCTAATAAAAATTCCCCTAGGACAGCTGTACAGATTATCACACTCGGCTGTACTGCATGGGAAAGTGCAATTATCAAAATGCCGAAAGCCTGAACCGATTCTTTTTTTCTTAGTTTATGGAAATTCGCATCATCAGATAATGTTTTCGGCATGCTGGGATTTAACAATAACATTTGGGTTTATGATTCACATGTACTGTAAAACACAGATGTTTTAAAAAAGCATTATGTGCACAGTTATTCAGAAAGTAAAGTTTACACTGTTCCAGGGGTCTCAACGCGTTTGATGAGTGTGGCAGTGACCCCGTGCCCCAAACATGTCCTAACCCGGCAATTCCTCACCATCTGAATTAATGATATATTTGTGCAAGTCGTGTCCTGCCTCCCATGTGGGACTGAAATGCTGACCCAGAACATTTCTGTGCACTAATAAGCCTGTGCCCCAGTGCAAAGCTGTTTTCTCTGCAGTCCTGCAGCACGGTAACGTGATGATTATTAATCCTGACCGTGCGGTGCTGAGAGGTCCCACTCACACTGAGTGTTGTATAACAGCGTGGTAAACAGCTGAGGAAGGCCATGGAAGGCAGTCAGCATCCTAACAAACCAGCAAGGCCAAGGAATTTGCCCTGCTAAGCAGGCGTAGGAGGAACCCAAATGAGGAGATGAGGACAGTCTCCATGGGCTCAGTAAGCCACCAAGTTAGAGAAGTTAAATCCCATTCGTGTAACCCTTAATCGGCTGGGTACGAATCACCAGGACTGGATGGCACCCTCCCTGTCCTTGAAGGAGCCAGAATGAGACACTGCACAACTGCTGGCCAAGTCCCCCACCTCTCCTCACAGTCTGGGTGACCAGGCACAGGTGATTTGCCAGTACCCCAGCCCCAACGGGGACCACGGCAACTAAACCCCAGTAATGACCAGTTTGACTTCTTTTGCAAAGCTGTAATGACAGACATTTGGCCTAAGTTTGCTTTTCATGTACGAGTCAGCCACATCTCTTTGAAATTGCTCTCTTATCGTTCCCTTTCTTCTTTTGCACTTACCATTGATGTTTACAGCTGGCAGCACTATAGACATCTTTGGTCTCCTGGTCTTGTTATGTGTGGTGGCTGGCAGTAACAGGTGGTCCTGGAAAACAGCAGAAAAGATGTGTTAAATCTACTCTCAAAGCAGAGAGCTGGGAAAATGCCTTTCCATTCTCTCTTACTGGCAGTCCACACTGAACTGTTTACAACAGCTCAGAAAATTCATATTGTTGAGGGAGTCTTCCAAAAGTCACAGCAATTGCTCATGCTGTGTAACCAAGAAGAAATCCCTATTGCATGCAGCAGAATATGAAAAAGCCTCGATCACGTGGAAAGAGATGGAAACTACCATTAAGCCCTCATTCAACAGAGTGCTTATGTATATGATTAAAGTAATTTAACTTGACTTCAATGATATTGAAACATGTAGTGAAGGACCTTGCTGAATCGAAGCTTTTACTTGCAGAGCTGTTTACTTTCTATGTAAGTCATCTCGCTGCCTCTGTCAGGCTCTACACCACATGCCTCGTGCAGCAGGACTGCACTGCTCAGAGCTGGGATGGGGCGTGAAACACGAGCTCTGCTGACAAAACCTTCCAGGGAAAGTTGGATGGTAAAGCTGTGCTTCAGTATCTTATCTCTTCTGGGTGCTGCTGTAAGGCAGCAGTGTTCAAACTGACTACCCTGGCTCTGACAGTGGAAGCTGTATTCGCAGGAAATACTCTGGATACGGACCTGGCCTGCAAGGAAAAATGCAGTTCTTCCCTGATCAATGGAACTTAAAAGCTCTGGTCCAGGCATCTCCCATATTATTAAGCAAGTCTGATGTTCTCCTTTCGTGCTTTCCCATGCTTTTCCCATACAAACATCTCATACTTTTGGGCAAGGTTATCTTTTTGGCAGACTGAATGAGACTTCCTTCAGGATGCATTAATTTATTAATGTCAAGGTAACCGTAATTTTGCCATTTTAAAATATAAACACTACATTGTTAAATGTAAGATTCGGGGAACTGAGTTACACACAAAATTAGGTGTTAAATATATCAAGATATTCTGTAAATACATTGCAGAAATATCACTCTTTTTCCCATCAAAAATTCCCCCCTCCCCCAAACACCAAATGACTGACCATGAGAAAAAAACATTACTTAAATGAATGTCTGCAAAAAACATCTTGGTACTAAAATTATAAAACCACTCTGGTGTAATTCTCAGATCACATATGCAATTCCCATTTCACTTTTGAACCACTTAAGATTAAGACAACATTCACTAAGACAATGAACCATACATAAAAATTGTTCTTGAAATCCAACGTTCCCAAAGGAACAGGCCAAAGATAAGATGTCCATTAAATTACATTTTGTAACGATGCCCTTGTCATGATTTGATTACTATTTTTAGCAGAGCTTAAAAAATGCTTATACTGTTTGGTTTTTTCCTTTTTCAACGTTTCTGAGAGTCCACACCATCCTTACCTACCAAACCAAAAGCACTGCACAGATGATCACCTGAGAGTCATTACAAGTAGCAACTGCTTTTTGCTAACCTATCTGAAGATTGGAGCATTCATTTATGTTGCCTTATAATGGCACCTTTATTTAATGTATGTATAAATTGTATTAAGAACTACCACAAGAACTTTACAGCTGCATTCAAAAGTGCTTTGGAGTTGCTGCACAACCTCCCAGTGATTCAACACCAACTCTGGAGAAGACAGACAAACAGAAAGCTCCAAACCCAGACTGCCACCCGGAGCTCATGTGCAAGATGCACAGATTGTCTGGAAGCTGCCCATGTACAGAGAGACGTTTTATAAATCTGGAATTGGTAAAATGTAACCATCTCTCTAATCATCTTTATCTTCCATATGCACTGTGACAATCAGTGCAAACTTACTCAGTTACCTACTGAAGTCAAAGGGTATGCTGCAGAATATCAGATATTTTGACCACAGTTAGCCACCCACAACATTCTCAAGCCCAAAAGTCTTCAAATAGTCCAAACCTTTATTTGAAAGCAATACATAATTAATTCTGTGCCACAGAAATGAGTGTACAGATGAGTGATTTGGAAGAAATTAGACATTTAGAAACATTGTTTAGAATGTATTTCTAAAATGTCCTATGCTGTTCTGAAGGATGCTGAACTGCATCCCAGAGGGGGGGTGTGACACTATTACTCATTCCTAATTTTAAACAGTAGACAAAAAACACCCCCTAAATTAGAATACTGTTTGTGATATTAACACATGGTATAAAACTGAAAATGAATAAAAGCAAATTTTGCAAGTCAGCATCTGGCTCAGGAGCATGAGTGTCAACCAGAGGCAGAATAAATCAGAACTATTACCCAACAACAGATGGCTTTGGCTGGGACCAGGAGTTGCACTTAGACGACAGTTTAAATAGACGAAGCAGACCTGAGACTGTTGGCAGAACGACTGGAAAAATATCAGCCTGGAAAGAATATTCCAAATGAGACCCTTGCTTCAGCATTCTCATTTTGCTTTTGATCATCTTTAGTTCTGTGACACTGAAGCCAGATGAGATGGACAGATAGATAAATATAGACACAGATACTAAAAGCCCAGCCACGAACACGTTACCTTCATTTAGTAAGTCTCAACAACACATGGAACTGCAATAAAGATTCTGAGGTTTCTTGCATATCGGATCAGTGTTATCAGGACTCCAGCAGGGATTAAGCTTTAGAGCCTCACGTATCTCTAACCCCTACAGCCAAATGGCAATGGAAATCCTGTTCCACTGTGCTAGAATATTCCAAAAGTCCTGCTGCTCCTGCAGCTTCAGCCTCAGTCTCATGACATGTGGTTTGGTACTCAAAGTCCCTCCTACCTAGATGCATGAAAATATGCAGACATTTTAGCTTTCATTAAAAAAACCTGGTTTTAACTCTCATAGTTTAAGGACATAAACAAAACATCATCACTGCATACCGTGAGGTTTCATTAAACAGAGAAAAAAATGCTAGTCATTAGTCTTTTTAATTTCATTTTGTTTCTTAAACTATCATCACTTCTAAGCTGGACTCTTGGCTTTTAAATTAGTAGAACTAGCAATATTGCTTGTTTTGGCTTTTGCAATGCATATCCCATCAGCCCCAGCACCTCCCAGGGAGCAGTCCTGCACCTCCTCCATTCCCGTTTCATTGTGTGACAGAAACACATAGGAATTAATCCTCGCAGTATGCCCACGATGGAGGAAAATATTACAGGGACTGTTTGGAGGAGAGGTGCACGCATTTGAGGGAAGCCCGCGTGACACGGGACACAAAGGAGCGGATTTCCAGCCCCTCAAGGCTCTGCACTCTCAGCATGAGCTGTCTTTCCTCCTGTCCCAGAGGTTACTATCTGTCAAATCAATTCCCCCAGATTTTTCTTACCTTCTTAGTTGCTGTGCTTAGGTATGGATAAGTATTTTTCGAAAGGCTTTTCTGAGGTCTTAATTAACGACCCTTGATGTAGATGTGCTTTGTTAGAGCGTATTTAGCACATCTGCCTGTGTGAACACTGCAGGTCGTGCTGCTGCAGGGCAGGCCCTGCCTCTGACCCTTCCCAGTGGCTTGGAGCATGTACCCCGCGAAGCACAGATGTGATCCATGCGGGAGCCAAGGCTCCAGGAACACAGCCCTCAGCCCACTTCCCACAAAGACTTTGTCGAGATGTCCCAACGAGCCTTGCTCTTCGTTAAGAGATCCATCTCCGACAAACCAAGGATAACCTTTCGCAAAAACCAGTGACATTTGTTGCTTTACAGCAATAAAAGCTCCGAGGAGACTGGATTAAAATACCAAAGGAAAACTTTAATGTGCTGTTCTGGTAATTTGCCTTGATGAGGAGATTTGATCTTTACCATTGCCTTGGAGACCAGCTCCGTGCTAGAATACTGCAACCAACAAAGGCAGCTGCCAGAGCGGAGGGGGCAAACGGAGCCAGGCGCCTCGGCGTGCCAAAGGGCACTCTGTCCAGCAGCTTCCCAAGGCCTCTTACAGAGAACACACACTGGAGCTGGGCATTTGTTCATCTCTGTTTATGACTAAGAAGTCTCCCAGGGAATTGTGTGCCTCCATCTCTCCTAGCCTGACTCTTCCCGCTGTGATTCTAGGACCACATTACAGCCACTGCCGACCCAGGCTGAGGAGCTCCCCACATCCCACTGAGGGGCTGTTTTTCTTTAATGGCACTACTTCTGCAGTGTTCAACGTCTCCTGACAGCTTAAAAGCTTGTCTGTTAATCTGACCACACCTAGTGATCTCAAGATGAAGCAGATAGAAAACAAGTGCTTTTCTGATCATACAAAAATTGTGCATCAAATCCATGCATTGTCTTTCAAAGCTGTTTTTTCTGAACATCTTCAGGGATTTCGAGTCCATGACGTGACACTGGACCTTCTTTACAGGTGTGCTTTTGGCAGTACAAAGAATGTGCAACAAAAATGTGCTCTCCCAGGCCCAAAAAATTGCATGCCGCTTCAGAGACTTGATCCAGAGGACAAATTCTGCAAGGAGCTAGACTTCTTAAACCCCTGGGCTGACAGAGCCCATGAGCCAGCTTTTTTTTCCACAAACCACAGATTTAACATTTTTTTTAAATTTCAGGATCATTGTTTCAGGCTTTCTGCTGTTGCCAGAGATGCGATGTGTCTGTCCTGTTCTCCTACACAGGCCACTGACCCAGCCCTGAGCAGCATCACAGCCTTTGGCACACAACTCCTGGCCAAGAAATGGTACCTGAGAACTTCATTCTCAAGGAATCCAGGGCTGGATTTCAGCAGCTCTCTGAATACAAAAGGAGGCTGTTCCCCAGGGAAGAGAACTCACCAACGTGCACTCAGAGCCAAGGGGCTGATTCTCACCTAGCCCAGCAGTTCCCAACACTGGAAAGCACAGACACAGATGAGGATGTAAATGGGAGTCAGGTCTTGGCATTTCTGGTTTCCTCTGCCAGTTCAAAAAGGACGTGTGTGAAAGTTTTCAAATTTGTAGAGGAAATGGTTGTATAATTTCATTATTGATTCATTTGGGTGATGGCAACCATATGGTGCCCTGAGGTTACACCACACTGCACGCAGCACCGGTCCATCTGAAAATGCCACAAGTTCCTGAAACGCTGCCTTCGCTATCAGTGGATGTTAAACAGGGCAGAAATGCAGAGGGGAGGCTGCCTCTGGAACCATTTCTGACCCTTATATCTGGAAAGCATGGGGATGGTTTTGAAAACAGAACCAAAAAAAAAAGAGAGGAAACCAATTCAAACCTCTACACAAACTGTGACTCATAGCCACCACTCCTGCTCATCATACCATGAGCTTAGTAAAGCTGACTTGTTTTTAAAGTTGATGCATTGAGGTTTTTTGTTTGCTTGGTTTCTGAGGTTTTCTTTTAAAGGTAGACCTTAGAAATCCAAGGAGATCTACTCACCTCATCATGGATCCTTACAGGGAATGAAGAGTATGGGAGCAGGTGAAAGATGGGATGATGACTGCAAGGAACTCACAGAAAACCCACAATAAAATTTCACAAGGTATCAGTCTCTCTGCACCAGCTCTTGCCAGCCCACCCTGAGAGCAGCTTTACCACTTTGAGTTTAACAATAACCATTTAACTTGATTGGAAATTGTACCAGTTCTACCTGTATCAACGCTGATGTGAGCCAGCACATATTAACAGTTTGGTTTTGCAGCACACTTAAAGAAGGGAGTTTGTAATTGAGAATTCAACCCCTAATTAGAGCGTCTAATTACTTTTCTAGGTTTTAAGCCCATTTTGAGGGATGGGGAGAAGATTGTCCCAGAACAAGAAAGCTCCAAAAAGCGGTGGGAATAGAGATTCTTTTTCCGCTTTTACTTTTGCCAAAATTGCTCCTTTTCACCCCAGTGCTGTTCCAACCCCTGTGTTTCTGTGCACAGGTGGTTTTTACAGCCTACACTTTGCGCACAGAGATGGAATGAAGTGATGAGATATGATTTTTATTTAAGTGTTTTACCAGAAATAGCTCGATCCCACAGTCAATAAAATGTCCTGTAGTGTAAGATTACACCTTCCTGCCATTCCCAGACAAATTTTCATAAATAAAACCTAACTGCACTCTGGAACAGTTTCTAGTCACTGTCCCTGCAGAAGAAGGAGCTGCTATCCAGTTTAGTTCCCACATGAGAGACCTTTTAATGAAGAAGTCTTTAGTGCCTTTTATTGTAAATTGTGCTACTGCCAGATGTGATATGGCCTGGGCTCCCAAACCAAACTAACTGGAGAGCACCTCGCTGTGAGTCAGAGAGCCTTGTGAAAATCCCAGAGACCTCAGAGGAATGGAAAATTCACTCTGTCACAAGCTTCCTTTGGAGGAGTTTCCCCCACTCCTTTCAAAGGCAGCACTGCTGCTCGTCCACGAGCAGGGCTCAGCTTTCGAGTGTTTTCTCAGTGTAAAGGAGAACCAGCAGCAAAGGATCTCTCCCGGATTAAGAACTAGAAAGGTTATGGAGACTACTAAGGATAACAGAGACCTGCTGGGAACTGTGTCCTTTGCAGTGCACAAACATGCAAAAAGCATTGTGGAGGTGCACAAAAAGCAGCTGTAAAGCAGGTGTCATATAAAGGCGGAAAATATTGATATACTATTCAGTTTTTCTATTTTCATGGCTTATAATCCCTTTACTCAACATACAAGGCCAAATGAGGAGGAATTATGCCTCAAGATAACACTGAAATATCCTGGTAACCAGGTATCTATAGACTCTACCCAGTGGGCCTCTGAGAAGGCACCGTGTCTCCCTTCAGGAAGTGGAACATGAGCACGCTTCCAAAGACAGGCTCATTAACCTTCTGTCCTACTGAAACATCTATCTTCATCCTGTTAACAAAGTGACACCAGAGCTGCAAAATTACCAGCTTCTCTCCAGCTCCCCGTTCCTCTGCAAATCCCTCATTCTGGAATTACCCAAGATGAACCTGCCTCGTTTCTATCCAAGCTTTTTGAATATATTTTTTGACTTGCAAGACATCCTAAATAAGAGGCACTAAATACCATCATCCTTGCCCTGTGGATAGGGAATGCCCCAGGAAACCACAGTTTGCAGAAGCTTGAATGAGGCACAGCAACGTCAGTCCAACTGCAAGGGAGAATGAGGTGCAGGCACCCCATGTGGACTTTATTTCTACCATAAATGTACTTTTCCTTGTAGTTTTGTCTTTTTTTATCTGAATAGGAAGGAAAAAGGCCATGTGAACAAGGAGGGCACAGGACAGAGACTGGACAGAAATCCTGCCAATTCAACTTGTCTGCAGAACTGCTCTGCAGGCCCAAAAGTAAAGAACAATGCATGCATTTGCTATGATGTAATTTTGGTTTGGCAGCAGATTAAAAAAAAATTCCTAAACGCAAAGTAAGAGGATGTGAGGGACAAAATCCTATGCTTAAGTAAACAGTTTTGGTCAAAATCGTATAGGAAGGTTCTAAAGGACTTGAAAATGCTTTGGTAATTTGTGTGTGGGTTATTTGTGGAAATTAGCTGAGTTTCAAAACAAACTGGAAAAGGTATGTCTAGCTGCCTTAGTTCTGTGCCTCTGTGTGGGGAAAAAAATCCCAGCTTGTACTGGTGGAGAAGTTCCTCAGTTATGTTTGATATGGATCAGATTTTCTTCTACGGGCTCTCTCAATCAAAACAGCATCATAAAATTTAAAATGTTTGCTTCAAATTAGTTGAAAGTGATGTTTCTCTGCCATTTTCTGTCCTTCCCAGGGGCTATAGAAGCACAGAAATGCAGTCCATCTGTAACTCCCAGCTGAGTCTGTCAACTATCTTTGCAGATTTTGCAAAGTTGTAAGACCTAAAAGGAATTAATTGTTTTATTACTACTACCCATAAAAAGAAATTCCCCTCCTTCTATAATTCACTGCAGCAGAGCTGTGCTTTTGCATAGCATCTGCAGGCTATTAGTTTTGCAACTGCAATCTGTAATTGCAAAAACATGTAATTTAGGTAGGGCATGTGAATCCAGTCCAGTAAAACCAAAAAGGATATAATCCAGATTCTTTGCTTCTCTCGCAAAACATTAACCCAAAGGTTCTATATTTGTCAGCAAGACCTCAGGTCTCCTACAGAAGACAAATCCTGGATTCCCAGAATTACTGCTCAGCTGGAGGCTGCCCCAAAAAGCACGCACAACCCCGGCTGTAGTGGGGAATGTTACTATCAGCAAACACCTTTTTGCTGCTGTTCTGCCTTTTGCAGCCCAGCCCCATAAGCACAGAACCAGCCAGGGCACAAAAATGATGCAGTTTCACGGGCACACTCCTCAGAGTGGAGCGTGATCTCTTCAGATCACATTCCCATGAAACAGAAGTTGGATGGCTAAAAAGAAATTTATGCCAGGCTTTCTCCAAATGCTGGATCAATGTAACACCGCAGTTCCAAACCCATTTGCTAATACAGCTGTCCTCTGCTTTCTCTTCCAGCTGACTTCAAAGGACAGTGAAGCACTAGAACGCTTTGATCTCGCTCTGTGGTAAGATCTGCATCCTGAGAGCTCTTCAGAGCCCACTCGACAATGCCACAGCCAACCTCACTGGCTGTCAGCAACAGCCTTCCTCCACACAGGAGGCTGGACCAGAGGGCTCTGCAAGCAGCATTTCCAAGATCCATAAGGACCTGGGCTCAAATCTGGAAGCCTGTCAAGATCATACTTCTAGCTCACCTTTTCCCTGTCCTGCTAACCTGCAGACCTCTCATGAAAAGATTGTACGAGAAAGATGCTGATAGCAATCAGGGTTACAAAGATATCAAAGGTAGCAATCGGGGTTAAATACACATGAGAAGCATTCAGGAATAGCTACACAAGTCCAGGAAAGGTCACACAGCCTGTGACTGAACGCTCTTCTGGCAGAACAATTTCATTTCAAAGCAGCAGAAAGGATGCTTTCTTACAGAGCAAAAATGCCCACACATGCAGGCAGCTGGGAATGCGAGAGAACTTTAACATCCTAACCAGAAACAACTGTTAAGCAGAGTCGAGACCTCAATCTTTTTTAAATCAAGGCAATTAATCTGATCACAATGTGTTCAATCCTACAATGCATATGGCACAAGACCCAGCCCTGATCTGAAATTACTGTCTTCTTGCCTTCTGCAGCAACAGAAATAATTTAAATCTCCCATTCAAGCTCCACACTATGTGAGACAGCTGGCAAGCCAACAAGCAGATCACCTGCAGTTGTCAATGCAGCAGACTCAGCATCTTGGACAGCTCAGCCAAAGAAGCTGAGACAGTCAGAATTTGGACATGATGCAGGATTCAGTCTGAAGGGCAACTATTATTAAGTGGATCCAAACATGTTCCCATGCAAAGAAAAATTATATCTATATATATATTACTGGTGCACAGGCAAATATACATTTAAAGTTTTGGATAAAAATATTAATAGACTGCAAAACTCCATTTCACAGAAGCTGCTAATGATTCTAAAAAGTGTGCACCTAGTCCATCACATGGCACAACAGGACCCAACTGCTCATCAGCCCAAAAACTGAGCGTGCACTGATGCATTCTTGAGTCGAACACTTGGGATTTATCTTAAAACATGTTTCAGTGTCTGCAAAGAGAGCATACATGTCCTTTGCAGCCAGGATATCAGGTACTGGATTCAGATCTGGTTTGAGGGAATAAAATGACAACTGCAGCTTACATCTCGCAGTGTGACTTTCTCCCTTTCCTGATCCATCCACTGATCTGTGACTGTTGCCAACTTGCTGGAAATACATTCACTAGGGAGGGTAAACAAACAAATTGAAAGCAAGGCTAATGACAGGAGAGAATAAAGTAAGTCTGGATTAAATTCAGACCAAAACCAGTGGGAGCCAAACTCAGGGTGCTCCTCTCTCTTCTCCCTGCTGGGACAGCCCCAGCTTGCTGCTGCTTGCCCCTGAGTGCCTGTCCTGGTTTCAACTGGGAGAGTGTTAATTTTCTTCTTTGTAGCTGGCACAGTGCCTGCTTTGAATTTATGTAAGAATAATGTTGATAACACCAGGGTTTTGGCTGGTGCTGAGAAGAGCTTACCCTAAATCAAGGACTTCTGGCTCTGCCACAAGTGAGCAGGTGCACTGCTGGCAACCTGGACAGCTGGCCCAAACTGGACAAAGGGATATTCCATGCCACAGAATGTTGTGTCCAGTACACAAACTAGGGAGAACTGGCTGGGATTGCTGCTTGGGACTGGCTGGGCATCAGTCAGCAACTTGCAGCACTTGCTCCTCTCCTCTCTCTCTTTTTCATTATAAT
Source organism: Mohoua ochrocephala (assembly GCA_013398855.1). Taxonomy (NCBI): domain Eukaryota; kingdom Metazoa; phylum Chordata; class Aves; order Passeriformes; family Acanthizidae; genus Mohoua; species Mohoua ochrocephala. The sequence continues at coordinate 137,803 of VZTA01009014.1, read as the reverse complement.
TGTTACTACCTTCATTATTATCATACTTATTTTATTTCAATTATTAAACCGTTTTTATCTTACAAGGTATACTTTTTTTCCCCCCAATTCTCCTCCCCACTGGTGGGGAGACAGGGAGTGAGCAAGTGGCTGCATGGTGCTTATTTACTAGATGAGGTTAAACCATGGTACTGCCCAAGAGCAGACAGTGGCAGCTTGATTCTCATCTGCAGCCAGAGAGATGCTGCTTCTGAGACCACAGCAGATGTACAGGAAATTAGCAACAAATTTTTCCTAATTGTGGAAGTTGCATCAGTTACACAGAAATACATCAGAGGACTGGAAAGTCTGGGTTAGAACGGTTTGTTATCCCTCAAATTCTTGGAAAAAGCAACTGGCCATGAGCTAAGTTTCTGAGGATCTCCTCCTGCCCTCCATCCTTTAGCCTCATACGCTCAGGGTACCTGAAGCTCTCTCTAAACCTCTATGAAGCTAACTCCTCTTCACTGAGATGGAGGTAATCACCTCCCAAGCAGCAGCAAGAAACGATGTTTTAGGTCACAGGCAGAAAGCTGTTTTATAAACACAGGCAGTACTTTTACTAAACTGCCTCTGACCTGGTTTTAAAAATATAGGTCTCATTTGCATTGTCAGCACCTGCTGGGTAAAGTGGGTTTGAAAGCACCTTTCTATGGAACCTAAAGGACTGGGTGCTCTTTCTTCTCTACCAATCTGCCATTTTCTCTCCTCTCTGATTTTATTACTGTGAGTGGTTTCCCCCTCCTTCCACATTGTGTCAAAGTTGAATAAAAGAATACCTTTATATAAATATCATCACCCACAATGCAAGTGCCACTGCCAAACCCACAAGAATAAAGCAACACGGGACATAAGGAAAGAAACACAGCCAGATAACACAAAAATAAACGCTCTTCTCAGTCAGCAGTTGGTTGCATTTTTGCCTGAACCCCCCCCAGATTTACCCAGAGCTCTGCAACGACTTCAGCTCAGACGTGGGTGGGTCTCTGCACATCTTGGCAGCAGGGACAGGCAAAGTTCCTGGGCTGCCAATGGCTGGACGGTGGTCTGGCACACTCGGGCCGTGGCTGGGGCTCCAAATCCAAGCAGCCTTCTGTTTTCCCCAAAATGCTGGTGCACAGACAACAGGGTTTTAATATCAGGATGCAGTGGGCTGAATCCAAATTTGATGGCAGCATTTTAAGCCGTGCAATGTGTATTGCATTACAGCTGCTCGTTGGAAAGATGTTTCTCATTCTGCAGATCCCAGGACATCTGTATGGCTAAGGATTCATCAACTATTAATAGCTTCTCCTAATTAAAGAGATATTCAATATAATTAACGTTAAAGAAGTTATTGCCTCTGTTTGTAATAATCTCAGTTAAGAGAGTATGAAGATGAAGTTTCCTTTCTTTTTTTTGCCTACTGGTTTGTATTTAGCCCAGCCTGATGAGCTTCCTTCTTTTCACATTTGTAGCTAAGTTTCACTTCTAAATCTCAATTCTGAGTCCAGATTTTTTGCCAAATGTCCGCTCTGTTTGAATTTCTAGTCTTGCTGAGGAAGACATAAATCAGTTTTAGAAACAGAGATCATTTTATAAGGGAAAAAGGACTATAAACACTTAGCATTTCCCCCTAAAAAGAACCCCTCAAACCAAAACAAGAAAACAATCTGATGGAAAATGGTCTTAAAAGCATATATAAGGTACATGATTAACTCATACTTGGAAGCAAAAAGGATCTTGGATGCCTGACATTGAGGATTTTTCCTTAATCACCCCCAAGCTACCTCAAGTGCACTTCAGAATGGCATAGCCTGAGCAATCTGATCCCCGTGACCACCTAAAACAGGAGGGTTCCTTCTCCTTCCCTGCCAGCCTCTGGCAATTGTCAGACTCTCCTGACAGTCCCCTGAACTCCTCAGGCTGTTTTCCCACCAAGACAATAAAATGGCCCAAGGAGGGGCCAGCTCTCAATGGAGCAGAGTATGAACAGCCAAGGAACTGGCAGGGATAATAGGAACTCTCCTTTCTGGGGGTGGAGAACCATGTAAATGACTCACTGGGGTCTTTACCCTTAGAAAGTCCTGGGATCTGCTCATGGAGCTAGGGAAGAAATCATCCAGTTTTGAACAGTGTGAGAGTACTACAGGGCTGTACAAGCCATCGCACAAGCCACCTGTACTTGTCCGTTGCACAGCTTGTAGAAAACAGCAGTTTCCACAAAAAAAGCTTCCTCTTGTGACAAGAGTTTGCTTGGATCCTGGTCTGAAGCCTGATAATGGATAAACAGAGGTAGAAACTGGCGCATGAGCATCACGCTCCTTGTCCATCTCGTGACTGTGCATGTGAGTAACTGCCTGTCTGCCACAGCAATCGAATTAGCAAGATCACAGGCACCAGATTAGATAAAAGAGAGGGAAAGGTCAGCTTTGGGAAGAAAAAACCATGGAGATGCTTGCTCGCACGCTACTCAGAAGACATCAGGCTACAGCTTTCAGGCTGGGCCTGTCTCTCTTCCTGCAGAGTAATATGTTTTCTTCTATCAGTATTTGCCAGCTCTCCACCACATTTAGAACATAATGTCTCGAGCAAATAGAGGCCTTTCATCTCCCCACTCAGGGTGAGATTAATTCTTTCCAGCTTTAGCTGTCTCACAGAGCTGTCCGGGCTCCCTTTACAACCTACAGAAGGAAAGGCACCTCTGGAAGGAAATCCAGTCCACGCAATAGCAGGTGTTTGGGATAGGTGGGGAAAATTGAGAAGAGCTTTCCTGCCTCTATTAAGCAGAGAAGGAGCCTTGAGTGGTGCCTGAGAATTTGTGGCGCCTGGTAGTCCGTAAAGTAGCGACAGCAATCTGTGAAATGATGTAAGAAAGAAAGCCGGGTGAAACGAAATTAAGGAAGAAAACCAGAAGTATGAGAGGAACACTGCAAATTAAGCAGACCTAAGCCTTTATCAGCGCACTTCTCACTTGACACGTGCCAGTAACCTAAGACATCTAGAACTACAGTACGTGCTTTTGCCTTCAAGTGTTCTAATTATGCACCTTTTTCTCGTGGAACAAGAAGTCTCAAGTTAATTTCAACATTTTCTACAAATATTCTGCAAAGTATGATGCAACCGTATCAGAGAACCACAGAAGCTCTGTTTTCATAAGTGTGGGTTTTAAAAATGAAATGCCCCATTGACAACATTTCACCAAACCACTGGAGTTTCCAGCTTTTTTATTTCAAAATACAGGGGACTTTCAGGTCAAAGAAAGCTCTACCAGAATTCTAATCAGAGAATAAAGATGTGAGGAATGATGCATGAAAGGTTTTAGATGAGAACAGACATCAGTGTTCTCTTAGACACTGAGGGTACAAATAATATGGCAAAATGATTGATTTCACTACATGGATAGCATCAATTGCATGGGCACTTTTTTAATCATCTGAATTATGCTTCCAGATGAACCCTCCCCTCTTTTCTTACTCCTGTACTGGTTTTAATTCTACACAAAAAGATTGAACATCTTGGACACACCACAATTTCTGCAAAATATGAGGGGTACTGAGCACCCTGAAGGCACCAATCCTAATCTTCTCTTCTAGCTGCAGGGCCACTCAGCTTGCCATTAACCAGCTTAATATGTGTAGTCACTGCTCTCTTTATTACCCTGACTCATCAACAAAAATACCTTATCAGGCTCTTAAAGTGCAGGTCTACAGAAGAGCAAGAGCCTGAGGCTACTTCCTCCTGGTGGATGTGCTCCCTTTCATTTCCATTCCCTCTTGCCCTCTGAACCTCTCCTGGCTCCGCAGAGCTACCCCCGACCCACACAAAGGCAGTGTGAACTCCAGACAGTCCCCAGGCTGCAGATCATTTCCCTCTCTCCCTCTGATCCCACACTGATCTGTTTCTAAGCACACCAAGAGCACACACAGCCCTGGAACAACTGAACATGCCATTGCTGGGAGGGAAACCCAGAGCAGGAGCACAGCAACACATCATCTGATGGGCCAGATTGAACACTGTAACTTCCTACAAGCCAAGGCAGCTACATCAAGGCTTTGTCAGGACATTTTCAAACAGAAAAAGCATTTCAAGCAGGTAGAGGTGATTTGTTACAGAGTCACACAGAAGGAGCCACAGCTGAGGTACAGGGTTCTGGTTTCCTTCTTTTAATCCACACCAGTCTTGTTCTTAGATGCCTATTTCCTGTGAGAATTAAGGTACTGGAAGTGACTTTTACAAGCAAACAGGTAAATTCTCAAATCAACCATCGAGATTTGGAGAGACTAAGTCATAAGGGTGTCAATTTGGATCCACGTGAAGAGGTTCTACTCTGCTGGACAGCGATGGTTAGAACTGCCAGGAGAGCAGAGGAGGGATGGAGTGCTGGAGGGAATTCAAAGGTAATTATTCGAGAACTTATAGGATGTCAGGTTCTTCTCTCTGGCCTGTCCTGCACTCTTCACACGCGTGTGTGCATGACAACGAGACTGAGGGACACACGTGCTTTTTACATGCATTTCTCACATCCTTTTGACAAGTGCCATGCTGTGGGTAATATCCTCCTCCTGGACTGCCATACCAAGCCAACACTAACCAACTCTACCCTGAAATGGAAATACCCTGTCACAACATTACCGTTTACCCAGCTGGCTTCACAATCTTTTTTCAGCATTTGTAGAACCGCACCTGTGTTTAGCCTGAACCTAAAGTTCCTTTCTGCTTGCGTAAATGTAGTTCTTTACACTTTTCCTTATCCACCTAGAGCTGCAGTTACCTGCTTTTGCCAAAATTTTACACCAAGCAAACTGCTGCATCTGTTGCTTTTCTCCAAATGACAGCACGTTTATGTCCAGTTTCATTTTTGTGCACGTTTCTCTATGTTGGCACTTCGGAAGCTGAGCTGGAGAAGTCAGGAAACTTCATGCCTGGATTGTATGCAGCGCCTCCGCTGCCTGCCGCAGAGTTAAAGCTTACAGCTGGTTAGCAAATGCCAAACAGATGGTCCGGCGACAGCAAAGAGAAACCCACAGTGTTACTCCTCCTGTTAAGGAGATGCCCTTCTGGAGATGCTGGTCCCAGATTACCTGAGACGGCAAAATGGTTTCTTTTCAGCCACCTTTTCCAGGAGTCACCTGCCCACTGATTACCCACTGAGTTCCTGACGAAAAACTCCACGTCCGAGTGCTCAGGACTGTTCTGGGAAAGGAGAAGAGCTCCATGCTGATTTCCTAGAAAGGAGATGAAACGGGGGCCTCCCAGATGCGAACAAGTGACTCAACCTAAGAATCTCCACACTGAGGAACAGCTTGGGAATGTGCACTTCAAGAGCCTCAGAGGAGAGCATTGTTTAACACACAGGAGCCTGGCGGGACTCAGATTCAAAGGCCTGTGTACCTTCCTCACACAGCGCGACCTCTGTGAGCACAGCACAGACCGCCTTCCTCACATTGGACAGAACCCTCCTGGAGACAGCTGACACTTGAAACCTCATTTTGGATAGTCACAAAACCAAGAAGCAATAACAATCACTTATGCAATGCTTGGTGGCACTTTGCCAAGCAGCTCCAAGGGCAGTGGCCCGTGGCATTGAGCGGGCAGGCCGCTTCTCCGGGGCATCCTCATGGTGTAACACGCTGATCCGAGCTGTGCACGTGCCCTTCCTGCACAGCTTTGCCTTCTCTCCGTGAAAAAGCACTTTCAAGTGCCAGAATTATTCACAGGCACATTTTAACATTTGCAATCAAAACACAAAGAGGATTTCCTGAACAGTGGTTTCCAGCATGAAGGATCTCTCAGCTTAGCCCACGGCATTCCAAATTCTTAATCACTAACGCAAAGCCCAACGGTCTCCATCAAATGTGCTGGCAAAACTGGAGTTTATCCAACTGCATGGTGAGGAGCAAGCCATGCCAGGCACGAGGCAAAATGAGCTCTTCTCACACCCATTACCATCCCAGCAGACAGACCACAAGCAACTAGGAGACCCAAAAGTTGAAAACAAGTTTTATGTTCCACTTTCAAGCAGTTTCAAAGCCAGTTTAAAGATAAAAATGTACAGTTAATTCTATCACACTTCTTGTACTAGGAGTGTCAGCTATTTAAAAATAAAACCTGGAAGCTGCAAGAGTTCTGTTCGGTCCAGTGGGAGGTGATGATAATCTGCACACACTCATAACAGCACCTGGGCTCTTACTTCATAAAATAAGCTTTGTGTGCTGTCCAGCTAAAAATCTGGCAAAAGGATTAATTCAAACTGGAAGCAAATAACTTCATCTGACCAGAATTAACTCTAAAAGTGTGCCTAAGATTTTAAATAATGGTCTCAGATGTAATACTGCAATGATTAACATTCGCTAAAAGGTAGGACACTATCTAAAGAAACTAAAACCATCTCAATTCTGCGTGCTTTACTTTTATACAGACTCTGTCTAGAGTGTCAGCTATAAAAACTGAAAATGAACAGCAAAAAATCACCAGTCTGAAGCTGTGGAAGTGTGAAGAACAACTAAAAAAGCAAGCACAAGTATTTTAAAGTGCTCTCTGCATGTACTATCATTTGAGGCAAAGGAAATATCAAGAAGGTCATTTTTTCAAGCAGTTCATTCCCACCAAATCTGAGTCAGTGTCTTACTGGCTTCTGCAGTTCCAGAGCTGAAGGCATCATTTATGTCTCTGTACAGTAAGGGCTCGGCCAGCATCGATGCCATAATTAAACACTGCTACAGATCATAAGCAATAGCCCATCATTCCCTTCTGGGAACTGTTCAGAATAATCTGAGCAAAATTTTCTTCGATGAAAACCACGCTATCACTAAAGAAAGATGCGCTATTATCCGGCATAATTGAAGCATTATTAATGCATTATTGAACTTGGGTTATTTCCTGAAGGAAGAGAACTGCTTCGGAGCTGCATATCTGCACCACCTGCTCTAACTGAACACACATGAATTGTTTGTGGATAAACTCGTGCTCCTGCTCACTTTGTTGGTAGCAACTGTCTGTTCTGTACTCTTATTAAGTGCTGTTCTGCACTCTCATTAAGTGAGATACTGCTGACACTTCCTTCACTGAGACCATTCCCACTTTATAATCACATCTTCCTCCCACGCTTCTCAATTATACTTCTCTAGTCTATGTCCACACCAATTTCATAAGCAGTGGGTCTTTTACAGAGGTTTTCCAAAACCAGCAATCTTCCTTTCCTTCTTGCCCACAACTCTTTGTCTCTCAAGCATGCAGCACATTTTAAATACATGTATGCTATTACTGGTCACGTCTGCCTGCAACCACTTTGGGTTCTGGAGACATTTCTTGCAGCATGTTTTATTTTCACTGTAATTATCTGCAGTGTATGTTGTCCTTCCAAATACTAGTTTAAAAATAACAAAGTATTAGTTAGATCTGGGACATGTAAAGCTGAAAGAAGTTCAGTGACGGCATTAATACGATTCATGAAGTTCCAGCAACCATAGAGAGGACAAACGAATCAAGACTATACACACAAAACCCAAGAGGAGCTTTTGCTTCATGCCAGACATATCCGAGTTTACTTTTCTGCCTCTGCTTATACGTCTGTCCTCAACACCACATCCATTCTCGATTTTATTTGGAGGACACTGGGATTCAAAGGCACCCGAAGAGATAAAAATCAGAGCGACTGAGACTTTGCTTCCAAAATGCCTTGGAATAGATTCCCAAGCAGGAGCAGCTCTCCAAGTAGGAGCTAGGAACAGAACAAAGGAAACAAAACCCCACTGGATGTGACAGGCGTTACCTCCCTTCTCAGAAACACCGTTCTGCATTGCTGTTCTGGTCCCTCCTACTCCCTGTTTGCATCCGGCTGAGCCAGGAGGCTGCAGGAGATGCTGCACTGCAGCTGGCACTTGTGGCTGCTCCTCTCTGCCTTGCACCCCTACACACCTGGGGTGTCTCACTGCCGGGCTCCCTCTCTCCCCCCTCCTCTCAGCCTGCTTGCTCTCCACAGCACACACAGAGCTCTCTGCTGCTTCACTGCCCAAAGGATGTCCTTACAGTGACAAACGATGACACAGTCAGGTTTGCTGGAAAACACTAGAAAGTGTTGATAGAAAGACTTTTTAAAGAATTGCTGGCCTTTAGCTGCAAATCTGAATTAACTTCTTTTGAGCTTCCTTTTACCTAACTTGCAGTTGTATTGTTCTCATACACAAGTGTTTTGAGAATCCCAGGACTGAGTGAGGCCATTTGTGCTCCATAGACCAACATACATTTTTAGACTTAATTTTAGATTATTAGATTTCTCTCTGGAGGTTTCTAGACTAAGCTCTAAGATGCTACCAAAGGTACCATCTTCCCCAGCTGAGTAACAGGAAGAGCACAGAGAAACCTTCTCCCCACCACTTCTCAGTCCCTTTGAAAGTCACCTCTCCCTGATCCCCACCCACCTGAAATATTCCGCATCAGAAAGGAAGACAGCTCAAGAAAGACCAGAAAGCAAGCTTGCTTCATTGCTTTCATACGGACCAGGGATTTGGAAGGAGAAAATTCCCTGACACAGAAAGAATCTAAAGTTTAGCCAGAAAAGAGGGAATCTGTAACAAAGAATGCAGCAGGCCAGACTTAATTTTCACTATCAACACTTAGATGGAAGCAGGAGGTTTTCATAAAGGATTTTCAAATTTGAAAGTCAAATACAGCTGTAGTTTGACAGAGGCTGACTCACTGAGCTTCAGGGCATGCTGAAGCACAATCACACACACTGTTTGCTTCCTCAAATTCTCCCAGAGAGGCAAGAATTGACCTCACAGAGAAGACAGGCTAAAGGGTGTCCTCTGCTTTGAAAAGGACAAGCAATTTTATCACGGATACTATGACCTGAGCCTCAGTTCTTTTACCACATATTATTCTCAGCATGTGTACAAAATACAGGACAAGACCTTAAAATCCTACAATCCTGGGATAAAGTAACTTTTTTCCTCTGAATAGCTACGGTCAGGCTCCCCAGGAAATGGGGAAGTTTGTCAAATCTTTCAAAAATCTGCATGCTAACTTGCAGCAGTCGCAAACCCACAGGACTCAAACACATAGAATAGCTGCTCTATCTCTAGGGGCAGCAGGACTACGTGGGTCTAATCAATTTATCTGAATGAAACGCCAAATTACACGTCCCAGCCTGCAGAAATCCGCAGAAAAGTCAACAGCAGAAAACTCCATGTTCAGTAAAAACCACCCATTGTCAAGTACAACAAAGTAGGAGGAAAGTATATGTTAGGACTGAGTTTCTGGCTGTGAAACACCGTCTGAAGCCAACTTCTCATAAAGCAGTTTTGCCTGCAGGATGTAGATGGCATCAGGAGTGCAGTGAATTGGAACCTGCCTCGTGCTCTCTGAATACATTCAAATTACTGTTGCCAGAAGCGTGTGCAGCACAGCAAACTGCTGCTGCACAAGCATGTCAGAGCCAGGCTTTATAATCTTCTGCTTCCTGAAAGTAATAGAACATCTCAAATACAATTATATCATCCCAAATACAATTAGCACAGCACAGGCTTATTACCAACAGAAGCACATCACAACCTAGACGTTTTTATTCCTAGCAAACAAAGAAAGAAGTTCTGACTGAAATTTGGCTTTGAATCATTTCAGCAAAAAATTGTTTGCAGAACTTGAGAAACCCTTAAATGCTTACTGCAGATGTTGGCTTGGAGGACCAGAAATTCACTTTCATAATAAGAGGTTTCCCTGAAGCTCTATGGCTTATGGCACTGAAGCAGAAATTTATAAAGCAAAATCCTGGTCTTACAGAAGTTGGTAAAGGCTTTGCCAGTGATTCCCACAGGGCCAGCATCACTCTTGCTCTAACAAACAGAATCACCATTTAATATCTGCTTATTACTGCATTCTACTGAAGAAGATGCTGTATATGCACTGCAATCAATGCAGGTGGCAAACTTTGATATTAGGAGACATTTGTGCTTTGAAATAGAGAAAGCAGTGAGAGGAAATGCCAGAAGTCCTCTGAATTTCCCAAGCGAATCAAACTTTAAACTATGTTTTCCTTAAGAATAGTAATTACATTCTCAACCTAAAAAATGTCACTGTCCTTAAATAAGCCTGCAGAGATGTCATCAAAGGGTCGCTGAGTGAACCTTCCAGGATGGGGAAATCTACTGCTTAATCACTCCAAGTTGTGGGGACTCTGATCCTAACCACACAACAGTGGAAAGATCTGAAGCAGCATTTACAGGCCAAAGTAAATTGGAAGGGATTTGTTTTCTCCAATGATTTACTTAATTACTTTTCAAATTAAGCTAGCTATTCAGGTAATTCTAGAAACAATCTCAAGGCCTGAGCACTCTGTGGCAGAACAGATGTGAGCTCTGGGAGAGAGCTGTGTGGGTGCCAGGCTTACAGAGAGGCAGCCAGGTGTCTGTTCCCTGCTGACAGAGCACCTCAGATCCACCAACTCGAGTTTTGTATCCACGCTCCTCTGGGGTTTTAGAACACATCAAGCAGACTTGGTATCACAGACGTTACAGAGCAGAAATCACAGGGGTTGGCAGAGCAGCAGAGTCTGTGTTTAAAAATGACATTACAGATTCCCCTGATTAATAGCAGCAAATTAATTTCTTTAGATGCCCAGAGCAAAAGCCCTGCTTCTCCTTATGGACTCGGCTGATCCAAATGCTGCTTTATTTTCTTCTCTCCTCCTTAAAAAGGAAAAAAAAAACCCACATAAACTTCAGCTGTAAATAAGCAGACCTGCAAGCCTTCCAAGGCAAGGCAAGAAAATAAAATGGATGAGATCATGGGAACCTCAGTCTTACAGGTATCAAGCATCACCAGAAGAACACGCAGCGCACAAGAGCTTTGCTTCCCAACCCTGCACTTCCAGAAGCCTTGGCTGAATCCTACCCTGTAAGAGGCATGGGTATCCCTAGCACATCCCATTTTCTAGAAAATCCAAAGAGCTCAGGGCACAGCTCCTGCAGTGCAAGTGAGAACGCACAAAAAAAGTCACATTTTATCACACGCATCCAGGAGAAATGCTGGGGTTTGTGAGGCTGTGCACAGAGCAGAAAACGGGGACAGGGGATCCAGGGACATCAGGTGGAAGGGATCTCCTGAGATCCACGGTCCCACCTTCCACTACCACCAGAACCACCCACTCCCTGGAACTTTTAACTGGATGATTCTTGTTCTGCTGTTACATTATAGGGCTGTGAACAGCTTATTAAGTGTGTGGGAGTGTCTGCATGGCGAACTGCGAAAGAGGAGAACAAAACCTTTCATCTCCAAGCCTTGGCTCCTCACTTGGACAAGGGAAGCAACACCAGTGAATTGTGGGACAAACTGAGGAGGAATCTGTCCCCTCTCAGCTCCTAATCATCAGTGAAAAGGGAGCTGTGGTCCAGAGAAAATGAAGTCAGCAATCCCCAGGAGGAGGTGAAAGGGCACCTCCCAGGCTGGGGCCCTGCTGATGGCACCCCTCGGGCTGTGCAGGAGTCCTTTCTTCTGCACTCACAAAAGAATCCAAGCAAGTCATTTAAAAATGCCTCAGGGCAGAGCTTGCTGCTAGATCAGGTTTGCCCTGTTAAAACAATAAATGAGGTAATGCATGAAACTGCCTTCTATTTGAGGACATTTCATTCATAAAACAGAAATACCAAAAGCTTTGCTACCAAATAAACTTCATAGATGGGTTTAAAAGGCCTCCGCACCTCTCCCTGCAAGAGAGCAGGGCCAAGCTGTGGGGATTCTGTGGCACAAGGCACACTGTTTCCAAGGACAGCTCTGCAGCTTGAAATGAGAGCTGACAATTTCCAGGTCATTAACCTGACAGCGAAAACAGGACCTATGTACACATCCATGCATTCAGGTGGGCTGGAGCAACGGCCCCAAATGCAGACCTCTACAAACACTGTTCTGCTTTGTGTTCTGAGTTTCCAGGAAAACTTTTATTCTCCGCTCCCTTCTCCTCATCCTCAGGATATGTGGAGCCTGGTGCTGGCTATATTTGCGTTGCTAGCTGAAAGAACAGCAGAACATGCCAAGCATTTAATAACAAAATTCCAGCCTTGTGACACAACTCAGTAATCCCAAGACTGGAAACTAACCTCATATTTCTACTCAGCATAAAACCTTAATCCTAAGAAGAGCACCGCTATTTTTATTTTGCCTGAACCTTTTCTACAGAGATGCACCTCACAAATTAAGAAACTTGCTGTGTACCAGGTGGAACAGGGCTGTATCACCTATGCACCCATGGCATGTATAGATTGGTAGAGTTATGACAACACAGAAACTGCTAAAACTAGTTATGATTATCTGTGTGCTCTTACACAGGACTGGTTATAGCTGGATGAGCTGTTGTCGTGGCCACTACTGGTCCCCCACTACCTTGGGACCCCTCTCAGGACACTCCTATGAAGAGGAACAAATGGAGCTTTGCAGGGTCCTGGGAGGATCATGGCTGGGTGTGAACATGCACAGAACAATTCTCATCTAACACCCCAACTGCAAAATGGCAGGGCAGGAGGCTCAGCAAGCCAAGAGCCCAGGTTCAGCCCAGGGACAGATGTGCCTTACAGATGTAATGACTCACTAAGACCTCTGCAAAAGAGAGGGAATAAACTCCTCCAACACCAGGCTGGTGTTTCAACCACTGTTTGCCTCGATCATTCCCATCACCAGCTCTCAGTCAGCTTCTCACTACTGCAGCTGTCCTGGCTTCAACACCAGTCAGGCTTGCAGCGCAGAATGTGCCATCAGACACCTGAAATTCCATTTTCTAACAGCTTTTACTGTCACTAACTGCGCTGCAGAGGCGAGGCTGTGCCTGACAATGCTGCAGCACAAGCCTCTGCTGTATCTCAGCACAGAAAGCAGACCTGCTCACCAGTTTCAACTTACAAGTCACAAAACAGCAGAAAAACTGTGGCCCTGCACACATAAAACTGCAAATGTGAGAGTTTTAGGTGAAGATAGAAACTGTATTGTGTTAACAGTAATAATTTGTGCAGAGGGTACATTTATTTCCATACCCAGAAGCACAAAAGGTTTGGACCCTATTAAGTAGCTGTAAGGTGTGTTTAACCATAGGGTTCGTGCAATTCTGGGCTGTCTTGCCCTGGCACTACAACGTTTTCTGCAAAGCTCTTTCCGTTCCCAGCGTGGTGGGCACATTTTGCAAAGACCGTGATCTGGCCACGTTACTGGAAAGGATATACAAAAGCATCCTTTCAAATGAAACAAATTTACCTTCAACTTTGATTAAGTCATCTTTTGTATCTCTGTTGGAAGCAATCTTACAGACACACAGAAAAGGCCAGTATCGACCACTGCCAGCTACACTTACTCTGCGGAATGACACCACGTAGAATGTATCCTCCCTTCGGTGAATTGCTTCAAAAAAGTCTTGATAGCTCCTCGGAGAGGCATAATACACTTGCAGCTCATTCCCTGAGTTCCTGCTGAAATAAAGAAGAGCAAAGGTAATTATTTTAGACAAGACAGTTAATGTCAGCGAGACAATGACTTTGAAGACCTGCTTTTTAAAGGAACAGCAGCTCTTCACCCACTGAGAGAAGCAGGAGGAACACAGAACACAGGTGAAGACAATGAAACTACCCAGCACTTTTTGAAAGTTCAAGGTGCTTCAAAGGTCTTACTTTGGGAAAGATTTCCAGATTTGTTTTTGTTCATGCTTCTGAGGCCAGCAAAAACCTGTTTGCTAGCTCAACAGGAAAAAGAAGTTTCAACCTGAAGTGTCTGAAAAATTGTGATGACTTCTGAAAATAAATTTTAGGATGAAATGTCATTCTGAAATAAAATATCAAACCATTTAATAATTTAATCATTTTCTTTTACTGCTAAGAATCCAAACCACTGAAATTGAAAGAAGTGCAAAGTTAAGCATAAACAGAGCTTTTAATTTACTGTCAAATGACAAATCCACCTTCTTTCTCATCCACTCTTTTTTTATCCCGCTATGTCCTCTGGTCAACTCAAAGATTTTTCCCCTGGTCAAGACAAAGATTTGCTCTTGATTTCCACTTTAGACAGAGGAGCAAAAATTAGATATTCACATAATTCTGGCTTATCTTTTCCACGGTTCTCATCTTACACATGTCAGACACAAGGAAAAGATGCTCTAAACCATTCTAAGCCAAAACACTGTCAAGTCCTACAATCATGGTACTTATCCACTGTTTATCTTGGAAAGGTGAGAAATTCCTAGCATATACTGCTATCATTTATGCTTCCCCAATCCCATTCCAAAATGACTTATTTAATCACACTGGAAAGCGGTACTCAGGGAAACCATTAGCTGGACCTTCAACCTGTCATTTTAATTTCCCCCACTTTAATAGCACACTGTGTGTTTGTGGCAAGGACACTGATCAGGCATCGCTCCCCTCCCAAGCTGTCTTCTGCTGACCCAGGTTCTGAACTGGGGTGGGGGGGGGGTAATTTAGATTATTTTTAGTGCGTTTCTAAAATATAACAAGGCACAAATCTATCGTCAAGTGATTTTCTCAAGCAGCAGTAACAGTAGGCTGTCATTATCTTCTCCTCCACTGCTAACAGAGCCCTGCTGCAAGAAAAGGACTGCAGCTGCCAGGCCAGTTGCCCTTCCACAGGATTGGGGGTGTAAGTCCTGGAGGATCAGGAGCAGGCAGCTCTACACTACACATCCCCTTCTGCACAACCATGCAAGACAGGAATCGGCTCCCATCCTTCACACACAGGAAACGAAGACTGGAGCTAATTTGAGCTTGATTACTCATTCATGAAAACACGTAGGCCCACCAAGCCACCCCTGAGATTGAGCACTGGAGCTGGGCTGCGATGAAAGGCACGGCGCCCACGCACTGCTCGGTACAACACATCCTGAAAGCTGACACGGGGCCCACCGATCTGTGCGCTCGCCCACGCTCCACGAGATACAGCGAGACCTAAAAACCAGCTACGGGAGAAAACTGTTCCAAAGCACTTGGAAACCACCGGGCCTCGACAAAGCTCTCCTGCTCGTGTAACAAACTGAACACCAAGCGACGCCGGGGGATTACAGACAGTACATTGCATCTAACTTTGAACATCTACTGATGACCACAACGAACCTCTCCATCAAAGGAAGGAAGGAACTTCAGAGCCAAAACCAGGTGCAAAACTATCAGTTGTTTTAGTAACACCTTTGCATATTACAAGAAAGCATCATATTAAATTGTGCGTGCCAAACGATGGTGCTGAACCTGGCCCTTTATTGGGAGATCAGTAAGTCTTTTGGTTTAAAACTTTGAAGGACACACTGTTATGCACCACAGAGCACTGGGGTGTCACACACAGGCTTGTTTTGGGAAGAAATGAGGCAGGACACAGTGCTTTATGCATCAAGAACCACAATATTAATAGTGCAAAACTTAGGAAAACAACTGGAGAGTCTCATTTTGATACCTGAAGCCTTAAGAAACACACTTAGAGAAGCCCTCAGCAAAATCACCTCTGAGGAAAGTTATATAGACTATAAAAAGATTAGGCATGAAGATTTCCTTTGAGATCATCTTAAAATTTATCTCCTCCACTGCTTTGACTTCCCGAAATTCTTTCCAATCCTCAGCTTCCTGATGGAGATTACAGTGGAGATGGAGACCACCTCTTCTAACAGAGACATTCAGTACACTTGAAGTTAAGCCTACTTTGAGTAGGAAGTCGGACTAGAGATCTCCTGAGGTCCTTTACAACCTAAACTACTCCGTGATTCTATGATTTCATGGAGCACCTAATAGCTGATGGCTCCGGGAGGAAATGAAGTCTGTTCTATGTTCTTAGCAGTTCCAGGACAGTCACAGCATGCAGCTGCCATGACTCACTGGTCCTGTTCATATAAACATCATTAATCTGAAAAAAAAAAACCCCAAAAATCTCACTTCCTTCGGAGCACAACAGATTACTCCATGCAGAGCTACATGATGTTGCACACTGTTTCCAATAATCCAGATCATTTTTTTTCAAGAGTAATGCAAGCATGTATATTAGACTGCCTTATGCCATGAGGCTTGTTCAGCAGCGTTCAGTTAAAACAGCTATCCTTCATCTGCCTGTAGAATTCAAAAAGCTTTTTCTTATTTTTTTTTTCTTGTAAGTCAAGACATATCAAGATTTGACAGTCTGGTTTCTGTAACATTTGCCTGCAGCTTGCTCCTTTCCCCCAGGCTGATCCTGCTTCCAAAGCAGCAATGCAAACGGAAAGGCCACAGCTGTCTTCCTTTGCACAGCAACATTTCAGGTGGTGTTCTCACCAAAAAGTCCCCTTTATACTCCATTCTGCTCTTACACTCCTTTTTGGCACTTCAAAGCAGACAGCCTCCTCAGCAGTCTCACACAGAATTCAGGAGAGAGAAATTTTGTTTCCTACATCTTTTCTCTCCAGTACTTCCTGTCACCAGGGAAGAGGAACAAGATGGTTATGGGGAGGGGTGGGCAGGGGACATCAGGAAACTCTGCATTAATGTGCTCCAATAACCAGCAGAGAAAAATCAGCAGATGGAGACAAGGAATGCAAATGAGATATAATGGTACTTTCAAGTTCATCATAATAATTTGGTGCTAGCTATAATGGCTCTACTCTTGAAGACAATGAGAGAAACCTTTCCCTTACCAGACTCACGGCCCTGTGAAACCTTACAAACTAATGATGTTCTCACAAACAGCCCCCAGTCAGTCCCCGTGTTTTTCCCTAAATATTTGAACCTGTTTAGAAAGGGATTCTGGAGAGCAAAGTAAGGATTTTCTTAAAATTCATGGCTAGAAAGACCCCGGAAGAATGGAGCTGTGATACAGGGGTCCCTTTAAGTGTAATATAAATAGTTAGAAGCAGTTGTTTGCTAAGGGACAGAAATTAGTCCAAGAAAAGTAGCTGCATTTGATCAAGAATGCTGACAAGATGAAAATGGGCATTCTTTACCAAGTGTTGGTGAAAAATTAGGTTATCAAGCAGAAAGCAATAACAAAGGAACTGCTCTGCCTTACCTGAGACTGGTGTCTGTGTAAGGCATGGCCATTAGCTGGGAATCTGCTTTGTCACTGAGGGAGCTCTGAAAAAAGGGAAAAAGGAAAAGATGACACAAAGTGAAACCAATAAGCATTTCCTTGGTTTGCCACTACATAGACTATAACACACAGAATGGGGTGCAGAGGCTCATTAGTGCTCTGCACCAGAAATGTGCAGTTTCCCACTGGTGAAACATGAAAAACTGAAATGGTCAGCAATCAAGCTGGAACAACAGAACCAGCAAGGTTTTAATACAGCCAAATTTGAAGTCAACATTCAGAGACAGGAAAGGGAGTTTGGCACTGTACACAACAGTTCTAAATGTCCTACCATTCTGCTTTGGACACCAGTGAGAAGCATCTGAAATTTAACATGCAACACTTCTTCCCCAGAAAACTGCAGTATTTCCCACATTGTAATGCTCAATTCCTTTTAAAGCCGGTACTGCCTCTAATCAAATTAAATACTTTGAAAATTCATTGTCTTAATTTCAGCTTTGGTATCAGTATGCCATGGAGATAAAAGATTTTAAAAAATGGGAAATACGAGCACAAGTCTTATAATTCTGTAGCTTTACAAAAAAAAACCAAAAAAAGAATCCCTCTAGGAAAAAATTTAAACAATAGAAATATTTCAACAAAACCAATCAGCTGTGGCCCTTAACAGCGAGTCAGATGAATGTGCTGTAGGTTGTATTTCTCTCCATTAAGCAATTGCTTATCCTTACAGAAAAGCCATAAAAAGGATAACTATTGATTCCATTTTAGAAACTGCAGAAGCTATTTTGACGGCCACTAAAAAAATTCAAAACCCCGAATCCAAGAGCAGAAATGGAAGAACAACTCTGACAACGTAATAATCAACCAAACCCGGCAATTTCAAATGGGGAAGTGTTGGCTGCCCTAATTACAGGCACGATGGCTACTTTTGTCTATAATGACAAGTGCAAACAAGCCAGGGAGAACGTTTCATGAAATGATCTCGTCGGGCCACCGAGGCAGGAGCAGGAACGGGGCGCACCTGCGTGACTCGCGCCTTCTGCTGCTGGTTGTTGGACAGCCTGCGGGACCTCGTCCGCTCCACCTCGTGCCTGTGCACCCATCCTCGCAGCTCGTGGGTCAGCCTAGGAACAACCACAGCATGGACACACATCTCAAACAACGCTGGCAGGATATTTCAGTTGTATACAACAGTTCAGCCGCTATACAGACACTGGAGATTACTTATTTTACCTTGTGATAACTTATATTTTATTACTCTCGTATTAAAAATAACTGTAAGGTTAAATTTATGAGGGAATTCGTAAGGAATTATCTAAAAAGTATTAGATTCGTGGATGTTTCCACAGAAAGTAGATACAGTCCTTTCTTTTGCCCAGCAAACAGTAATTTTGAAATTACTGGAAGGACTACTGAAATTTAAAATCAAAAGTTGATCAATTCAAGACGAATTATTAAGGCTAAATTATGGCAAATAAATCTGAGAGAAAGAATGGACAAAGAGAACGGAGATAAGGTTTTTCCACTCATATCTGTGGAAAAAGTGGAGCTAGGTGTTTTCTAACAGTGAACAAAGAACATCTGCAATGTCAGGCTCAGTCTGCTTGTATCAGAAGCTGAAGAACAGAAGACCATCTCTTATATAATTCAGATGGAAAAGGCTGTTAGCTGGACTTGATTTCCATACCATTAACACTTCTACATATGAAGTGATTCCTCTTTTAAGCCATGAAAACCCCCCAGACAATCAGAAAATTGTTATTTGGTTACTGCAAATGACCACTGTGAAAAGAGAGCAGTGAAAATCATTACTAAAACCATGGAAAGATTACAAAGATCCAAGGGGATCTGTCCTTATGGCAGCAGGCATTGGACAGTGCTGACACTTATGAGACACTGGTCACGTACTGGATGAACATCATGAATGGACAACAACGTCACTGACAGCTGTCCAGTAGCACTCAGCCAACACAGAATTCAGATCTCCACTCCTAATAAACTTTAAATGCTCACAAAGTTCGTTTGCTCACCTCAGTGACTCTGTCCTGTTGATCAGAGGCCGGCAGGGGGGTGGTGGTGGTGAAATATATAACAGTGGTTCTTCTGAGACTATCATTAGTGCTTTGTTATCAGACACAGAATGGTCATACCTGGGAAAAATCAAGAAAAGCACGTCAAGAAACCCCTTAAAAAACTTTTTCATGACCCTTTGACCAAATCCAGAGAATGAGCACTAACATCAGCAGACCCACGAATGTTACAGCTGCTCCCGTGAGACCTCTGAAGCAGGTGAGTAACAATTCTTATCAAACATCCAATGTTCTCAGTCAATCCCTCAAAGGGGGCTGACGGCTCTCAACGCAGGGAAGACAGATGAGCATTAGCAGATGTTGGATCTCTTCCCAAGAAGGCCAGATATTGATGGAATATGTTGTCTGTAAAATATTCCTCATAGTATGCAAACTATGTGATCTCTGCAGACACAACTTTCTTTTTCATTCCAGAGCTGTGCAAGATTTGCTACAGAAATATTAAATTTATTATCCACTAAAACCACGCAGATAGACAGACCGTAAGCTATATGACAACTGAGCAGCCACAAACTATATTACAACTGAGTGGAGAGGATTTACATCTCTGTCTCCAGAATCTAGCTTGGTGTTGATAAAAAGTGTGAAAAGGAGCATGGATTTCTCAGTACAAAAATCTGTAATGCTCTCAGGACCTCCTGAGGGGTTAATTACTTATCACCAAATACCTAACGTAGTTTTCTCTCTTGACAGGTTATCAATGTAACAGCCTTAGTCCTCTTGGTTTTGACAGACTTGTAGCTCCTGAACCTCAACTTCTTTCTGAAAAATCAGGTATAAGAGCTTATGAAAGCCTTATTCCTATCCCCTCTCTTTCCCAGCTTTCTCTCCAACTTCATGTCTGCTTCTCCTGTCTGCTGCATCTAGGACTGACAAAGGAGAACATGCAGCAAAGAGCTCACAGCTTGCCAAACCCAGGGTGAAACAGTGAAAGAAAAGGAGGTACAGGCACAAGCACATCCTCCTAAGAGAACCACTCCACTCTTCTGTCCCATAGGTCGTGGTCTGAAATGTACCACATAGGACACAAAGCCCTCACCATGGCTACAGCCTTACAATGCTCCTGATTTATTGCCTTCTTTCTGCATGGCAAAATACATTAGGGCTTTCTGCACATCTGTGCCTGGCTTTGTTCAAGCAGCCAAAACACTCCACTGGAAAGGGACAGTCTAATAGGGTAAATCTTGTAAGGGGAAAACATGAGCTGTATTAGCCAGACTTCAATCTGGAGACAATTATATGTTCACTTATGCACTGTATGCTGGAGATCTAGGAAGCCTGAAAGCCAGTATTTAATTAAAAAATGGATAAGCACAAGGATGGACTCAGACTTTTTTAAATGAAAAAGTACAGTGCTAAGTTCAGAGCGTGTTCTTAGTCGTGAACTTCCCCAATCTTCTCCTGAGCAACTAAGAAAATAAATATTCCAGCTTGAAAAGTAAGAAGAGATAGATAATACAACAAATATCACAACTATGCAAGCTAAAATATAGATCAGAGGGAAAAAGCAAACAGATGAACTGAAGAAGGTCCTGAAAGTCTCGGTGACAAGCACTTGAGGATATGCTCTCTGCCCTAACACTGCGCAGCACAGCCACGTGTACACTTCTGAAGCTCTGTGTGTTGGGTATTCTGGGAGATAAAACACCATACTCATTTGAAAAGCAAACTGAGCAGCTTTCAAAACACTGTGTTTAAACCTCAGGCGCTCTGGAAAAGCAGCAAGAGCACTGGCTAAAAAGGTGAGCAAGGCAGCGAGGGCTAAAAGCACCACTGCCCTCTGCCACCTAAAACATGTTAAAGGTTTTCATCTCACCCATTACTCTTCTCAGGAATGATGCCCTCGGGTATTTTCTGATCTGTGCTGGACTCCTGGACAGCTGAGAACTCCAGAAGATTTCTGGTCCGGTGGTTGGAACTCACAGTGGAATCAACCCCATTGGGATCCTTTTCGAATACACTAGAAAACATAATAAACATAGCAAAATGTGTCACACACATAAGGGGTCTGCAAGGCACTTCACTGTAAGGCATTAAATACTCAGGTGGAGGAGTTTCTGGCTGCTGTTACTTTACATGGACAAGGTTCATGTCACGTCTAATGTAAAAAAGTGATGTCTTGTGTCATCACAACATCATTGTTCAAAGCGGTAGCAATCAGAAAAGCAATTCTGTTCTCTTTTTCAGTTTTAATTGTGTGAAGGATTTTGATGCTCTGGGTTTCACATTTCCCCACAAAAGCTTCACCTGATCAAACTAAGAACACTCTGCTTGTAACCCAGGTCTACAGGCATAAGAAAATTACCTACATG
This sequence comes from Mohoua ochrocephala, assembly GCA_013398855.1. Taxonomy (NCBI): domain Eukaryota; kingdom Metazoa; phylum Chordata; class Aves; order Passeriformes; family Acanthizidae; genus Mohoua; species Mohoua ochrocephala. The sequence continues at coordinate 116,373 of VZTA01009014.1, read as the reverse complement.
CAAATCAAAGCACTACCAAACTTTAACTTTCATCAGCCTCAAAGTACAATTTACACAGTTTATAGGAATACAACATGTAAGGAAAACTTAGCTATCAAATTCCATGCAGCTGCAAGCCTGGAATGTCATGCCAGACATCTACCAGAACTGTACACAAACTTAAATATGTTCAGTTCTACCTGGATTTAGAACAACTGGCAGGGCCAACAGCCCCATCGGCAGCAGGCCACGGTGCCAGACGCCCTGTTGCTCTGGTGTGTGCTCGCATGGATGGAAGGATCCTGGCCTGAGGGCTGCTCAGCCAGCCAGCCACGAAGCACAGGAGTGCCTGTGCTGCTCTCCATGCAGAGAGAGGGAGCAGCACTGCACGTGAGCTGGAAACACAACCACGCCACTGCTGTACCGGAGCTGCACCCTCGGTCAGAAGGGTGAGTTACAAGGGAGGACTCTCGAAAGCACAGCAGCAATAACTCAATTTCTCCTCTCCAGAGGCCGGCTTTCCCCTTTCATAACACGGTTGCTTCCTGAAATATGCATGTTTACAAACCCAAGCCCTAACCTTCTTGGCTGGCAACAGCAGAGCATCACCAGCAGCAACACAGCGAAAACACAAAAATGCAACAAGCCCCCAGCACGCCGATGAGATCTCTGCCACTCACGCTGATCACAGCCCACAGAGGACACTTCAATTCATGCCCCACCCCTCCTGTGCAGCAGAGCATAAACCCTGCAGGGGAGTATTTCCTGGTTTTACATGGCATCACTTTGCAACAGGTAACAAATACAAATAGAGACAAGGCAAAACCTAGCAAGGAGGGCAGAATAAATACTCCCCAACTAAGCAGAAGGCAGACAGAATTGCCTAGAAATTCCCTCTCTTTTGCCAACACCTTTGCATTCCTATTAGCGGTAACTCAGGTGTCCCTGTGAGTAATTGTGCTGTGTTCTGAACCACAGGAGTCAGGACAATCCTAGACCCAGGCTGACATTGCTTTGATTGCCTCCTCTCCCCCAGGTTTCTAGGCAGCAGCACGGAATGAGGGCAGCAGAAATGCTCCAGGCTCTGCTTTCACTTGTGCCAACGGGCAGAAAAGTATTTAGAGTTTCCTTACTGCCTGTGTACACCAGTATCCAAATGTCTTCTACTGCATGGAAAGCTCGATGGTTTATTCATAATCTCCTATCAGGCAACACCAGGCCTACTCAATTTTACAGAAACAATCTCCACTACCTACTAGATTTTATGAGATCACCTTTTTTCTCTGCCAATGAAAGCATCAGCACAACTGGAAGCATCTCAAGCCCAAGAACCAGAGCTCAAAACTAAGGCTGATGCTTAAACGGATGCCTCACGTTCCTGCTGGAAGCCACTCACCTGTGAAATGCCCTTACTGCACTTAATCTGGAGTCATGACAGCCAAAAGTACACGGTGGTTTATTCATTAGACCGAGAATATCCCTCAGAAGATCTGAAAACTCTCCTGCAAATCCTTTCTCCCCAGCCTGAAGTGTATTAGCCATCCAGCTGCTGGACCTCCTGGATCTGGTGTTTCAGCCTATCCTACTTCTCTCCTTTCCCGTTCAAAATGACACATGGAACCAGAGAAACTTTCCATGTAGTTATTTAGTTAAAGCTGAGAAAAAATCTAAGCAGAAGAACTGCAACAAATTGCATTTTTCCACGATGCTTCTTCCTTCCCTTTTGTCTCATTCTGCAAAAACGATTCTGGTTATTTCGGGTTCCAGCTCGGCGAGGTGAAATGTCACATGCAACACATTCCTACTGCAGCTCACCCTGAACTCTGCACAGCAGAGACAAATCCAAACCGAGGATAAAGACACACACTGCTCTACAATCACAGCTAATCTTCCCTTTTTGTGACTGAGTTGTTTTAGCTACACACCCATTCTAAGCCACACACACCTCACTTTATTGCATCAGCTCTAGAAGAGAGGAAATGTTTATTTTCCCTCTTCTCAAGTGCAAAACATCTTTATCTTTTAATCAAAAATCAGCTGAGCATGGGATAAAAAAAAGATATCTGAAAGCAGATATCTTCAGCAGCAAAAGATGAAGGACATGAACAGAGTATGTTTTGCCATCCTTACAGGCATAAACCATGGCTCCCACTTCTGACAATGTGAACACAAACTTGAGAACAAAATATGATAGTAGGGTGTTTTTTTCAATGCCCCTTCCTTTATCAGGATTGTTATTTTTCTTTTGAAGCACGGCTAGCAGCAATTTCTGCTGCATGGACCACTTTTGTCCCCCCTCCTTTCCCATTCTTTTTCTAGGACCTTGAAGATGACTGAAAGTTTCCTTCTCAATGGCTCGAATATGTCTGAAAAAAATATGTAAAAATCCCCTTTGTTGCTCCTTTGGTTCGTGGCAATGACCCAAAACCAAAATTACTTTAGTTTTGGATAAGGAAAAGCCCCACAAATTGAAATCCTGCCCCACTTCCACCTTCTAATTACTTGGGGAGTTTGGTTAGTTTTTTCCCCATCTGAATAGATGTTGTTGTTCTGTTGTATCATTTCTTCCTCTTCCCTACTCCCATGAGGGAACACCAGTGAAGTTTGTCTATAAACAGGGCTCCATCTTCAGGAAACAAATAAGAGAGGATGTGCAGGTAATGGTCCATATCCTCCAGTTTCTGCAGGGCCTCTCCTTGCCAAGTGGGTACCTGAGGGTCTGAGATAGGCCCTCAGAAATACTCCTCCTTCGACATCTCAAATTAAATATGGGGGAAAAGCATGACTTAGGAGCAGCGAATCCCTTCAAGCAGCTGGGATGAGGATGGACCTCTCCTGCAGAGCTGCATCTGGAAACATCTGCCGACCTCAGGCATGCTGAGCTTTACAAGTGCCAAGCAGAACAGCAACAACACAAGCTGCAACAGGAAGGGTCTACAGAGCACATCCCAACACCATGACACTGAAGAGGAACTAAATATTGGGCATTTAAAAACATCCGGCAGAGGATGCTAGAAAACATGAAAAATAAAGGTAGAAGATCCCATTCTGAGGGAAAAAGGCGTCAGAAAAACAGTATTTTCAACTAAGATATCAGCAGTTGGTTTAAGAACTGGTTTAATAAGGCAAAAGCATGGACAGATTTTTTATCCTGTTGAGCTATAAGATGAGAAGTTGGAAAAGGAGGAGCACTTTGGCATACCTGCCCTAAGCAGGCAGGAAGCCTGCTATTTGCAGGAACTGAGTTACTGCCCCACATTAAAAGTCAAAAAAAGTCTGAAGCTGGGAATTGGCTTTACTGGACAAGACAGCCTTTTAGAAGTTGGAATCTTTCCTGTTGGGTTCACTCACACACCTGGGGTGCCTAGCAAGGCTTTAGAGCCTGCATTTGGACATCCCAGATACCGCGAGCATGAAAGGGTTTTCACGAGCCACCAACACCCCGTCCAAGCTGGCTGAGCTCTCGGCTTGTTTCAGATGCAAAACCAGATCCAAGGGAAAAAAGAAAGAACCACTAAATACTTCATGCAGATGTTTGTTCAGAAGTGTAGATAAATTTGATTATAAGAGGGAAAGAAAAGCAGCACTCCTGCCATGGTTTCTCCAGGCATTCAACGGCACCTGATATTTTAGCTGTATTTTTACTTCTTTGGTTTGAATGTCAGTTTGATGAATGTGAAAGCAAGTCTTGCCAGGAGCCCAAACTAAATTTCATTTGTGCTTCTGGCTGAACAAATCCTGTGCACTTCAAGTTTTGAATACTGACATTTAAGTTGTACAGTAATTCGTAGACGAAAGCCAATAGTGATATCATAACAAAGAGTTTTCTGGGGACAGAACCATCTCTGAGTATGAGCTGGGATGTTTCCAACCAGCTACAGTTGACATTGCAAGGAGACACCAACCAAAGACCTTGTCCTCTTCCTAACTGATTCCAGACAAGGCTGCCATAGTGCCAGACACTCTCTGGAAAGTATTTCTCGTTTCTATTCCCAATGAGTGCACCATCTGCTGACAGCAAGGCTCTGCCTTCTCCTGAGGGCTGCTCCAGAGCTACCCTCTCTGAGGGCTGGGCTGGAGAGAGCAGCCCAGCCTGCTTCCTCTGCAGGGGAAGAGGAGGAAAGCAACCCCAAGAGGAGTTTTTACGTGGTTTTGTTGTGTTTTGCATGCTTAAAAAGCAATTTATTTTTAATAAAGCCTCTGGAAAAGAAAGGAAGAAAGCAAATATTTACACCCAGAGCACTTTTTTTTTGCTTGGAAAACTCTATACCATTATCTGGTCTTTATTGCCAAAGCTTGTGGCTGTGATCAGCAGAGGAAAGAGGAGGGAATCCCTTCCTGCTCCCACAGTTGTAGTTTGTAAGAAAATCAAAGGTATCCAATTTTTCTTAAGCAACGACCCATCAAAAGAGGTATTGAAAGGTCTGGAACCTAGACCCAAGTCCGATTTACTCAGCCTGTCCTTTTCCTCTAGACTTCTCCCTCTCTCTTCAAAGAGAAACTACAACGCAAGACCAAAGGTGTGCTGCAGAAGCAGTTTTTTATCTTTGGGCCATCTCCAACACAAATGTACACTCAACTCAGCACTGAAACATGTTCTTTCAGTGTCACAAACATTAAATTGAGTTTCCTGTATTACAAGTGTTAAGAGCCACAAACATCTTCTCACGCTTCTGCTGTTTTTGCTGAAATACCCAGAGGGTTGAATTTTTCCTTGGCAGCCAGAAGAGATGGAGCTGACTAACATGGCACTGTTTCATGTCTCTTGCACTCATCTCACAGTTTTTTCTTCACATTTCACCAGTTCCTCTCCACTACTGTGTAAGAAATTAATAGGCGTTTGACTGCCATCATTTGTATGTAGGTTTATCATACATTGCACTTAAGCCTATCAACCTCCTGAAGGCTTTGAGGCTTGCAAAAAGCAGAAAACCAATCCTTTTCTCTCCTTCCCTAAGTGCAAAAAAAGCCCAGGGCTGGATGAACTGAGAAAAAGAAACTGTCCCTGTAGTACAGCCCATGATCTGTGGTTCTCTGCCCTCAGAACATCTCTTAGAGATGCTTCAAGCAGTCACTGCATGTTTGGGAGCTCCATTCCTCCTGCAAGCCATCGGTGGTTCCAACTAACTTGCCCCACTTTGCCCTGGAATGGAGGCAGGAAGGAGCACACACAGAGTCAGGAAAGAACTGTTAAGGAAACAAACTAATGTAAGGCAAAAGTAATCCTGTGTTTGAGTTGTTAGTCGCTGCCCTTCACCTTGGGCAGGTGCCAGACACATGGCTTTAGTCTACTCAGCACATATGTTATCCAAGGGGACATTCGGGATGTTTTTGAACATACAGTGACACTGCTTGGGGTCACCTGCCAGGGCAGCACAGAGGTGACTCCAGGCCACGCCGAGACCTTGGCCTGGCTGCTGTGGGTGGGATCTGCACTGACAAACCCCAGCGCACAACACACAGCTCCAACATCTCTGCAGCAACACAACGCTTGCTGCACGTGATATTACAGGAACAAGACCAGCTCCTTTGCCCACACAGAAAATGCTCCTTGTAACTTTCCAACATCCATCACTGAGGTATCCCCTGTGCTCCTGCTTGCCATAAGATGGGTCTCTTCCTTTAATCAAGGAGTCCAGCATAAAGTCTCAAGCAACAGAAAACTTGCACAAAAGCACTGCTGAATGCACCAGGCCTCAGAATAATCCTGCTCTTCCACACACCAGCTCAAGATTGCTCAGCTTGAGTAAGGGCACTAGACCATAGTGACACCAATATAGGTGTGCTCAGTGGATGGTGCTGTCAGCAGCCCAAATCCTTCATGCTCCAAAAGCTTAGACCACAATAGTGCTGACTAGCATCCTGCACACGAGGTGGGATGCTAATCTGGGTACTGCTGAAAGACTTGTGCTTTTATTACTGTATCCTTACAAGCAGCAGGTCATGGCAGCTTGCAAGCTGAACAATCCTTGGGCAATTTCCTCATTTTCAGTAGAAGATGATTAAGCTCAGCACTTCTGGGGGTTTTTTTCCTGTTTGTGCTACCAATTTAAGAAATGAGACACACCCTTAAGGCTTTCAGGAATCAAAAGTCACTGCTTCTTCATTTGCTGTAGTCTACGACAACAGCAGACAAATCACACCTCTCAGCCAGCCAGGCCAGTGTCTTTATTTGCAGGCTGCTCAGTGGATGTAAATTTTTACTAGATTATTCCGTTTCCAGGACAGTCCTGGAAAGTAGAGGAAAATCCATGAGGACACCCCAGAGAGGAGCTGCAATGAAGTCTCTACAAGAGGCCAGCCATTCTAGTGCAGCTGCTTGAGGTCAGCAGGACACAAGAGGTTTTGAAGCAGCAGCAGCAGCTTTACTGAGCTACATCAATCACCTCCTCAGTCATCCTCCACCACAAACACAGCTTTCTTTGTATCGCCAAGGCTGTTCTCCAGTTTGAAAGGGGTTCCAGCCATACAAAGGTAGCCAACTTGTGAGAAAACACAAAATTAATAATAATACTAAAAAAATAGTATCACGCCACCCTCTCAAACCTCCTGTTCCAATCTCGTTGCAAATCTGCCTTTCCTCTCCCCAGATTCATGTTTTTCTTTGTTTTCTGTCCATTACATATCTAAAGTGGTAGTTAGGACACATTCTGGTTGGCTGACATATTAATAAATGCTCTGAGACTCCTGCTAGGTGACAACCACCATGTAAGCTTGAGCAGACTGATTATGTGGGAAAAAAATAACCAGTTGAACACTTCTTATAGCCAAAAAAAAAAAACCTACAGCCACCAGCAAATACCTGGCTTACATGTTTTGCTGCTACTGCCCCAAGAAGAGATGCAGAAAATTTATCTTTTGCATCTTCTGTGATCGTTCTCCTTTCCCTGCTTTTTATACATTAGGTGGGTTATTTTCCTGCAAATATTTTACTGTCACATGTAGGACTTGCATTAAAAAAAAACAAAACAAACATACAAGACAATTTATATTCAAATGAGAAGAGGGAAGAGAATCAAAATAAAAATATTCCCAAAATAAATACACTGATTGTTTAGACTAGAATATGTGCTTGGTTTCCATTTGTTTCAGCTTTGTTTGTGCTTGTTTAACACATTTTCAGATCTGGTTACTCTACAGGCACAGTTCAACACAAACGTGGAAATCAAAGAAGGAGAAAAAGGCATGTAAGGAACTGCAATAATTTGAAAATGACCAGATTTCATGTTGTAAGTGTTAAAAACCCAGCATAGCTAATTAGAGGTTGGTCAATGCCAGAAGTCAGCCATGTCTCAGGAATGCCATGCCAGCTGGGAATGCAACCAACGCTGGCTCCACAGAAGGCACATGTGGAGGCAGGAGAGCCTGGCTCCCAGGGACGCCTGGCTCCCAGGGACGCCTGGCTCCCAGGGACGCCTGGCTCCAGGTGCCCTGGTTCCAGCTCCCAGCCCTGCTGAGTGCCAAGGCCTGCGTGCTCACTGCCTTTTGTGCAAACACTGCTGGTTGCCAATTCCTGTCTTGCACCTCATGGAATGTAAGGCTGGGGCAAGGGGGTGACCTCTGCAACCAACTTAATCAAAATATACCCTTTTCCCTTCACACACCTCACCAATCACTCTTAAATAACAATAATAAAAGGAAGTTTTTATACATGTTGAATCCAAATCCAAATAACTCACGAAGATTACGGAATAGTTCGCTGACACACAGATGGGAAATTCCTGGGCGCCTTTCTTCTAGCATAAAACAAACGGATAAAATAGAAACACTGATAGAATTCCTGCTAAATTACTTCTGCTTTTAATAACTGAAAGTTTCAGTTTTCAATACAAAGCAGCAACAAACCCAGAAGAGTTTAGTAACACAGTACTACCTAATGCAGAGTGACCATTAACCCCGCACAAGGCACTTTCACATCCTCAATTCACACCAGCATTCAATTTATATTTAATTAGACTTGCATTCTTTGCTTAGAGATAGCGTGGTGCCGTGTCCAAGACTGAAGGATGTTCTGAAAGGCTTGTTGGTAATTAAGCAGACTGGACTGCACTCTCCCTCCAGTATGTTCAGACAGATTTCGTGTGTCACCAGGCCAGCTTCCCTACCAGACTTTCACCCCCACATTCCCAAGTTCAGCATTACAGATTACCCCCACATATATCTGTCAGCGTGAAAAAATGTGTCAGCAGAATAATTTTATCTGCTAAACTTGTTTGCCAAGGGCTGCCACATCCTGGACTGCTTCCCATAATCTTAAAGCAGCTGAACAGCAGTCCTCAGAGCCCTCCATGAAACATCACAAACATCTCACCACTCACACGCACAGTCAACAAGACTTAGGACCAATTAAAAAAATTATGTGTTAGTTATTAGAGCAACACGCATCCATTAATGCAGAGGAAAACACAGAACTAACTACACAGCCACCCATCCAGGTGGGATTCTTTTGTGGGATGCTGAGTGCCCAAACACTGCACCCCCACTGATCCACTGCAAGCCATGGAGGGTTTGCAGGACTGCCTGTTCTTCAGCTTCACATCCCCATCCCTAAACAATCCAACTGCTTCCCTGCTTTCTCTGATTTGACAGAAACAGGTAACCTACACATCTGCCCTTTCATTTTACCTCTAGTCTTCAAAGAATTCTATCACCTCCAACAAGAACCTAAGAAGCATCTTACAATAAGGCCAGCTAAGGGAATTTCAAAGTCGGCTACAGAATTTAGGGGGTGAATTTCCCATGATTTTGCTTTTTTTTTGGATGTCACTCTCTCTTTGCAATGGTTCATTGGTTTTAAGTAACAAAACATTCACTGCTAATATGTTTGGATGAAAACACCCTGAGCCTGAATGCTGGCACACCTCCTTTCAGGTGTGCAAGTGAAATGATTTCTTACATGGAAAAAATGGCAACACAAAGTTTCAGAACATATTTACCTCCAGCTGACCACTGCATGGAAATTAGGCATTCCACAGTTACCTAATTTGAGGGGAAAGAGTGTTTTTGCTGAAGTGTAAGCTAGCATGGATATTAGCTCAAAAAATTCCTTACTTCTGTAAGAAGTTGCAGGGACTGAAAAAAAGGCACATATATCAGAAGCTTCTGTTCTTAAGGACATAGCAGAACAGCAATCCTATCATATTTGTGCAGCTACCATTCAGTGATACCTTTATAAAAAGGAAGAAAATGTGTATGGGAGGTGTGAAATCTAAAGAAATAGTTTGTATGTCCCACATTCTGGGTACTCCGAAGAGTATTGCACAACCAAACATTCACACCACCTTGATACAGCCTAGAATTTTAATTGCAGTGCAAGCATTTATTCTGCTAGGGAGAAAAAAAAAAAAACAGCAACAAACCAGAAAGAGTAATTCCTTGCAAACTTGCAATTACATTTCTCTTCATTGCCTAAATCCAGTACTGATGCAAACCACCTGGTTCAGGCACAGCAGTTACACTGGCATGCTCAGCTACTGTACTGGCCAGGAACAGTCAGACATCCAAGGATTTCTTTTTGCTTTATCTACTTTATTAAACATCAAACACGTCAAGAAGTTAACCCTGTCACGTTCCTATAGTTACTGCCTGCTGCAAAGATATGAACACAACCTGACCTTTCAGCCTGCTTTGACAGCAGTGCCTTGCCACCGAGCTCAACACCTTACTCATTCCTGAGGGTAGGGAAGGTGCCACAGGAACTTCAGAGCACTGTGGTAAAAAACTGCCCACCCATTTCTCTGTGTTTCCAAGCCTTTCATCACTGACAAGAGTTTCGTGCATTCCATCATCTCACTGCAATGCAGACACAAGTAAATCTTCCCCCAACTTTGGAAAGATAACTGGTTCTAGCAATTCTCTCCAAGGGTCTGTCTCAAGCGAGTAGTAATGTGTGAAATGAAGACAGGATTTACAAATCAATCCCTTAGGATCTGGAAGCTGATTTTTCCGCCCAATAGTCAAAAATCACAATACAAACCCTAAATACACTAAGAAATGGCCTACCTTAACATCATCCATATCAAAGCAAAATTATCAGCTGTGTTTCACTTCCCGAGATAAACAATATTTGCAATAAGTGCAAATACTTCAGAAGTCATTCAGCTTTAGAAAATTTTCTAATATTAAAAATACAAACCTCACTTTCTAAAAATTTATCACAGTCAGAACCAAAGTCTTCCTCCATATTTATCCCATTCCTTTAATTTGACTGGGATTTTGAGGAGAAATGGAGACACTGCTGATTGGCATCCTACTGAAATATTATCCCCTTTTGAAAGAGCAAACAGCTCCATCTAAAAGGTCTTTATGTTCCTGAGCCAAGTTGAATGGACAGGTATGTGCAAGAAATATTAGAATAAAAAGACTCTCCTTTCTTCCATGGATTTCTTTATAAAGTGCCTGGGAAGTGATGTAGCTTTTCCCTGCTGCTCTCTGGCTCCTCTGCCCTACTGATAACAGTTCAAACAAGAGAGGTTTCTGATTACCACTTCAACTAATCAAGGAGGAGGAACAACCTCTTCACCAGACCTACAAGACAAGTAATACAGGGCTTACACTGTAATGAGGGAGATTGCAGCTGGACACATCTAAGGGTCAGGACTGCAAGGAATGGAATGTACAGCGGGATTTCCTAAGTATTTTGAGTACTAAAGCAGCTTCGAGTCATAGCTACTGAAATTAGCACAGGTATGAACAAGCAGATAAGCTGTCCAAGCCTGACTTTTTTTCCTAAAAGGGTTCTAAACACAGTTCTTAATCTATGCAGGTATAAATGGAGCAGACAAACTGCTGTACGCTGCACTGAATAAAAGAATGCCAAACCAGGAGAAATCAGAAGTACAAGACCTGGCTCTTATTGCCACAAGGATTCCAAAAGAGGAACCATTACACAGATGCATCTTCCCCTAAGCAGGAGGAGAATAAAGGACAGATTTCAGATTTCAAGCTCAAGGCTTTAAAACACAACACTGGCTGTTATTAATGATTCAAAGAAAAATCTCAGGACAGTAAACTTGCTGGGCAAAGAGGAATTTCTAAGCAGCTTACCTCAACGGACCATAATTCAACATTATAAAGGCCAGTATCACCATCACACACAGCGTCCTTCTCTTTGGAGATGATACTTTGAGCTTCTGGTTCTAGACAGAAAAGACAGAAGACATTGAGTAAAAGAGGGGCACAGACATGCAGAGGTATGTTAGAAGCTAAGTACACAAATTATACTTGCTTTTTAGATTTATATTTGCCTAATTGTGTGTGAATATATTCCTGAAGTACTTAAAAATAAAACTTTGGTTTATACATTACATTCAGCTTCTATCCAGTGAAATATTCAGAAGCACCATGAAGAAAAGAATTAAAAGTCTACCAGACAATGTGTCAGCTGTCCTGTTGGTGACAGTCATGCTTGGAATGGGATGCTGGGCTAGAAACCCTCAAAGTGCTTCCAGACAACATTTCCACAATTCTGTTCTAGTGCCTTCCACCTGAACAACTGTTTCCATATAAAATCAAGACTTTCATCACAACCTCTTACCTCTAATACCACTTCATCCAGCTGCCTCTTCAGCGTGCTGTTTTCTTTCTTGAGTTTCTCATTCTCCAGCAAGGCTGCCTCCAGCCTGGCCTCCAGCCCCAACATGTATTCCTTCTTCTTCTTGCGTGACTGAAAGGCTGACTCGCGGTTTTTGATCATGCGCTGCTGCCGCCTCAAGACATTGACCTGAACACACAATACACAGGCCTGTTAACAATCCACAAGTCAAAAGTGCCTCCATTTCATGCAGAATTTCTGCTTCTCTACTTTGTCAAAGGTCTGCACAGATAGTTTCCCACACTGCTTCAAATGAGCTGGAATGGTCAGCACACAAGCACCTCGGGATCATGGTACACCTAAGGAAAAAGCAGGTCCTGCACCGTCTCAGTTTTCTTCTGCATTCTCAACATTCTATGTGCAGGGGTCACCAAACATATACTTGAGTTTGATTTGATCAATCAAATCATAAAGACAGAAAATATCTATCTTCAGGTCTGCAAGGCAGCAAGCAAGTCCTTCACCTTCACTTCTCCCTGCACCATTTTACAAGCTACAATCAGTCATCTGCTTTCCTAACAGGAATTTTCTGGGGTTTTCCAGTCTGTTCTATATGGAAGTCATTTCCACACTGATGACACCTGCTTCTGTACCTTTTCCACCTATGCTACACAGTTTTTGAGATTTTGAATAGTGTTCTTGATCTCAGACTGCACATTCTATGTCTATCAAGCACTGCCATGGCAGTTTAAATGCAGTCTCTGGGTGCAGCTACACTGACATTTTAATTCAGATCAGAAGTGTGGCTTGGATTCACATTTCCTGACTGTCCCACTAAATGTGCTTCGCTTCACATCACAGAACAGTCTCTGAGAGTACACAAACTGGATTCCTTCAGGATGAAGCTCAACTAGCGAACATACTCCAGGAGAGCACATAATTCACTCTAACCACTAGCAGGCATTTAGTCTGCAAGACCAGACTGGGACAGCTCAAAGTAACCCCTCCCCATCCTCCAACAGTCCTGATGACTGATTTTTTTCCCAAGCAGGAGCACTCCATCATCTTTTACCACTTACTCATTTTGTGGTTTGCACTGAGTGGGACGACCCAGACCGAAAGCATCTTGCTGTTGACAAGGATAACAATGATGGGTCCTGCAGAACTATACAAAACTACTTAAAATCCAAAGTTTAAATACTAGTCTGTTGATTTCCTTTCCCTCACAGATTAACAAGTGCTTTCATTAAGAACAGAAGAGGTCCATCACATTATTAAGCTACAACTGGATGCGCCTCGATGACAACTACATTGACAGATAACTGAATGATCCATCTTACACAGACCTGAATATCCTTCAGTACCTAGCACCACATGCACTGGTGTAACCTGTATCTCTCAGAGCAGGAACATTAAAGAAAAAAAGATGAGAACTATTTCAGAAGTATTATTCTAGGGAAATAGTATAATCACACAATAGTAACATTAACTAACTCAGATTTTGAGTCCAGCTATGTAAAAATCTTTAACCAGAGCTTTTCAACTCTCTCTCGTATCTACCTGCACACAGACAATATGTTGTTATAGGGCACTGGTGTCTGCAAAAAAAAGTGGCCACAAGCTGTTGGAAGACAACATTCTTCTTCATGATGCTGCAGTCTGGTGACAAAGACGAAGAAAACACGTTACAGTGCATTAACATTCTGGGCTTTTTATAAATTCTAATTGCTTTTTATAAAGATCATTCATTGTATGTCTAGTCTGCTGCCACCAACAAATGTCTGTGAAAACGAAGCTGTTTGTACTTACTCCAGTTTCTCTCTTCAGCAGAGAGTGGAGAAGGAAAAGATTTTAACATATTTTCATTAACACTAAGCTTTGTCTTGAATTTTTTAAGTACTACAACATTTAACATAAAAAAGCTTCTGCAGACATATAAAAACCAGACCAAAAAAAAGATCCAGGCTAGCCAAGAACTGCAGTGTACAGAACACACCAATTTGGGGCCAGGATCACTTAAACTGCTCAGAGATGAAAAAACAAGGAATGAGTTCATGCAGCAGCTTTGGCTCAAGTTGTGTGCTATTCCAAACAAGGAGTTCCATTCCCCTTTTCAAAAAGGGGTTTTGCATCATGAAGCCAAACAGAGAAGACCACATTGTTTACATCCATTCTTGTTTGCAGACCTGCTCAGGATTATTCATTACTGGATGGCTTTTAATTACATGTCTGGAACTTCTGGCAAATCTACATGCTTCCCTGAAGAAAATAAGGCGTTAGAGCACCAGTGCAGTGCCTCTACACTAAGAGTACATCCTAAGGCACATCTGTCACTGTTTCAGACACTGCCATCTCCATTTCATGTTATTTATCCAGACTGCCTTCCTTTACTCACAGTTCTCCAAATGCTGTGAGGAACAGCAGCTCTCCCCAGCCTGATTCCAGGAACTTTGTGCAGTATCTGCATTTCAGCCTATGCCACACCAGCTACATTTCGACTCATTTTTTAAGCTTGCTTAAATGAAATCCAGTATTTGCGTCCTTAAGTTATTTTGTTTTAATTTACAATCCGTAAACAGCTTAAGGTCCTTGGTCAACCCTCCAGGTCTTGCCTGGCTGTTCCTGGGGAATATGCCACAACTGCATACCCGATCCCACCTAAATCTGATGCAGGAAATGGAAAGAGTTGTGGGAGTGAAGCGGTGCAAGAATGCTGAACCTGGAAGCAGTACGGCAATCAGCATTACACAGCTGGCCTGGCATCAAGATAAACATGCCCCCTGCTCGAGCACTTTGATAATCAGGAGAGAGAGGAACTAATTTATAATGTCAGTCTGCTTGAGCAACATTGCTTTGAACAAACGCTGAACCAAGATTAAAGGTAGCAAACGCCTCTGCCAACTTCTTTTGCAGCTTCCAACTTTTTAAGTTGTATTGTATTGATGTTCCGCTCAAGACAGCAACTACTGGTTCTAAGGAAACACAGACCATAGAGGGAGAGCATTGGCCTTAAAAACAATCAGTCATCAGTGATGCAACTTCTGCTTTCTAGCTTTGAAAATTACACCACCACTAGCACAGATACACACAAAAATGCTGTAAATATGGAGAACTGGAAGGTTCATTGCAAACCCTTGCTTCAAACGGCACTAACCAGATTCAGATTGTCCTCCATCTTCAGAGGTTTTATAAAGAGTCATGCACTTTACAAATAAACACTGCTACCTCAATTTACTTCCAAAGAAAACTCAATTCTGAGCGAAATTTAATCTCCCTTCCAACACAAGCTGTACTTCTAGAAGTAAGAATGTCTTTCATACTCCAGAGAGTTTTTTTGTACACATGGTGGGAAAGCTAACAAAGAGCTGAAAGTACAAACCATTCAACTTAGCATTAGCTGGCTTCTTACCTCAGCTTATGAAAGATGCTGTTTTTGAAGATGCATCTTTAATTGCAGGAATACAAAACATAAGCAAGGTTTTTTTGTTCTTATGGAAGTTCTGGGTTTTTCTTGTGTCTAACTCAACAGAACACAACTTGCCTAATGAGTTTATGTTATACAAGTACCACGCAATGTACAGCACAGAAAAGAGGATTCTTCAACAGAAATGCACACTTATGCTGAAGTTATTTTGCATAATTAATCTCTTCTAGATTTTCAATATTCTGGCACTTCCCCACAGCTGGCAGGCTGCACATGTGTGCCACCAGGGCCTCACGCCTGCAGCTTGCCATCAGCCCATCTTGGTGTAATCCACTGGAAGTCTGAGTGTTAAGCTCACAGTTTATCCCTCCTAAGCCCAAAAGAAAGTCCTGCAGTGTTTCTTTTTATCCTGCAAACATCTGCTTAGATTAGCAAACAAAACCACGTGTTACAGAGCTCAAATGACAGCTCCATCTGTGCAGCTCTGAGCGCCACATACAGTGTCCAAGGCGGCCGGGAGACGTTTTAACCCTGCTGGCACCAGCTGAATCCCAAAGCATTTGTTCTTTCTCAAAGCACTTTTTCACAGTATGTGCCAAAGAGCAGTTGCAACTGGCTTTTTATGTTTTAACAAACACAGGTAAGATGTGCAGCATTTCACATGTCTTAAAACTGCCCCTTTTTGGGTGGAAATACCCACACGACCATCATTGAAAACAAGCACCTGTTTGTTACCCCAGCTGTACATTTGACATCACAGATGTGTATATGGAGTATGATGACAATAAGGGGGTTTTGTCAATTAAACCTTATATTCAAGACAATGCCATGCTAGCCCTGCTTACAGGGAGTCCCAAATCCAATCACTGCTGGCAGGTCTCTTGAGTTAACTTTGCATGACAGGGAATTATCATTTTAAAATGCAGCACGCTTAACTGCTCTGCCCACTGACAGACCTTTGTTTGCTGCTGGTACATTGAATATCAAGTTTCCACTGTACTCTGGCTGCTGAGCTATTTGTAGCACAATATTTTCATTATAAAATGCAGCCCACACACAAATATGATCAGTGAGTAAAATTTACCATCAAGCCTGAGTGGCAATCCCAGACTAGGAAACAATACAGCAACATTCCTCCAAAGAAGCTGAACAGGCTTCCCACTGCTTTTGGAAAACAGTGACCTGCACTGCTAATAAGCAGGTGCCTATACAGCAAAATTCCATGTGTTTTCACCAGTGCTTTCTCCCTTACACTGAGATGTGACAGGACCCTCAGCTCACACCCTCCAATGTGCTTGGAATACCACACTGGAGAATGACACTCAGAATTTCAAAGTTACCAACAAGAAGCTTTGGTCCTTTCCACAAGCACGTCTTCCTTGGACAACAAAATGCAATCAAAGCAGCTCCAGATCACTAGGAGCTCAATCAAGTTAGCACCCAGCTTGCTAGCTGGTTAAGATGTCAAAGCTGAAGAGGGAAAAAAACCCACACACATCTCAAAAGCTACTGTTTGCACCCACTGCTTACTGTGAGCTACTATGGAAAAACTTACTTATTTGCACTGTAATTGTTGAGAGCTTAACCCTCTTCTACTCATTCAATACATGATCAAAAGGGAGCCTGAAGAGATTAGGATCATATGGAACTCAGTAACTGAAGTTCCTAAAAATCATGAGTAAAATCTGGGGAGATAAAGATGTATGGAAAAAGAACTAGGCATTGAAATTTCCAGTTCATCTACTTCCAAAGAAATGTTTTTACTATATGGATTAGGAAAATGATTTAGCACTGATCAAAAATCAGATATATCAAATCTGCCTGTATGTAAGAGAGCTCCAGCCACTGAGAGCTTGCACTTGAGAAGACAAGTGATGGAAAATATCTGTCAGCACTGTCTTCTGCCACTATGCTTGCACACCTGGCCTGCAACTCCAGGCAGGCCAGCAGACATTTAGCTGCTCCTCCCCGTTCTGTGCCAAGCTGCTAAATTCCCTGTTTACAGTTGGAAATCCTATTAAGAGTTTTCCTGAGACTCTGAAGGGACCTGGCTATCCCATTAGGGCCCACATGCAGGTAACTGTGTCCAAGCCTCGGTTAGCAGCTATCACACAGAGTCAGAACTTACATCCAGCCCCACGGCTGGGGTGGTGCTCTGCAGCAAGGGCTTTGTCACCGGGATTTTGCCGCTGGCTGAGCCGTTTCCAGCAGCTGGAGGCAGCGCGTTCACCGTGTGGCTCTGAAGCGGTGTGGCCCCTCCAGTGACAGCAATGACTGGCTGGGAGGCAGGAAGCACCCCAGAAGCCTGGAGCTGTACCACAGCAGGCTGGGGCAGCACCACGGACTGACCTGGAACACAAGAACAGCAGCGCTCAGCACGGGTGAAACGGATCTGTACACCACTACTCTGCAGGGGCATACTGATGTCCTCTCCTGCCCTGCACAGTTTGTCTCCAATCCATTATATTCCACAGAACAGGAATGGAAAAAAGAAGTTCTAAAGTTTATAGGACTCTTAATCCATCTTGCAAACCAAAACTACAGATATTAAAGGAATCCGATAAACCAAGCTCTGTCCCAAAAGCTCTTCAAAGTTAAGAAAATTCAACACTTTGTTATATACATTACTCAATATTGCTAATACTTGAAGCACTCTAATCAACATTTTCAAAGAATTTAGCCAACTTACCTCAATCCACCTTCTCCCTTTTGTCTATACCTACTTTATTGCTGTATTCAATGGGAAACTTACTACACAGAAGTGACTCTTACCACACAGATCAATTCAAATTAGCAGAGAGATGGAAAATGAACAAAAAAGAACAATGCAAGTTACACTTTCAAAACTTATGTTGAAGCTTCAGTTCACACAAAGACCAGTTCTTTTAGAAAAATGTCTTATGCAAGGAAGTTTATACACAAGCTGAATAGAGCTTAGAGAAAAGCAGGCAGAAAAAATGAGGTAATTTTGACAGAGTTTGAAATGGAATTAAAAACAGTCGCTTCCAAGAAATTTCAGTCCAACAACTACATTTAACTCAAGCAGGTGCTTGAGTAATATTTTGTTGTCTGAAAACACATTAATGTCTCTCTAATCCTTTGTAACAGGACGACCTCTCCAGCTTTCAGAAAGAGCACATTCCAGCTGAGCATACCAACCAAAATGCACCACAATGGATTACAGCATTTATCCAGCCTTCTGGAAGGCGAAAAGTGAAGTAATTTACCTAGTGCCAAGATCTTTTATGTATGGAGTAAAACTAGACCCTTTTTTTGGCAGACACAATCTTGAAGACATCATAAGTTAGTATGACCCTGTTTAAGACTCTTAAATGATGAATTTGAGACAATTTCAACATTTTTTTTAATGCATAAACGATATGATGCTCTAAGACCATGCTTTCTCCTTTAAGCTTTTATAAAAGGGACTGTGAAAATACGATTTCTCTGCTTCTTTGAAGATAATGGCATATTTCAAACTGGTAGTTCCAACTTGTCACATGCAGGGGATTTTGACCGATGAAAAAAGATCCTTATGGTTTTTGTTATGGAAGCTGCACAAAAGAATTTTTAAACAAACCATCAGTTAAAGTAAATGGAAAGCATGGAAATACTTTCTCAAAAGTATTTCCTCTATACTGTCTCACAGAAACTACTGTCCTGACTTTTCTTCAGGGAAAAGGAGAAGCTGATCTTCAGAGTACTAGACTTCTATCCAAAGAAATCCATATCCCCAGCATTCCTTATTCCAGATGGTATTTTATCAGATGGAACATCAGAAGGAATAAGAATTAGGTCACACTGACTGTGCTGACCTGTGTTTTAAGCAGTCCAACAATCTTAGGCATGTTATAACAAATGTCAGCACATCCAGATTTGGCAGAACCCCCGATGGAAGAGAAATTAGTAATGGAGACAAAATTTTCACCACTGCAATAATTTCTAGATACGTGCCCTTAAGAATTCGTGTCCTTTTCCTTCCGTGCCTCAGTGCCTGTGCAATCAACCGCAAGGGACTGCGGCCATCAGCTGGTGAAACGAGCAACTGCAGCTGACAATTCCTGCAAGGCAAGCAGCGTCCCTGCTGCCAATTCCTGCAAGGCAAGCAGCGTCCCTGCTGCCTCGGCTCGAGAGTGAAACAATGCTTTGGATTCAGAAATGAAAGCTCGAGCTACTCCAAAAATCGGTTACAGGATACCTGTAGGAATGAAGAATTATCACGGGGCAGGAAGTCACTTTCCTCTCGTTAACATCAGCAGGTTTTCTAACCTCTGACACAGCTCTCAATTTTTAGCAGGTTTCACAACGTTCTCTTTAATGCTGTTTAGTGAGCTAAAAAGCCATAAACTCATGCTCCCACCATCCTGTGGAAGAGTTTCATGTGGGCAAAAGAAAGCTTGTATCACTTCTCCCGAGCTTTCCAGCTTCCTTCAAGCCATCCTAACTGATGCTGCTCCATCTTCCTTCAGTTATGACAGAACAGCACTGCAATCACTGTATGCACCGTCTGACATTGCAAGCAGAGCAGAGCAAAGTATCCCTACAGATCCTTCCAAATCAGCAGTTTTATCTCCACAGCTGCCAGTGCTTGGCACAGCCTCCGTCTTCCATTCCAAACAATGGAATTACATAATCCAGTCTTTCATTTTACACGATGCCCGTGTGAGTGCTGTTTCTCACGGGACAGTATGAGAGGAGTCAGACCATCTTCTCAGCCTAAAGCTTTTCCACCAAAGCATGGAGGACCCTTTTTACTCCTATCCCTCCTCCTTCATACACCAAACCTAACTTCATTCTATGAGCCATCCCAAACAGACAGTGCTACCACCAAGACCTGGCCCAGTCAAGACAATTCACCTACCTTTAGGAGGTGCTGGCTGGATGTTAACAACTGGCTGATTCTTTGGCAGTGGCACAAGCGTGGGAAGAGTCTGAATAATGATGGTTTTAGCTGGGATGCCAATGTTAGCCTGAGCTTCAGGCACAGCAGGCAAAAGGGGTTTGGGTTGTATCAAAGGCCTGGACACTGTCTGACCACACCTCTTCAGGCTCCTCGCAGAATTATTTGCTAGAAAAAGAAAAAGAGTCACAGTTGGACCAAAAGGCATAAAATACAGAATTCGAGCAATAATGAAGTGGCTTTTAATGTGAGGGTTTTTACCTATCTATAATATTTGTTAAAAATAAACATATCTGATCAAACATCCAAGTCATAAATGATAGGACAGCTAGTGTCTGTTAGTTAATAATTTGCATGCAAGACAACACACATACTATCCATGGAATGAAAGTAACTTTGTCTCTCATACCAGATCGAGAAGAGATGCTCACAGCAGGCTTCTTCCCTCCATCTCCTTCAGGGGATGCAGGACTTTTGCAGCTCTTGCTGTAGAGAGAGATGGGAGACATCTGGGAGCTACAGCTGAAGTCCACATCATCCTGCAGACAGAAAGCACGTGAGATTAACACTTCAGAAACTCAGAGAAGTGTCTACTAGCAGTTCAGAGTACATCTGCTTTTCATCACATCTGTGTTGCTGCTGCAGCCAACAGGAGAAAGGTTTTGTTCTGCAGTTTGATTCTGGTGAATGCCAGGTACCACTACAGAAAACCAACAAGTACTTCTCCCCATCAGCAGAGCAATGGGAGGCAGAGGCCAGCAGCTGCTAGACTCAGAAGCCTTTAGAAGGCATTTTGTTTGGCAACGAGGCTAATCAACGTAGCTGAGGAAACTGAACATGCTCTTATTCGAATGGGTCACAGAGAAGAGGTAAGAAAACACCACTGGATGGGTTTTTGCAAGGGCTGGGAAAATAAGCTGCTTCCTCTTATGCCACGAATTTGGTCAGAGAAGTAAAGCACAGGGCTTTTTGCTTTGTCAGAGCTGTTGCCGTCTGTGTTGCAGGGAGGTTTTTGCATACAGGCACATTTTGCACTGGAGAGTCCGCAGACGATGGCGAAGGGACCGAACAGCTGGAAGTGGCCGGTGATAAAGGCTCCGTCTTCACATTTGCATCTGCAAGAGGCAGGTAAAGACACTTCACTGCACGAGTTTTTGGCAATGGGATATCAGTAAAGAACACACTGTCCTACACCAGCTATTTAATTCCCGAAGCAAGGCACAGCAGAAAACACAGCAAAATTAAAGGTACTGAGCAGCTTGGCTTGTAGGGCAGCCCTTGCCAGCTGTACCCATCCTACAGAAACACAGCGTGATTCTCATCACAGAGCAAAAGGCTGCAGGGCATCAAATAGCTCCACACGAGTTTTGAGAGCTCACCCTTGTGGGGCAGGGGGGGGAAGAGCAACACCTGCACAATACAGAAGGATAATTACCTGCATAAGCATGGCCTGTAATATTCCAAAGGTCCGAGTCCCAAGACATCAAATCCAAATCAAAATGAAAGTTATAGAGATCATTTTCCTGAAACGACAGTTCAGAAAAAGAGACAAAAAGAAAGATACATTGACACCACCAGCCATTACGTTCACATCCTTAGAGCTCCAGAAAACAAAACAACACAAGGTAACTATCAGTCACTTCAGTTGCTTTAAGGCATGCACAGATCAAAGTCCTTAAAGGAGAAATTCTCAACTGGAACACACAAAACAAAGCTTCTTTTAAATTTAGACCTGTAGGAAGGGGCAGGTCAGTTTAAGATCACCACTAATTATCGTACCCTTACTGGTAATTTGAAAAGCCAAAGTTCTAAGTTCAGTCATTGAACCATCTCACATAAACCACAAGTTTTAGCAACTTGGTGCCATCCTTTCCTTCACCTGCCTTGAAAAATTTATTTAATGCTCTTGCACCATTACATCTCAAAGCACTTTACAAACAAAAGCAGCACCGGGGACAGTTTACCAGCAGGAAAACAGACACAAGATTGATTTGCTCGAGACCTGATGAACAGTATGTATTAGGTTTCCCTATACTTGAATAGACTGATGTCAATATCTAAAGCCAAGGACACCAGTTTCCTTTTCCAACAAAAACCAAAACAAACAAACAGGCCAAAATCACTTCATACATACTATTTACCATATGACCTTTAAAACAACAATTGGGGTTTTTTTCTCCATTTTTCCTGTTTGTGCATCTGTAAGTCTCGGTTCCCTTTGCAAATGTGGTGCTTTATGAGCACTTGCATGAAAAATACAAACATGACCTACCCAGCTTATACAAGTATACAACTAAGATTTTCCTAAAAACTATCCTGCAAGTATACCTTTCCTTACATTCTCAACTTGCCTTGTGAAGGCAGGCTCAAAAAGCCTGCAGACTGCATCGATATTGGTACTCACACGTTAGAACGAAGAGAAAGCTCATCAGAGCACATTTAAAGGATGAATGACCAAAAAACCACAACGTGAGCTGTGCATTAAGAGCCTTCACCCAGGCAGGTAATGCTGACCTGCTGATGGGGAATACCTTTCCCTTGTACAATCAGTCTGTTCCCACGTCTTCTCCAGTGACTGGTCCTACACCTGCAGGAATGCTCTTAGAACCTGGATGATAACCCAGGGGTTTTGCTAGAGGTGAGTTGGGACACAGAGAGAAGGCAGGGGGAAGATCAGGCAGAGGAGAATCCCCGAGGCAAATGCCCCAGGACAGAAAAAGCAGTATGGACAAGTGGACAGTGAAAAAGATAGGCATTAATGCACACAGTTGCAAGCAAAGGTTTTTGGAGAAAATCTTGTATTAACGAAGAAAACAAGAAGCCATCTAACAGGCAAGGCGCTACAGCACGGTCCCAGCGGATGCAGGTGTAACATATCCAGCCTTCTCCTCTCAGGCAGCCCTGAGCAAGCGCTGCCCTGCGGGGTTCACCTTCACCGGGGCAGCGCCGACACCGCTCCTCCT
>VZTA01009014.1:75521-93039 GCA_013398855.1 Mohoua ochrocephala | reverse complement strand
GCTCCCACAGGCGCTGCCCGCGCGCCGAGTTCCCAGAGAGAATCACGGAACCGGTTCGGTTGGGAAAGACCTCTGAGATCAGCGAGTCCAAGCTCTGACCCAACACCACCTTGGTCAACCAGACCATGGCACTGCGTGCCACATCCAGTCTTTCCTCAAACACCTCCAGGGGCGGTGACTCCACCGCCTCCCCGGGCAGCCCATTCCAGTGTCTGATCGCCCTTTCTGTGAAGGGTCCAACCTAAACTTCCCCTGGCACAGCTTAACACTGTGTGGTCTTGTCCTATCACAAATAGCCTGGGAGAAGAGGCCAAACCCCACCTGGCTCCAACCTCCTTTCAGGGAGTTGTACAGAGTGATAAGGTCCCCCCTGAGCCTTCTTTTCTCCAGGCTAAACAACCCCAGCTCCCTCAGCCGCTCCTCATCAGCCTTGTGCTCCAGCTCCTTCATCAACCTCGCTGCCTTCTCTGGACATGCTCCAGCCCCTCAATGTCCTTCCTGAACCGAGGGGCCCCGAACCGGACACAGCACTTGTGAAGTGGCCTCAGCAGTGCCAAGTACAGGGGAAGAATCACTTATCTAGTCCTGTTGGCCACATTACTTAATGAAGACTTCTCCCCTCCGCCCCAGGCACACAGGAGGCATTGGTTTGACAAAGGTGTTTATTCAGACCCCGCTGACACAAGCTTGTTGGTGGAAGCATGAGTGAAGCAGCTAGCGGGGAATGTCCAAATTCCTGGTGGGAGAATGTCTGAGGGTTGGGTGGCAGGCTGCCCCAGCACATGGCTCTCAGCCCCTGGTGGGGCTCCAGCTGCCTTCCCTGGAGGCACCTCCTCTTCTCAGGAGAGTGCTGTACACGCAGCATGGTGGCAGTACCCATGAGCAGCGCTGGTCCGGGCTACAGCCGCAGGCACGGAGTCCCTCTGTGCTCCAGCAGCAGCTCCTGCTGGGCCCGCAGCCCTGGGGGACACGGTGGGTTTCAGTCTCGGGAAGCACGGGAGAGATGGAGCTGGTGTTACCCACTTCAATCCCAAGGGGTGTCCCCACCCAGGAGCACCCCAGCTGGGAGGATGGCCACCCAGGTGAATTCTGAACAGGGTTCTGAGAGGGTCTCGCCGGCGCTCACCTCACAGGTTGGCATCATACGCTGTGTTGGTGAAGGTGCCCGGCGCTCCCAGGTCGCTGGAAGGCAAACACAAGGGTGTCACCTTGGGGAGTGCAGGAGCGTGTGAAGGGCAGGGGTTAGCACGGCCCTGTCAGCCCCAGAGATGCCCCCACATAAAAACAGCCTGGCACAGGCAGATCTGGGTGTCAGCGGGACGACCACAGGGCTGTGACAGTCACGGCCACCCTCCTGCAGAGCACGGCTCTCACCTGGTGGGTTTCAGGAGCTTCCTCTTCTCCTCTGATAACGGTGTTGAAATGTCCATCGGGATAACGCACATAGAAAAGAAATAACCACATCTGTTTAGTGAAGGTCTTGAGAAGCTGCAGCAGCAGCATCTGAAATTGAGCAGTTTGACAAGCATGGGATGGGGCTGGGAGAGGGCTGAAGCCTTTGCTGCGTTCTTCAGAGTGATGGTGTTTATCTGCCTCTGCCCTTCAGACCTGGCTGCTGACACTTGCAGCTGGACAAACTGCCAAGGACCCAAGCAACACACAGCAAATAAGGCATGTGAATGGAGGCAGTCACACTGTCAAACTCTTCTCATCAGCCCAGCCTCCCCTGGGACTCTGTCACCACCTTGCCTGAGAGCCCCATGACAAAGCTAGGGTGGGCCGCAGGAAGCATTTCTGTACCTCTGTCACTGAGCCTCTTGGCAAGGAGAGCAATGAGCCCCCCAGTGAGCACAACACCAGCTACTGCCAGGGCTGAGCCACTGCTGTAAGCCAGGACTTGCTTTAAGAAGGCACCATCCTCTGAAACAAAGCCACAGAGCCACGCATTAGAAAGCTGTCAGGACTTCACGGCCCCTGGGGAGCCCCCCACCGCATTCAAGATGTGCTTGGAGGAAAGCTGGAACTCTCCCAGTCCTAGAGGAGCAGGGGGGTCCCACCGTACCTGCACAGACAGGGGGATCCCTGGTCCAGTTCCCCGTGGCCTCACACCGGAGCATCTCTGCTCCCATCCGAACAAACCCCTCCTCGCAGGAAAAGGTGCACGTGGAGTTGTAGGTGAAGTTCCCGTGCACGTGAGAGCAGCTCAGCTGGCCTCTGCTGGGGGGGGCCAGCACCGGGCAGCTGATGGCTGGAGATAAAGCACAGCAAGAGCATCAAGAGGACAGGACAGATGGCAGTGGGATGGGGACACGTGGGCTGGCAAGCCAGGGGATAAACTGACACAGCCTGGGGTGCCATGGAGAGCACTCTGCTACAACAGAGCACTCCCAGACACGTGTGAGATCACAAGATTTACCTTTGCAAAGTGTGGGGTCCCCAGTCCAGGTCCCCGTGGCTGTGCACTCACGGCTCTCTGGCCCCATCAGCACAAATCCTGTCTGGCAGGAGAAGGCACACGTGGAGCCAAAGGTGAAGTCCCCATGGAGGTGGGAGCAGGCAGCCTGGCCCATCTTGGGGGTGGTCAGTGCTGAGCATTTGATGGCTGCAAGGGTAAAGAGGCACATGTCAGAAAGGAGCCTGGGAGACTACACTGTTGGGACCAAGGGGCTGGGGAACACCACAGTGTCACCCCAAGGCTAGTGACAGCCTGCATTTCAGCAGCAGCTCTACCTTCACAGTGTGGGGCATCCCCTGTCCATGTCCCCGTGGCTGAGCACTTGCGACTGTCTGACCCCTTCAGTGCAAACCCCGTCTGGCAGGAGAAGGCACACGTGGAGCCAAAGGTGAAGTCTCCGTGGAGGTGGGAGCAGTTTATCTCTCCTTGTTCTGGAGCACTGAGCACTGGACAGGCGATGGCTGCAGGGACAGAGATACATTTTCAAGCTGGAATCTGTGGACTATGAGGCTAAACTGTTGACCATGGTCAACACAAAACCTATGACACCTTGAGCAGCAGCAGTACCTTTGCATTGTGGTGTGTCCCCAGTCCATGTCCCTGTGGCTGTGCACTCACGGCTCTCAGGCCCCATCAGTGCAAACCCCGTCTGGCAGGAGAAGGCACACGTGGAGCCAAAGGTGAAGTCCCCATGGAGGTGGGAGCAGTGCATCTCTCCCTGGTCTGGGGCACTGAGCACTGGACAGGTGATGGCTGCAAGGAAAAGAAGCACACTTCAGGCAGGAGTCTAGGGACTGCGAGGCTAAATTCTTGTGATGAGAGGACTGAAAAGAGAACATCCCGGTGTCTGGCCAAGGCCTGTGACACCTTGAGCAGCAGCTCTACCTTCACATCTTGTTTCATCCCCTGTCCATGTCCCCGTGGCTGTGCACTCACGGCTCTTTGGCCCCATCATTGCAAACCCTGTCTGGCAGGAGAAGGCACACGTGGAGCCAAAGGTGAAGTTGCCATGGAGGTGGGAGCAGTTCAGCTCTCCTTGGTCTGGTGCTCTGAGCACTGGGCAGGCAACAGCTGCAGGGATGGAGAAACACTTTGAGCAGGCGTCTGAGGACTACAAGGCTAAACTGTTCAGCCTGAGAGGCTTCAGGGGAACCCTAGTGTTAACCCCACGGCCAGTGACCCCCTGAGTTCTAGCAGCAGCTCTACCTTCACAGCGTGGGGTATCTTCAGTCCAGGTCCCTGTGGCTGTGCACTCACGGCTCTCTGGCCCCATCATTGCAAACCCTGTCTGGCAGGAGAAGGCACACGTGGAGCCAAAGGTGAAGTCCCCGTGGAGATGGGAGCAGTGCATCTCTCCTTGTTCTGGAGCACTGAGCACTGGACAGGTGGTGGCTGCAGGGACAGAGAAACGCTTCAAGGAGGAGTCTGGGTACTACAAGGCTGAACTGTTTGGTCTGAGACACTGGGGAACCCTAGTGTTAACCCCACAGCAAGTGACACCCTGAGTTCTAGCAGCAGCTCTACCTTCACAGCGTGGGGTATCTTCAGTCCATGTCCCTTTGGCTGTGCACTCACGGCTCTCTGGCCCCNTCAGTGCAAACCCCGTCTGGCAGGAGAAGGCACACGTGGAGCCAAAGGTGAAGTTGCCATGGAGGTGGGAGCAGTTCAGCTCTCCTTGTTCTGGAGCACTGAGCACTGGACAGGTGGTGGCTGCAGGGACAGAGAAACACTTTGAGCAGGAGTCTGGGGACTACTACTACTACTGTTGGAATGAAAGGACCAAGACACTGGAGAACAATCCAGGGTCAACCAGAGGCCTGTGACACCTCAAGCAGCAGCTCTACCTTCACAGTGTGGGGTGTTTCCAGTCCATGTCCCCGTGGCTGTGCACTCACGGCTCTGCGGCCCCATCAGCACAAACCCTGTCTGGCAGGAGAAGGCACACGTGGAGCCAAAGGTGAAGTCCCCATGGAGGTGGGAGCAGTCCATCTCTCCCTGGTCTGGAGCACTGAGCACTGGACAGACAATGGCTGCAGAGTGAAGAGGTACACATCAAGCAGGAGCTTGGGAATTTGGAGACTAAAATTCTGGGAGCAAGCAGCTGGGGAACATCACAGTGTCACCCCATGGCTAGTGACAGCCTGCACTTCAGCAGCAGCTCTACCTTCACAGCGTGGGGCATCCCCTGTCCATGTCCCCGTGGCTGAGCACTCACGGCTCTCCGACCCCTTCAGTGCAAACCCCGTCTGGCAGGAGAAGGCACACGTGGAGCCAAAGGCAAAGTCCCCATGGAGGTGGGAGCAGTGCATCTCTCCCTGGTCTGGAGCACTGAGCACTGGGCAGGTGATGGCTGCAATGGGAGAGCAGATCTCAGAGATGGGATAGATAGGTTAAGTCTAACAATTCAGGCTGAATCCAAATCAAATCTTACCCAGACTCACCTCTTCAAAGCTGTAGTTGGTACAATGACTTTTCTGCCCTACAAGTGATTTCCTGGCAGGGATGCGGCTGCTGCTCTGCCAGAGCACTGTTTATCCCTCACACTACCCTGGGCCAAAGCCCCTGGGAGGAAGGACCACAGCTGCTGCAGTCCTACTCACCTCCCTCCCTTTACTGGAGCAGAGACCAGCTGCCGTCCTTGTCACAGTGGCAGGAGGATGGCTTTGGGACTGTAAATAACTGCAATGGCCACAGGGGTTTTGCGCCAGCCTCCCCAGCCTGTGCCCAGGGTGTGCTTTGCTGCATGCCAGGGCAGCACCCAGGGTTTGTTGGGGCGAGTGGCTCTGCTGCCTGCGGGACCACCACAGGTCAGTGCCAGTAGGGCATTAACACCACCCAGCCCAGCTGAGACAGACTCCATTCGCTGCACCTTCTGCTTTCAGACTGACACCAAGCACTTCCCTAGGTAGGCTTTTCCTTTCACAGCTATTTTACAGGCATTCTGGATTCCCAGAGAATCCCCAGAGGTGTCTCCTGGTGAATATGCTGTGCGGGTGGGAGTAGATGACCCAGCCCCTTGCGGGGCCAGCCAGCAATGGGCACACAGTGGCTGCAGGCAGGCATGGGGCAGAGTTTGAGGCAGGGCAGGCAGCCTTGTCCCTCACAGTCCTTGCAGCACCGTCAGCCTTGCTCGCAGCCTTGCTCTGCTGGTTTTTGGAGTAAGCCCAGCTGGCAATGCTTGCTAACACCACTTCGTTATCAGCACAGGCGACCCACTGACTCATCTGATAGTTTGCAATAAAACAAAAATCAATCATATTACAGGCAGCAGGAAGAAAACAACGAGCTGGGAAAGCAAGCCCTTGGGAACCTGAAAAGCCTGGAGCACACAGGCTCAGCCCAGCTCGCCTGTGGGGATTTTCACAAAGCTGGGAGCCTGCCCCTGCCGGGGATGCTGGTTACAAAACAGTCACATCACATCTCCAGGCCTGTTTCCCTTAACTGCAGAAAGTTTTGCTGGTCTCAGCTGCCTAAGGCAAGTCCTGGGTTGGACCACAGGCCCACCCCAGACAGGCAGCGGCAGCAGCAGCACTAACTTCAGGGCAGGCTTCTTTTCAAAAGAATATCCATACAAACTGCCCACCCCTGACTCCTCCCAATACAGAGGGTCCTCAGTTGTGTCCCACGTCTGCCCCAGTCCTTGACTCATCCCATCCTTGTGCAAGGCTGCAGGTGTACTACACAGCAGCACAGGAACGGTGGAGCAAGGCTCTTGCACTCTCAAAAAAGCCCGGCACTTCTCTGGGATGCCTGGTGCCTGGCTGCAAACCCTCAAGCCACTGACAGGAAGACTTTCTCTGCCCCTGCAGCATAACATACCACAGCTTTCTCTCCTTTGTGGTTTCCTGCCACGCTCTGTCCCTCCCAGCTTATATATAACCTCATTTCATGAGTTCTTATCCCTGTTCAAGGTGGCCCACCCCTGCCAGGATACACCCTTCCCCTGGCTGTGGCACAGCAGCCTCTCTTTTCTCTTTCCCAAGATGCCAAACACCTTCCCAAGGCAGATCAGGGTGGGCTAGGGGAGACAGTGCCACTGGGTTGACAGAGGAGCCAAGACCCTGTCCTGACCCCGCACTTGGTGCACACAGGGTGCTGACATCTGAGCGGGATTCGGGACAGAAAGCAAAGGCACTGGGACGGCCAGGCAGAACAGGGGGCTTATCCAGAGCTCACAGCTGCTCTGCCCATTGCAGCCTCCTCAGGGAATCATGCCCCACATGCAGCACCAGGAGATGCTTCCACAATAGGCAAGGGCACAGCAAGACTTTTCTGAGCAGCATTGGGCACACAGGGCTGTCCCCCCAGAGCATCAATGCCACATCCCTGAGACCCCCAGCCCCTGCCAGGCCCTACCTGTGCAGGTGGGGATGTTCGCTGACCACTCCTGCGAAGGCAGGCACCACAGCATGTCCGCCCCTTGCCGCTCAAACCCCTCCTGGCACCCAAACTCGCAGGTGGAGTTGTAGCTGAAGTCTCCGTAGGGATGGCTGCAGTTCATGTGCACTCCCTTGGGCTCCAGCTTGGCACACTGCACAACTGGGAGAGATGGTACCACAGCCCGTTAGGAGCACAGGAACCCTGCTTTGTCACCAGGGTTTGGACTCTCCGGCAGGGAGGGAGGGAGGGATGGGGATGGATGTCTCACCCTCCGCGCACTCAGGGCCGTGGAAGCCGGGGTAGCACTCGCAGCGGTAGCTCCCGATGGTCTCCACGCACTCGCCACGCTGGCTGCACGGGAAGGGCTGGCAGGAGGCTGCACACACAGGGGACGGTCATCAGGAGCTGCTGGCCACCCTGCCGAGCTCCCCAGCCTACCCAATCCAGCTCTGGTCCGCAGCCCCCCTGCTCACCCTTGTAGCACAGTGCCTTTTTCTTCCGGTTGCAGGGCTCGTCGTTCCACTTGCCGGACTGCTGCGGGCGCTGGATGTAGATCTCCACGCAGTCCTGGTTGGAGCGGCGGTTGTTGGGCTCCCCGAGTGCCCAGTT
This sequence comes from Mohoua ochrocephala, assembly GCA_013398855.1. NCBI lineage: Eukaryota > Metazoa > Chordata > Aves > Passeriformes > Acanthizidae > Mohoua > Mohoua ochrocephala. The sequence continues at coordinate 85,595 of VZTA01009014.1, read as the reverse complement.
CTCTGCCTCCTTGGTCAGCGCCTTCTTGGTGCCCACCCAGGTCCAGACGCCGCCCAGCTTGCGGATGCCGATCCAGTAGTAGCGATTGTGGTAGGGCAGGCTCTTGTTGAGGTACTGGATCTCCTGCTGGTTCTGGATCGCCACCAGGTCGGTAAAGAAGGTCTGGCAGTAATTCCTGGCCTGCTCCCACGTGTAGTCCCCTTGATCACTGTAGTGGTATGTCCAGGCACCCACCTCCACCCACAGCACCATGCCTGTGAGAGAGGATGAGGTCTGGGATTGATGCAGAAAGGATGGGAGCTGGGTCAGGGATGGGATCCCTTGAGACGTGAGGGTGGACTAAGCCTGGCATCATGGCCAAGAGATGCCAGTGACCAGCTGGGTGAAGGGATTGGATGAAGGGACAAGTGTGGATGAGAATGGGGCTCTGTGGGTACACAAAGACCTGGGTGGATCAGGCATGGCAGAAGGAGCTGAGGACGGAGGAGGATGGCACAGGGATGAGGGAGGTGGAGGTGACAGGGTGAAAGCTGAGACGGGGCAGCACGGGATGGGGCAGGCAGAGCGCAGGAGGCAGAGGAGCCCCAAGCGGTGATGCCAACCCCTTCTCAAGCATAAAGATTGAAAGCTCAGCACCGTTGCCCTGTTCCCCTGCTCACAAAGGCTTCCCTAAGGGGAAAGCCCCACTTCAAGATGGTTCCTTAAACACAGTTCCTTCCTTGAGTGCAGATGTGTACCACTTCGGTTTTCTTGCTTTACCTTGCTACAGGAGAGTCAGATTGCAGCAAGGCAGAGCAGCCAGTATGCCCTCACCCAAAAAAGCACTTGGAGCCCAACCTGCTCATCTGAGCCAGAGATGGTCTAAAGAGTCTTGTAAAACTCACTGTTGCAAAACAAGGTCTTACAAAAGTCAAGCTCCCATCATGGTCATGCCCACCAGGCAGGGCAAAGCCAGAAAGTAACTGGAACCCGCACCCAGAAGTGAAGGGCACTTTGCTGAAACCCTGCTCTTATTTACAGCATTTCACACCACAACTTTATGCAATCAAAGGGTTTTAGCCACAGAAAGAAGCTTCCTCCATTCTCCCCAGAAGTAGCTATCTCCACAACTGCAGAAAGTGATGTGGGGATATCATATCTCCATCTGTGCAGAAAGTGAGATTGGAATCAAAGTCTGCTCCAAACAACCCTGTATCTCAGGAGAGCATTATCACACTGTGGTTATGCAAAGATCTGGGCATTGCAGATTAGGTGCAAATACAGGTCTTCTTAAGTCTAATTAGGGCTGCAGTTTGGTCCATTATTATACATTTTCCTAAGTAATTTCCCATAATTTGTCTGGTTTTCCCTGTGAAGGAGCAAACTATTCTCTTTGTTCAACAGAACTGAAGCTGAGGAAAATGCTGTTCCCTCTTTACCTTTTGGGAATTCGGGGCTGCAGGACGGGAACTCAGGGCACCTTCTGGGAGCCTGGGAACCTCAGCTCCCACCACCCTCCTCCTGGCCCTTGCTGCTCCCCAACACAGCTCAGGGCAGCTGCCTGCTGCCCTCACACACCTCACACAAAGAAGCCCGTCTGCTCCATGTCCATCCTCCACATGCTCTCCTACCTCTTTCCTCCAGCTCCACCAGTGACACCCTCTCCGTGGCACAGTTCATCTCTCCTCTCTTATGCTACCTCTCCCTGCCTCAGCTGGTGCTGAGCCCCAACTGGGTGCTGTTTTCCTGTGTTTTCACACCCCAATACCTCTTTCCAGGGTGGTGCTCAGCACCTTTTGCACTTGGGGTGCCTTCGCCTTTTTGTTTTCCTCTCAGAGCTAAATCTGCCTCCTCCTGACACTTCTGCACTTGCCTCATTTCTGTTCCTTAGCTCAGTCACTAAGGTTCTTAGGAAAATAATTCAGCTCACTGAGGATTTCCAGGGACAGAGCAGGCACCTGTAGGTTTTGCTCTGTGCAATGCCAGCACGTGAAGGAAATATCCTAAAGGCAGCAGAACCAAATTAGCTTCTATACTCCTGATGTCAATTAGCAGCTCAAGCTCTGCCTGGTGCTGCCCCAGCTGTGCTCTGAACCTTTACACCCATGGGTCCTGTGCCTACGTCCGTGCCCAACTCCCCAACACGGGCATGGGTGTAGGCAGGGGGTAGAGCTGCCCCACCTTTCCCCGGCTCACAGTATGGTGCCCCAGCTGCCACGCTGCATTTGGGGAACCAAACATCCTGCAGGGACCCAAGGCATGGCCTGGCCCTCCCTGGGGGAACACTATCTGCCTGGAGGGAGCTGGCATGAGCAGGGGCAGCCCCCTCCCAACCCAGGAGGATCCAGCCCTGGGAGGGTGTGACTGATGAGCCCCCAAAATAACAATGCTACCTTTCTCCAGTTTCCCAGACCTGCAGACTGCTTGGCAGCAGAGTCACACTGGGCTTACTGAGCAGGTGGTGGGTGGCTTACCCCATGCGATGGCAGCGATGCCCAGGTAGATGCCAGGAGAGCCCAGAGTCCGTGTCCTCCCAGCGGATCGCAGTCCCATAGCAGAGCCCTGACAGGAAGGGAGACATGAGCATGTACATCCCGAGGGGCTCACACATGCACCCACACGCTGCCAGGCAATCCTGGCTCACACAAGGGCAGTGGCTAGTGGCACTCACACACAGGCACAGATGGTGCTCCCAGCCAGGTATGGCTCTGCTGCAGGGAGGGCCCCGTCCAGTGAGGCACTTTGGGGGAGCTGTGCCTATAGCACAGCTGGGCAGTGGGAGAGGCACTGCCAGCAATGCACTTCACTCCTGAGGAGCCCCTAAGTCCAGGGCATGTCCTGTGCTCCCTGAGCCCCTTCTTGCCCAGCCAGGGCTGGCATCTGCCTCTGCAGTAGCAGTGCCCTGTGTGCCTGGCAGTGTCCTGTGAGCCCGGGGTCGCCCGGGCAGGGTGTCTCTGGGACAGCCTGCGTGTGTCCCACAGCCCCCAGCAGCAGCACTGGTTCCTGTCAGTGCCTGCCCACAGCCCTGCACTCCCCTAATCCCCTTTTCTAGGCAGACCCTGAGTCATCCCCGAGGAAAGGAGCAGGACTTACCATGCCGGCGCCGCAGACGCACCGTGCCCAGCCAGCGGCAGCTGTCCCTCGGTGAGCAGTGCTGCTCACGCTTCCTCAGAGTGTGCAGCGCATCGCTCCCTGCCCCTGGCCTCTTCCCCTCCCATCCCAGCCCCGCTGCCAGCCCACATCCTGCCCTACACCCTCGCCTCCCGTGCCACAGGGCTCTCCAGCCCCGAAAAACCCTTCCCTCAGCCTGGGGCTGGAGGGGGACTTTGGGGTCAGCTCTGGCCACGGTCCTGATGGGACCTAGCACGGCAGCAACCCCATGGCATGGGAGCTGGCTGCATCCCCACGCTGCCTTGGGGACATGACAGCCACAGGAGATGACCCACAATGAGCCAGGCTTGCCTGAGCGCCCCAGGAGATGGAGAAAGGTCCTCCAGGAAGTGTCCAGCCCCAGTCCACAGTGCCCAAAGCACCGAGAGCTCTCTGACCCACCATGTCCACGTGGCAGTGCCTGCGTTGGTGGAGGACAGAGGAGGGCTGAGGTGTGATGAGGTCCCCCGTGGGCTGAGTGGGAGTGTGGCTCACAGCCTCGCAGCTCCTGTGCCAGATGCTCTCCTCGCACGCAGGCGTTTTGCTCTGCCTGTGAATCTTCATATACCGTTTATAAACAGTTACTTACACAACGTATTTTTCTGTGTTTACCTTTAAGTCTTTATGAGAAAGGTCCAAGAATATGCCAGAGGAACTTCCCCCTTGCTTATTAACATCCTTCAGGAATTTCCACCGGTGTTTCAGGAACATGTCCACCGCCCCTTGGATCATTATAATCATTATAAATCTTTTCTTACCCTGTCGTGCTTGTAAGTAGAATTGCCTTGGCCGGGTTTTCTGCAGAAATTACTCTGCTCACTTCCAGCTAAAGCCAAACAAGAGCCATGCAGGTTACATGTATTTTCCAGTTCCAGAGAAATTGATACTGCTCCACCAGGACTCATTCTAGACAAAAGGAGGAACCTATCCCACAAGAGTCATAACCCACTACAATTAGTTTATTGTTGGCCAGTATAAATGAACCTTGTTTCCTGTCTCTGGGTAGCTTCCTTGAAAAATGTTTTACTGCAGTTGTCTCTTTTTATGGAATTGCTGAGTCTGTACATCCAGTAATTCAGCAGCACTGGCTTTCTAGCAGCTCATCTGCCAAGAGTGGTCAGTTACAGGAAGGGCAGAAGCAGCCAGGCAGGCAGAGAGGCTGAGGGACAGCTGCTGGGCCAGGAGAGCAGCTCCAGATGTTGAGGGTCACCTGGGCAAGGTGGGTGCTGCCTCTCCCACTGGTGAGACACTGCTGGGACTCAGAGGGATGTTCATGGGTACACGGCCCCAGGGCAGAGCAGGCTGTGCCCCTGCCAGTTTCAGTTCTGCTGAAACCAAACATGGGCAGAGCGGTAGAAAAAAAATACCGCCACCTTTATTTTTGTAACTACAAATAGGTTTTGGTATTGCTTTAAAAGTGGAATCAGAGTGGCTGAGACGCAGAGGCTGTTGCTGCTGCAAAGACAGTACATGGCCAAGTTCAAGTTCTTTGTGGGGGCGGGTACCCCATGCCTGGGCTCAGAGAGGGGGTCCTACATGGCAGGACTGAGGCTTGCTTTGCAGGTAGTGGGAGAAGGTACCCATGGTAGGAGGGAGATGCGACCTGAATCAGCTCTGCTGGGAGCTGGTTAATCACCAGGAGCCCTTTCACATCTCAGGTGGGTTCCAAGGTTGGCTTCTCTGGAAGGGATTCAGGACGCTGCAGGGCACATGCTCCTGCTGGATTCCTGCTGCCCCGCTCACCAGGGAAGGGTCTGTCCCTGCCTGAGCAGTGCAGGGATTTCCCAGGTGCCAGGATGGTGCATCCTGTCCCCCAGCCACCCCTCCGAGGGCACAGCACAAGCTGCCGGCCAGGGCTTTGCTCAGCACGGGCTCAAGGGAGCAGGTACAAAGACACTTCCCTGGGTCACCTCCTCACTGTCCCTCTGGACCCGGGCACCTGGAATGGAGAAGTGCCTCCTTTGCTGAGCCCCGGTCGTGAGCAACAGTCGGGGCGATGCTCTCTGTGCCGTAGAGCCCTGCCCAGGCTCTGCCTCTGGGGAAGGGGCACGGCTGTGCGCTGTTTACGGCAGAGCTCCCGCCCCGCGGTGGCACAGCCTGTTCCCCTCCTTGTGCAATGTCCCCGCAAACCGCAGAGGAACCGAGTCACCCCGCCACAGCCCGTTCGGCCCGGCTGCTGCCGGCGATACAGCGGGCACCTTCCTGGGAGCCCCGCTCGCCCCGGGCAGGGCTCAGCAGCCCACCGGAGCAAGGAGGCACCCGATGGCACCGCGTCAGGACTGTGGGGTGGTACCGGCAAGGACACACACGCCTGGGAGCAGCTCCGCTGCTGCCATCCCTCCATTCCTCCCTGGGTACACAGGCGGCTCTCCCTGAGGCTTTAGAGGCATCTCCTGAGCGCGGGCAGGAGATTCCCTCCCACCACAGGTCCCCCAGGAAGTGCTTGACCCAAAGGGTGTCCCTGAACTGCAGGGTGCCCTTGGGCAAGTCTCCCAGCGCACAGCTCCAGCAGCCGGATCCCCCTCCTCCACCCTCTTATCAGCTGCTGCCCCGCCTCAGGCAGCACCTGATAAAATCTTTCTCACAATTTGAAAGTGTTTGGACACTGGGAGACGCGTTTGAGTGCCACCCTGGTGTGGACAGACTGAGATAGTTGCAAGGATTAGCCAGGACCAGAAGTCCAGGGGCAGGTACCCTGCGTCCCCCACCCACAGGGACCTTGTGGCACTGGGACAACCCTGGCTATGGAATATCGGGGTAATTTTGGGAAATCACTCCTGCCCACCCCATCCAGACCCTCTCAGAGATGTTTCTTCGACCTCAGCTGTAGGACAGCTCTCTGCCTCCTGCCTTTTACTGCCAAGCTGGTGATGGAGAGCCTGTTCACTGGGCATCACTGCCACACGAGTATCCCAACCCGTGCTGCCTGCCGGCTCCCTGGCACCTGGCAGCAGCCCCATGTGCGTGGCACAGATAAGGGTTTGCCAAACAGGATGCTTGGGGCATAGATAACACTGACATTATCTCACCGCTTGAGTGGTAGGGCGTAAACAAGTGACTCTGCCCACCCGGGGAATCCCAGGCAGCACCTCTGCCCTGCCAGCGAGCTGGGGCACAGGGTGGATACGGGGTGCTGGGGTGCAGCTGCAGGGATGTGCCACGTCTAGGGGCAGCCCTGCAGCCAGGCAGGCAGTCCTTGCCCTAAGTGACAGCAAAACTACCCAGCCTACAGCTCCTGGGAACTGCGATTGCTCTGCTTGAGCCCTGCCTGGCTCTCCATGGCACTGTGCATCCCTGGAATGCTGGGACAGGCCACCGACCCACGCGGCCCTGCCCCAGTAGAACCCATCTCAGCAGGAGAGTAGTACCAGTCACACTGCCTTGGTGTGGGGGCAACCCAGGCATAGGAGGCACTGGCAGCTGATGGAGCAGGCCCCCCTCACCCTGGACATCACCAGTGCTTTTGTCACATGTCTGGTTTAATGCAGATATTTCAACCTTCTCCCGTCTCACATAGCAAGCCAGGAGCCAGATTCCTCTGTCTGTCGCCTCTGTCACCCGCTGTGCACTATTGCCTGCTCCCCTCCCTGGGCAGCAGACGAACATGCTCAGCACTAAGAGCCGTGTCTCCAGCCAAGGCCAGCCCCTGCAGAGCAAAAGACATCCTCTCCTCTGGCCAGGAAATCCTGGGGCATCCCCTCCAGCAGGCACTGTGCCCAGCTGTGTTTCATCTGACACAGAAGCAACCTAGAGGACATTCTTCACCTTCTGGCAGGCCAGGGCTGAGCTTTCCTCTTCTAAAAGTTCCTCTCTCTTGCTCACCTCCCTGTTTCAGCACGCTTGGCTGCTGCCAGTGATACAGTGGGCACCCTCCTGGGTGATGGTTTCTCTCCTGGGATCTTGGTTACCTTTCTGCTCCAAGGAGCTATTGTGTTGTCTCTTTAGATTACTGATTTATTATATCTGCAGGTAGGCACAACGTGTTTTAAAGTCTTTTTTGTGCCTCAACCACTTTGCCTTTGCGGATCTACAAACTGCCCTGTCCACGCTGCCCCTGCTGTTACAAACTACTGAGCTCTGCCCAGTGCAGCATTCCCTGGGTGTGTGACCCCAGGGCCATCCAGCCCTCCATGCACAGGGTGGGTGGCACTTGGGGAAGTTGGCTCTCCCTAAGAGTCCTGGCTTTTGGGGCAAGTCCCTGCAAGAAAGAAACAAAAGCTAAAATAATGAGGGGAAGGATGTTCCTAACCACTTGTCGTTGTCACCTTTGAAATGAATTCTTACTCCTCTGACCTCTTGCAGCTCTGTTTTAAGAGCAAGATGGTCACAGACACCAATCTAACTGTGTTTCATCCATGGGTAGAGGGGTACAGGCTCCTTCACACCTAAGCAGCAAAAGCAAGAGGTCTTTTCTGCACTTTTCTGATAGGAAATGGCAAGGCAACATAGGGAGTGCTTTCCTAGCTTCTTTTTATTTTTATTTACCCTTGAAAGGAAAAGGACTATTTTGCAGAGAGGCATTTCGGGAGGACTCACTGGCCCGACAGGAGGTGAGGCAGGACGTTCTACCCCCACCCATCCCTGCTGCCCTGTGGGACTCAGGCGGCCCAGCCCTGCACCGGCACCGTACCTGGCTCCTCAGGGTAGGGCGCGGCTCCCCGGGCTGCCCTGCTCCGACCACAGCCGGCCCTCCTCTGCTGCCTCCGCGGCTGTCACACCGTTGTCACACGAAGGCTTCCCGGTGCTCTGCAAGACCTAGAAACCCGCCTTTGCCCTACGGGTACTGACGTCCTTCGGCTGAGGCGCGGGGCCGGCAGCAGCGTCCTTCCCGAGGGACAGCGGCGCGGGCAGCGAGCGGAGCTGTGCCGGCTGCGGCGTCTGTCCCCTTTGCCGCGGGGGTGCCGGGACGGTACCGTGGGGGTGCCGGGGGCCGCTGTGCCGTGTCCATTGGCCCGCGGGCCGTTGCTGTCCACGATGAGCCGGAGAAGGCCTGCGCCAGGGAAGTCCATGATGACCACCCCCCAGCGCACGGGCTGGCCGCCCCGGCGCCGCAGGTGCTGGCAGCAGCGGGGGTTCACAAAGCGGGCCACCTCCTCGGGGCAGGTGAAGAGCCCATTGCCGGAGCAGAAGGTGAGGTACATGGTGGCGGGGTCTCCGCCGGCCGCCTTCTCCAGGTGCCGCCGCACCCGGGCCCACTTGCGCTCCAGCGAGAGCACGTTCCAGGCGTCGCTGATGCTCAGCTGCTCGTAGGGGATGCCCAGCACCTCCCGCGCCAGCGCCTCCAGCACCACGATCTTCCCTCGCACCTGGCCCAGCGTCGGCACCTCCTCCCGGCACCACACACAGCCCTGTCCTTCCTCCAGCAGGCAGCGGTGCAGCTGGGCAGCGAAGCCGGGCCGGGAGAAGATGGGCAGCTCCTCCTTGATGCGCATCAGCACGGCCTCGCCGGGGTGGGCGCGGAGGAAGCGCAGGGTGCGGCGCAGGACGCCGCGCAGGCTGGCCCGCTGGAAGGTGCAGAGGTGGTAGATGCGGAGCTCACCCCGCGACAGCTTGCAGCGCACGTCCAGGAAGCGGATGCCGGCCGCCAGCTGGGCCTCCAGGCCCCAGCTCTGGCACCGCAGGCGCCGGCCGCCGAACAGGCTGAGGGAGTCGTGGGTGCCAGGGATGGAGAGGCGGGAGAGGGGCAGGGCGTCGGGGAGCTCCGCCATCCAGTCAGGGCAGCAGGCTGCCGGCTGGGGCACGCAGTCAAAGGCAGCGCTGCGCCGGGACCATGTCTCCATGCCACCGGGAGAGCGGGCACCCCGGCACCCGGCTGGCCCCCCGGAGCCCTGCCGTGGAGGAGAAGCAGACCATGAGCATGGCCCCCATGCGTCCCGATCCTACCCTCCCCAGTGGTGTCCCCACCATGCCATGAAACCCTAGAGCATACCATACCCTATAACATACCACACGGCCCATACACATTGCTGCCAGTGCTTCTGTCGCACTGTACTCTTCCTCTCCCACTCTCAAGCATTCTCCCCAGTACCCCCGAGCCCTGGTACGTCCCAGCCTCACCCCTCGTTCACCCACCTGGGTTTGCCTGTGGCTGCGGAGCAGAGCCCGATGGACAGGGCGCGCGGCCGTGGGTGCCGGCGGCACACTGGCAGGTAGAGCGGGATGCCAGCCATTAACCCGGTGACAGTCATGACGCGCGTCCTGCCTCGCAAATGGCACGTGCACCTGCGATTCATCCTCAGCCCTCGGCCAAGGAGAGCACTTGACAGACACACCAGGCTGGAAAACCGCCTGGCTGATCCCGACAGCAGCCATTCAGGCCTCTGCACCTCCCTCCCCAGGAATCAGGACAAACGGGATCGAGGTGCCGCGGGGCTCCTTGATGCTGCCCACGGGAGTGGGTGTGCAGAGCCGCGGGGTGCCCACATGCCTGCTCCAGAGCCATGTCCTGGTGGGACCTGGACCACCTCGGTGATGATTGGCATCGTCCCTATCAGAGGGACAACGCCCAGGCAGGGACCCGGAGCAGGGGTCTGTGCTTGCCAGCACACCCCAAAACCTGCTCAGCGAGAGTTCCCTAGGAAGTGGGCTTCATCCCCTTGCTCCTCAGGCACCAGTGACTGCTTCACACTGGAGTCACTGCAAGGCTGCCCGGCGCGGGGGTGACCCCCACCTCCTGCCCAGGGGACACAGCTGCCGGGCACCCCGCTCGGCAGCACACACTGAACCCAGTGGGGTTTGGAGAGGAGCCGCCGGACAGGTCACAGACTCCTCCGAGCATCCCTCCGGGGCACATCCCCTCCGCCTGAGCGAGGCGGGCACAGGGATCCTCGGAGGGCGTCCGGCTCTGCCACTGCGGGGACACCAGGCGGGGACAAGCCAGGGACACCAGCTGACACCTTCCCTGCGCGCTGGGCGCAGTGGCCGGGCTGAGCGGGGGTCCCTGGG
>VZTA01009014.1:0-75180 GCA_013398855.1 Mohoua ochrocephala | reverse complement strand
GTGGCCGTGATGGCGGGGAGCGGGGCGGCGGCGCTGACCCTCGGCCTCCCCGCAGGAGCAGGCGGTGGTGGACTTCGAGCGGCTGGGCGAGCACGCCGCCGCCTTCCAAGGACACGACGTGGGCTTCTGCTGCCTGGGCACCACCAGGGCCAAGGCCGGCGCAGTGAGTGGGGACTCTCCTGTCCCCGGGAGAGTAGGGGTCCCGCTAGTCCCCTCCCCTGCCTGCCCGCTCCCTGCCCCGCTGACCCTCCTCTCCCCCCGCAGGACGGCTTTGTCCGTGTGGACCGGGACTATGTGGCGCAGGCAGCAGAGCTGGCGCGGGCAGGGGGCTGCAAACACTTTATCCTGCAGTCCTCCCGGGGTGCAAACGCACAGAGCCGCTTCCTCTACCTCCGCGTGAAGGTGAGGGGGCAGCTGGGGTGGGCTCCTGGTGCTCTGCAGGAATCACAGGATGCTGGGATGCTCGGGAAGGAAGTGGGAGCTGAGGTCTTGAGATGCAGATGGCTCTGGGGGGTCCTCCTGCTGCTGCCGGACAAGGGAAGGGGCTGGCTGGACAGCTGTGCAACTGGCTTCTTCTGAAGCAGCACAACACCTGCATGCAGCGGCTGTCTCTCTCCTCAAACCCCAGAAAGACCCGCTGAGGTCTCTAGCCCAACCCCAGTTCCCCAGCCTCAAGCTGGCATGGCTTCACAGCTGTGTGGGGAGGCTCAGGGCTGTGTCCAGGTGAGACACGAACTATCCCGTGATGGAAAGCCCAGAGGCTCCCCAAGTAGGACCATATCTGTCGCAAAAGCTTTTTCCCCCATACGTTGTGTGCTGCAGCTCCCACCACCTGCTGGCCTCACAGCTGACTTGCCAGCGTCTTGTGCCGGCTGGATCCATCCCCAGGCTGGACGCTGAGTCCAGATGCTCTCCGGAGCAGCCTGTTGCAGTTTAGCGTGATGGTTGCAAGGGCGCGCTGCTGACCTACGGTCTGTGTCCGCCGTGGGCACTCACCCCAGCTGCCTGGCCTGGAGAGCTGATCCCTGCCTGGCCTGTTCCAGCTCACACTGGCATTAGTGCCATCCTGCCCACGGCTCAGCAGCTCTCTCCTGCCCTTTCATGGGGTGGCAAGGATGGTGCTTGCAGTCATCCTTGTCTCCTTTCATCCTGCCTGGCTGCCCTGACAGGGAGAAGTGGAGAACCTGGTCCAGGCTGTTGGTTTTGATCGCTGTACCATTCTCCGGCCAGCGTGAGTAGTGGTGGAGGAGGGAGGGCACAGGGCTCGGGTGGAGGGTTGGCAGGGCAGCAGGCTGGGAGATGGAGGAAGAGAAAGGATACATGTGGGCAGGGCTGGGGAGGGGAGTGGAGAATGCCACCAGCTGCAAATGCAGCTCACGGATGAGCAGACTGCTTCCCAGTGCTGCAGGGAGCAAGCTCTGAGGTTTCCCGTGGCCCATCTGAATGCTAGTACCATGTGCCGTGCAAGGACAGGAGGCTTGGGCTGAAAGCACAGATTCAGGCACACAGGTCAGAGCTTAACTCCAGATGGACCTTGACCTTATGCAGACAGAACACTCACCTGCGACCTTTCAGCTGTACTGTGCTCTTGCTGCCTAGGAGAACTGGCATTCTGCTTTTGGCAGCACAGTGGGGAAAGGAGTTTAGTGTCCAAGGGCTCAGCTCTGTCACGTTTCATGACCCTGCCAAAGCCCGTGTGGGTTTTGGGAGCTGGTCTGGGCCTTGGTGCTGTTGGAGAATTCTGTGTGAGCCTCTAGCCTTCCCCCAGGGATTGTTTCAGGCTGACCCACCTTCCCTCCTTGCTCTGCAGGGTGCTGCTGTGCAAGCGCCAGGAGTCCCGGCCCATGGAGTGGATAGCCCAGCAGTTCTTGGGTGTTGTGGCTCGGGTCTTCCCCACCGCTTACTCGGTGCCTGTGGAAACGGTGGCCAGGGCTATGGTGGCCTGTGCGCTGCAGCCGGGCGAGGGGAAGGTGAAGGTGCTGGAGAACGGGGCCATCCATGAGCTGGGAAAGGCAGTGCCACAGCAGGGCACGTAGAGCAAAAGGGATGGCAGGCAGGAGCTTGATTCACCATTCAGGTGCTCTTTGGGCTGAGGATGAATGCACGCTCAGAGAGGTGTGGGGTGCTTGCATGGCTAGCCTGGAGCCAGGGGGACATCCACTTCTTTGCACTGTGGCTGATTCTGTCAGGGGATCAAAAATGCAGGTGCTGGCTGCTGACAAACAATGTGCTTTGCTGCCTGGGTCTGTAACACTAATACGGGTAAAGATGGTGCAATCCAGGCCTTGAATAAAACCCTCTCACTGATCTGGTTGTGCCGGCTTTGTGTTGAAATAATGTCTGTCACCTGCACATCATCAACCCAGCCTCGTCTGCTCAGATCGTGTCACTTCAGGGAATGCTCGCAGGGAGGTGACAGACACAGGAAAGCAGAGACAAGGCACAGCTGCCTGTGTGGAGGCTGCACCTCACAGAGCACACGGTGGCACCAGCGCTGCTTGGATAGCAGAGCTACTGGATGCCTAGCAGCAGCTGCTGAGGCACCGGGAGTGGTGGCTCTGCCTGCAGCAGGTCTCTGCAAACACTGCTGTCCTCATTTGCTCAGGGTGCAGAGGGACTGCTCTAGGGACGCTGCTGTTCACACCTGGGCTGCCACTTGGTGCCTGTAGTCACATAAGCACCATGAAAATACTTGCATTGACTTGCAAACAAACTCCTGTCCCTCTGGGCTTTCCTTCTGGGCACAAATGAGCCCGAGCCCAGCCCCGTGTTCCTGGGAGCGCTCTGCATGTGCGAAAGTTGAGGCCAGCCATATGCACACCTTGGAGGGGGCTTGCTCCTGCCCAGGTGCCAGGAGGGGAGCAGGTTCCCTCTGTGGGTGTGGAGCAGGCACGAGGAGCGGTGCAGTGTCCCAGGCGCGGCCCTGGCTGTTCTCAGGCCTCGTGCTCAGGGTCGAGGAACTCGGTGGCTCCACAGATGGGATGCAGAACATACGTGACTCCCAAATTCCCTGCTGGCCAGGGTCCCAGTGCTCCGGGTAACGCTGCTTTCCAGGATTTTCTCTGACCTCACCCACGGCTCCTGTGTCAGTGACTTGGATGTGGCAAATGGAGGGAGCCTGGATCTCATCTCCTTCTACACAAGCATTTCAGGCGTTGGGTTGGACCTCAGAAGGCAGTGAGATGGTAAGGCCTGCACCCGGACAACTCCTCAGCCACGTGTGGGGCTCAGTTCAAAGGAGCCACAGAGCCACAGCTACTGATAAGACTGTCCCAGTGAGAGCAAAACAATACCTTCAGAGTAGTATTTAATGCCCAAAAGGAAATGAGAGGTAGGCTGGTCAGCATCACATAAGTGTGAGGAGCACAAAGGTTGGTCACACCTGCAGCACTGGGTTACACAGGCATAGTGCACTCAACCCTCCAAGAGATTCTTTTAAAAAGGGCATGTGCTTATACAAGGGAGTGGAAATGAACACCTGAAGTGGTAAGACCTTAAAAGAAGTGAAAATTGAGATGAGAATTAAAAAAACAGAATTCAGGTTCTGGAAAGTTACAGGTGAAAGGCAAGCCACAGAAGACATCAGGGAAGCATCCTAAAGGCATAAACATGAATGATGACTCTGTGAGAAGCAGAAAGTTCTCCAGGGAGGCTCAAGGACAGGATGTGACCAGGCCTTATAGGAAGGAACGAGCCATCACAGAAAGCCTCGGTGAGTTACTTGCATTGCCCTTTGCCGTTAGGGAGCTCACACTACCATCATTCCTTAGGGGACACACATTTGCATGACTGTCCCAAAGCATGCAGGGGAAAAAAAAATATTTTTAACCCCATTTTTAGAACACGTGGTTAAAAGTCTGCCAGAAGGAGCACTCAGATGAACTGCCAAATACTCTCCTGGGTGAGAATTGCAGCGATCCCTTTACCAAAAGGTCAACACTGTTAAATATGATGCTAGTTCTTAAAAAGTTCCAGTGGGAACCAGGAAACTGCAAAGCAGCTAGGCTGCCTTCTATAAAAGGCACGTTGCTAGAAAGGATAATAAAGTCTGGAAATAACAGGATAAATCGGGTGTAATGGGAGATTCCACGCGGCTTTTGAGGGGGCAGTTGCAAGGCACAAGCCTGGAGCACTCTTGGAGGAAACCAGCCATTGTGTACACAAGACAATCTGCTCCTCAGAGTGCACTCCGATCTCCAAAAAGCTCTCCCAGAAGGGCTCTTAAAGAAATTAAGCTGTCGTGGGAAGAAAAGGAAGGTCTGTGTAGTTTCTTATTGGAAGTATTTTCTTAGCACTCCAAAGCCTTGAAACACACAAAACAAACATTTCTTGCCGGACAAAGGTCTGTGGAAAACGCGAGCTATTTCTGTGTAACCCTTGTTTCTGCTCAGTGGTAACAGTTTCAGCGTTTCAGATAAATCTGTGTTAAAATGCACAGCTGCAATCCCTGCACACAGCACAACTTCCCTCGTCACCCTGCCGCACGGAGTTTCCTCACACATTTTGGACTTCAGTTTCCCGATTTGCTTTGTGCACTCCTTAAACCCCCACCCCGGAGCTTTGGAAGAGATTTTAGAGCATCAGTCACTGAACTACAGAGGGGATTTGCCCACCTAGGGCTGAAAGAGGTAAAGGAGATAAAAGTCCTGTCCCTCCAGGGGGGTCTCACTGGGCAAAGCTCCAGGTTGCTCCGAGCAGCAGGAGGTCTGCAGAGATGGAGCCGTGTCCTTGGCATGCCTGGCGGGGCTCTCTGCGTTCCAAGGGCACGCAGCCCCGGCTGCAGCTGGGAGGAGAGCACACAAGGGTGCTCAGAGTCTGCTGGACAGCATTCACACAAACCACCTGGTCCCACAGCCCCAAGCCCTCCTGGGATTCCGACACTGACTTTATTACTGAAGATTAACGATAAAAGGATAGCTGCATTCCCAAAGGCTCAGCAGTGGGGGTTTCCCAGGAGGTCCCATGGCCCCGCTGTCCTTCCCAGCCCTGAGCTATGAGAACTGCCGGCCCCTCTTGCCCAACCCGTGCTGCCACCAGCTTCCCTCTGAGAAGGAGGTGCCTGGACAGCTGGTAAAGTCTCCTGCAAACAGCACCACGCTTCAAAGGAGCTTTTCAAAGCAGTCTCTGAGCTGGCAGGCACTGAGCTGGCAGGCACTGAGCTGGCGCTCAGTGACATCCTGGTGACATCCCTGCTAGAAAATGCGTGGCCCCGATGAACTCTCTGGCCTCAAGGGCACTGGCACAGCCCAGCAAAGGTGCAGGGTTTGCAAGGCTGTGTTCCTTCAGGGAGCAGGGGCTGCACCCCAGCTGCTGGGACATGGGGCCACTGAGCTCTGCGCTACCCCTGACTGGGGTGAGGCACCTCCAAGCTCATAAGAGAAGCTCCTTCTGAGTCCTCTGGGAACAAAGCAGAATGAAAGCAGCCTGGAAGAGTAAAGGACCGCCATCCTCCGTGGCTGCTGCTGTTCCCTTCCCCACTCTGTGAGACACAAGGGAGCCTGGTGGGCCCCTCAATGCCAGCAATGGGAAGGGGCAGCCCACCAGACCCCAGGCCTAGCACCCACGCCTGGATGCATCTTGGGGGCTCTAATCAGCCCAAGCCATTATCATCTGACTGTCTCATCCTCTGAAATTGTAGGCTGTACATTTTTTCATTCAGTTTCCACTACAAACGAGTACAAAGCCAGCCCAAGCTCTCCAGGGAGGCACAGTTTCCAGCAGACTTCCAGCTTTCACTTACTGCACTCAGATGCCTGAACACAGACACTGTCTTGCTGCACGATCCCACAGCAGGTCCAAAATCCAGCCAGGAGCCAGAGGCATGGTTCTGACACAGCACAAGAAGGGAAAAGGGGGCCAAGGGCTGAGCTTAAATGTAACCCTGCATTGGGGGCAGGTGGAGCTGGTCAGGGAAATGATGGTTCTTAGTGCACCTGGGTGTGAACAGCCGGGTACAGAGCAAAGTCTCTGTTCCCATCTCCCAGTGTTAAACAAGGCACACAGATGCACATTTTCGTAGTCACCCAGGAGCCAAGGTCTGAAACAAAAGTCACGGCTACCCTCCAGCTGATAACCACTGTTGAAGTGGTGGATATTTTGACATTAGCCGCAGCCTTGAAATTAACAGCAGGACTTGTCATAAGCACTTTTATTTTCCTGAAAGTACTATTTTTCACTGGAAAAATCTCACTTGAATGAAGCATTTCTACCTTGCTCTTCTAAATACTGACCTGGAGCCTGATGCACCATTAAAAGAAATGCTGTGTGCTTCCTGAAGCCCACCAAACATCAGCTTGGCCCTTCCAATTCGATTACCTGACCTCACCCCAGAAAATTCACTTTTTTTTTTTTTCCCCCACCGTGTGAGCTTAGAGAGAAGAAAACAAAATCCAGAAGCCGCCGGGGCCGGGGCCAGCTGCAGCAGGCCGGCCGGCATTGGACACGGGGCTGGCGGGGGTCCAGCTCCCGGCGCTATATAGGAACGAGGGAGGGAGCTGGGCTGCAGACGGAGCCTCTGCTGCCTGCTTTAGCCATCACTCACACTCTTCTCACGGCCGAGGAAACTACAGCCTGCCAAGATGTGCAAAGGATTAGCAGCGCTGCCCCACACGTGCCTGGAGAGGTGAGAGCGGCCGGGATGTGCGGGATGCCAGCGGCTGCCTCTCCGCACGGCTCTGCCGGGGCGGCTGGGGGCACGGGGGCTCTTCCTGCAGCACATCCCGTGGTGGGCATCTCTTATGGGGGCTGGGATTATCCAGCTCCGAACGGGGAGGGAAAGGAGGCTAGCTGGGGATGGCTGGGTGGGTGCTGCGAGTGACTGGGATCCTTGGCGGGATGAGTGCTGATTCAGTCCCAAACTCCCCACTCTGCCCTGGCAGTCTGTCTGCTGGGTGAGGCTGGGCTGCTCCAAACCCAGCCCTCCACTTTTTTGAGCAGATCCTCAGATCTTAATTTCTGCAAAACACGGAGGAAAGGAGGAAAAAATCAGGACAGAGGTTTTGCCTTTCTGAGGTGTGAACAACCCTGTCTCCAAAGTGCCTCAAAATCTTCTTTATGTGCCTGCGTGTCGCTCACACATGGAATAGCCACACCTGGCCCCTCTCATGAGGCTCAGCTCTGTACAGAGCACCAGCTCTGCCCCTCCTGTGGCACCCATCCTCATCTTCATCCCTATCCACCCTGGTGCCCGCCCCAAAACCTGCGCCTGATGGCGGCAGTGCCTTCCAGGCTCCTCTCAACCCCTTGGGAGCCCAGGCAGGCTCCAGCCCCTGGCCATTTCCATGCTGATTGGAACCTGCCCTCTCCTCTGCTCCCACGGGCTTTGGAGTGGGTCCAGTGAGAAGCAGAGGTGCAGAGCATCTGGGGTCTCACTGCAGCAGCAGGGCACTCGATGCTTCACCTAAAGGAGGAAACTTAGGAAAAGACCCAAGTGAATCCCTCAATGAGGATTCCCTCATGCCTGCAAATGCCTTAGCACTGGTTTTTGGATGAGAGTGACAGTGGGAAATACACTGCCCTGAGGGGAGCTCCACAGAAGTTCCAGCTGAAGTTGTGCCACTGGGGGCTGATGCTGCTTTCCCAAAAGGCAAATTCTCATCACAGGCACGAACAGGAGCGCAGGCCTGTGACAGTTTCTTTGTTGGAAACTCGTCTTTCAGCCATCCTCATGAATCCATGCTCACCTTACCACAGGCAGCCACGAGCGCTCTTCCAGTTGTGGGTGATCCACATATTTCTGCTCTGCTATCACCCTTGTTGTCACTCTTCTGACACCTTCTAATACTAAATTTTCTTAGAAGAGATTTTCTCCCACTGCTGCTATGCTGATATTTTCATCTGCTATGCCCTCAAATCCTCACTCTGGAAGGCTTCACTTACACTTTGACACACAGAATCAGGACTGTATTTGTCCCATGTGGCTCACCTTATTATTGCTCCACAGGGCTTTCCAGCTGCTTCACTGCCCGTGTCACGAGACCCTCCCGCAGCTCCTCACAACTTGTCCCCAAGTGCCATACCCGGGGACTGCAATATCTGCTGCTCGGCCACTGACCCCCTTCTCCCACTGCTCGTGACGTTGAGCAGCACGGTCCCAGCCCGTGTTCCCCCGGCACCATCCCCACAGCTGTACGCTACCTTTCCCACGCTGTCATCCATGATCTGACCTTCCCCCGCAGGGACCCCCAAGGTCCCCTGCAGACCCAAGGGGCTGGTACCCCCCGACTCTCCCCACAGCACGTTTGCTGGCCTCTTCAGAGAGGGATGATAGGTTGAAAGGAATCTCTTCCTACGGCCAGAGCTGCCTTGACTCCTCTCCAATAGACCATATTTGTCCATGTGTCCACCACGGGTCTGACACGGCTGCCACTGGCATGCCCACACAGCATCACGCTTGCAGCTTTGTGGCTCCTCAAATCCCCTCTGGAGCCCTTTTCCCGTCAAGGGGCACTTCCTCTGGCACCTCCCTGCCCTCAGGCACAGCATCACCTTTAGCTTTCAGCTACAGCTTTAAACTCCTTTGAGCTTCTATTTTTGTTTTGTTTTTAAAGCTGGAGTCTCTCCTGGCCCTCCCCAGCAGCCCTTCTTGCTCTTGATATGTTTGACAGAGCCCATATTTTCTATTAATGCTTCTTGGAAGCTATTTCTCAGACTTTTTCTTGGCTTGCTCCCATATGTTCTCACAGTTAACCTTCCACCGTTTACAGTCCTCTTGCTTTTTCTCACTCGGCCATAGCTGGGTTTTTTTTTAAAAGATGCCTTTTTTGTTTATAGCTGCCTTTTTTTCCCCTGCTGTTTAGCCTTCCCTGAAGCCTTGCTTGAAAGCTTGTAATCCATCTCCCGGAGGATGCCAGGATGGTGTCTTTAAATAGCCCTTCCCTCCCTCAGCCTGAAGGCTTTCAGCCTGCTCCTGTCCTTCCTCGCTTCCTTTTAACAACCGTCCTTATCTCCGCTGTCTCCACAGATTTCATGAAGGTCCCGCTGCCAGGGAATTGCTCTGGTGCAGGGGGGAGGCTCTTGCTGCTTTCCCCACGCCTGCAGGGCTCCAGCAGGGTGGGCAGCCACTGGTGGTCCATTGACAGCACCATGGGATGGAGCAGGATGGGGCCATCCAAAGTATCCTGTTGGGAGCAGCAGGCACTGGGGCTGCAAGATAGGTCCAGCACAGCTTGAGGGAGGGGCTGGGTTTAAATGAAGCCCCCCCAGCTGTGTGCAGGGTGTGGGGCTCAGCTGGGGCTGCTCAGGGCCTCAGTGCCCTTTGAGCCTGACAGCTGTTGGCCATAAGTCACTGTCAGAGGATGGGAATCAGAGAGCAAGATTTTGAACCGGGTCTGAGCACTTGTTGTGTGAAGCCACATCAAGGGCATCCAGACCTTGTGCATGTCTTGGCCTCATCCACACCAGGGCAGGGGGTCCCCAGGTGCTGCTCAGACAGCAGCAGAGTCCTGGTCCTGTATTCCCACCTCCTTGGGTCGTCATGGGCTACGTTTGACTCTCGGTGCCCCTGCTCCCAGCACAGCTGTGTTATCCCTCTGCCTGCTCAGGAACTCCTGGTACCCACTGTCCTTGCTTGCCCCCTTGCCCCTTGCTCTTCCCCCCTGCTCCTGCCAGATCCCCCATGATCTGACACACGGTCCAGTTGCTTGGAAGGGACTGTCCCTGCTTCACAGCACGTGGCACTGGCTGGGGCTTGGCCACGGCAACATCCCCACTCGTCCCTCCCAGGCGTTGGGCCGTGGCAGGGAGAGGGACAAGGTGGCACCCAGCATTTCTGCTCAGCCCCTCCAGAGAGATGCTCCCTGGGCCCATGTGTCCCCTTCCCTGCAGGAACCTGTGGCCACGAGCACAGGTGAATGGGAAAGCAGAGCCAAGGGAGAGGCCATCCTGTGCTCTCAGCTTTCCTGTGGCACCCGCTGCATCCACCCATTGCTTCGGTGCTAGCGGGGCTGCAGTTCCTGCCCACTTCACCTGCTCCCCATCTCTGTGCCATCCCCACGGGTCAGGGCCATGCCAGGGGGTCCCAGTATAGCAGTGCTGGCCAGTGGGGTGCCAAGGGGCAAGTGAGGCTTGCCGGAGAGCCAGCCCCAGGACATCAGGAGCCAGCTCTGGCTCGGAGCACTTATCTGCATTTTACTTATTTACTTACAGCAGGACGAAGGGCAGCATCCCTGCCCCAGACACCTCAGTGTGGGAGCGTGGCGACCTTGTCACCCTTTTCCTGAGGTCCTGGGCTTTCCAAGGTTCAGGTTTTCTCAGAAGCACTAGCAATGGAAACTGTCCCTGTGGCTGCTGACGTTGTCCATGAACAGTTGGGTTTCTGGGTGTGCGCTGCCCTGGGCCGTACACCCACGGCAGGCGGTCTGTGCAGCCCCAGGCCGGGCTGCTCTCTCTGGCTGCTCCTGCTGCCCATGGCCATGCAAGGCTGGCTGGTCAGAGGCAGGTTTCTGAGCAGAAGTGGGGGGCAGCTGGCAGGGAGCAGAGCAGACACCCCTGCGCCGGGTCTCCAAATGTCACCCATGGGGACTGGCGGGTGGAAACCAAAACACGGAGAGAGAGTTTTACAAGGAGGGAAAAAATCAAAGGAATTGAAATGAAATAGCAGACATAGCGAGGGGGCGATCATCCACAGAGGGCTTGTGAAAACAAACAGCAGAGAGGAAAATTGCAGGGAGCCCTGAAGACAGGGAGCTGCAGCCCAGCTTTGCCAGCCATGCCGACAGCTCAGCCCAGCCGGCCTGTGAGGAGCAGTGTGTCCCCTCTCCTTCATCTCCTGTGCCAGCAACATGACCTGGAAGCCACCGAATGTTGCTGTGCCAGGGAAAAGTCCTGCCCTGCAAAGATGGGGTTCGGGGGGGAGGGGGTCTGTTTTCACCCCTTTATTTCTTCAGCCTCATGCAGCACACCTGAGTGTGCCCTGCAAAAGCTCAGCTTGCTCTTGCTACCACCCCTGAGCTGCAGCAGAGGGGAGCCTCCTCAGCAGTTTTGGATGCTCAGAACCTAATTACAAATTGTATTGCATGAAAGGAAACGTTCTGGGAGACAGCTGGGCCTGCTGTCAAGCCCCAGGACCCCCTGTTTCCTCTGCATCCTCCAAAGGCAGGTCTGGAGCGTGGCCTCGGTGCAATGGGAACTGGCGCTCAGCCTTTGGAGGTCTTCAACTCCTGAAACCTTTCTTCCCCCTCTGCCCAGAGAAGGCAGCACCCAGGAGGTGCCTGTTTATGGGACCCTTCCCACTGCAGATACAAGGCTTATATATTACTGATAAGCATGCTCTACATCTATATCTATAAGGGCTCTGAGTGCTGTCGGCAGCATGGGGCTGGTGGGCACAGTGTGGGATGGCACCATGGGGCAGGCACCAACCCAGCACAGCCCCCGCACAGCCTCTTCTCCAAAGGCACCTCCTTCACCTCCTTCACCTCCTCACCAGCACTTCTTCAAGCCCATCTCTATAGAGACTGAGTGCTGCACACACGTCCCTAATTCAGCCCCAGAGCAGCCTGATAGCTCTGCTGATACAATTATCCTGGCCACAGATGGGGACAGAGCAAGGAGATCAAGATCAAGAGCTGCCGCTAATGCGCAGCGCCTGTTTTGAAACGCCGCAGACAGGCACAGCCTTTACAGCATCAGGGTCCATTTGTTCATCTGGAATTAATTAGAGTGGGTGCAGGGCAGGGGCTGTGAGTGTCCCCCTGCCCCGTTCCTCTGCCTGACCTGTCTCTGTTCCCCCCTGCTGCAGGGCCAAGGAGATCAAGACGAAGCTGGGCACACTGCTTCAGAAGCCTGACTCGACCATTGACTTCATCATCCCCTACCCCGAGAAGCCAGAGAAGCCACCCAAGGCCCAGAAGTGAGTACTGCACTGGGCTGGGCTGCAGCGGTCCCCGTGCCCAGCCAGTGGGGTGGATACAAGCCCTTTTGGGATGCAGAGGAGCTGAAGCCCTGCTGTGGGCTGGCACAGCAGGCTCTACGTGGCAGGCAGCTCGTGGCATGCTCCTCGTGACCTGCCTGCTAGGTGCAGGCTCAGGAAGTTATGTCCGGGCAGCATGAGACATGTCAGGCAATACAGCTCTATGGAAACTAGATTTCCCATGGAAACTCAATTTACTTTTGATGAGATTTCATGTTATTCGATAAAGGTTTTCCCAGAGGCATATGGCACTTGGACTTCTCTGAGTCACCTGCCTCAGCCCAGAGGTGCCAGCCTTCGCAGCCGTCTGGCTTTGGGGTGGCAGCGTGTCCCTGAGCTGGGTGCACGACCTCACAGCACAATGCCCGGCTCTGGGCAGCTTTGTGATGGTGGCACCTCCTCACCTTATGGCCTTTGGCTCGACCGCCGCTCTCCAGCACTGAGCTGGTGTATAATATTGGCTTACCAACATTATTTAAAGCTCGTCAAACATTAATTATTTTGCCTGCTAATCCAGGGTGCGAGGGTGATATGCAGGGGGACATTTGCCAGCACGGTGCCTGCCCGCCACAGCGCTGCCCGGTGAGGGCTGCCCGTGCCAAGCAGGGCTGGCAGAGCCCAGTGGATTGGTTCTCACTCCATCGCTGCCATGCCCTGGATGCCTCTGTGACAGAGACACATTTGTCTCCATTAGCCATCCCCACAGAAAGCCGGAGAACATCTGCACTCCCCGCTGTCTGGAGGAGTTGTTTTCTCCTACGCTGCATCGCTGCACAGCCCTGGCATCACTCACCTGTCAGCATCTCACTCGCAGTTAATATCATCCCTGGGACATTCGGATAATGGGAAAGTGAATTTGGTGGTTTCCAGGAAATCTGGATTGTGTTAGGTTGCTGCAGTGATGCTCCTCCTCACTGGGGTGAGAAGTCACCTGGCAGGGACATGGGGGCAGAGAGAGCTTTGATCCTTGACAGAAGTGCAAACACAATTCGAGGTCCAGAAAGTGAAGGATCAGGACCCCCTGTCGTGGTCCCTACTGCTGGGTGCTGGTGGTTTGGTGACAAGTGAGGGCTGGTACCCACCCTGAGCAAGCCTGGCATTCCTGCCGCTCTCCTCTCCCTGCTGGAGCCACCTGGGCAGTGCCTGCGCTTCCCCCAGACCCACTGCTGAAGCTCCTGGGCCCCCAGGACCCGGACAGGCTGTCCTGCCTGTGCTCCCTCCCCAGCCCCAGGGATGCTCTGCTCGCCCAGGGGGTTACAGCCCCCATGTGTGGCCCCTGCAGCAGCAAAACAAGAGAGTGCAGCACTGCCTGCAGGGAGTGGAGATGCTCCACAGCCAGCCCAGTGCTCAGTGCCGAGCAGGGGGGCTTCCCTTGCCCTCCAGCCAACACTGGCAGAGATGCAGGGGAGGAGCTGCGAGCCCAGGGCAGCTTGGTCAAACTCCTCGGGGCTTAAACAAAACAAGAAAAAAGCCACAAACAAAAAAAAAAAAATTCACAAAACCCTTTAGTCTCACTGCGAAAACCACATTAAAAAAAATATTAAAAAAAAAAAAAAAAAAGAGGAAAAACCGTGCAGATGGAAAACACTGGAGGTTTCCACTGGGAAGGGCGCCGAGGCCAGCGACCCGGCCCGCCGCAGGGCGTGGGAACGGGGCGGGCGGGCTGTGGGAGTGGAGGGCGCTGACCCCGGCCCCAGCAGCGCGGGGCCGCAGTGACCAAGCCCCTGTGGCCCCCGCCAGCGGGGAGCATCTTTCCCCAGCCCAGCAGGAAAAGGCAGGGATGCTTCCCAGCCGCCTGCAGAGCCCCTGCGCTGCCCTCCCCTCCCCTGGGCGGGCGCTGGGGTGAGGAGGAGAGCTGCGGCCGCAGAGGGGACTCGCTCTGCGGGTCAGCCACGTCTCTGCTCAAGCACGGGGGATTCTCCCTCCCCACCCCATCCTCACCCTCCCTGGCGCTCGGCTGTCCCCAGGAGAAGGGCACCTGTGCTGTGATGGAGCAGCATCCCCATTCCGTCCCCAGACCGCCACCTCCGCTCTGAAAGCCCCTGCAACTCGTTACTCCCTTTCTCCCCGGTTTTAAAGGAATTATTTAAAAACCTGGAGCCCAGACTGGGGCTATGGGGTAAGCACGGACCACCCGAGCTTTCTTTTCTCTCCTCAGGCCATCTCCGGAGGAGGCTCTGCAGTGGCGCGATTCCTTGGAGAAGCTCCTGCAAAACCCCTGTAAGTTCACATGCCCCTGTGGTTGGTCACCTCCCCTCTTTCCATGTCCCCTGGGGTGCTCAGTGAGGGCTCACCTCCCCCTTGCCCCCTAGATGGGCTCGCCAGCTTCCGCAGCTTCCTGCGCTCCGAGTTCAGCGAGGAGAACGCCGAGTTCTGGGTGGCCTGCGAGGACTACAAGAAAACCAAGTCCCCCGTGAAGATGGCAGAGAAGGCCAAAAAGATCTACGAGGAGTTCATCCAGACCGAGGCACCCAAAGAGGTCAGCGGCCATGGGGCAGGAGATGGTACTGGGAGGGATGAATCCGCTGCCCTGCCAGCCTCCATCCCAAAGGAGAGTGATGGCTGCAGGGCACCTCATGCCGTGGCTGAGGGGCTCGGAGGGCTGTACCCTTGTCAGGGGGCAGCCCCATCCCCGCTGCACTCCCATCCTTCACAGCTGTGGAGCCCTTGTTTGCATGCTCAGCCTCTGCAGGGCTCTCTCTAGCCACGGGCACCCCCAACACGTGCCTGTCCCCCCCTTCTCCACAGAGGCATAACATTAATCATAAGGGATGGCAATGCACGGTAATCCTCCACCCCAGGTTAGCTTTGCAGCAGGACAGAGCTCATCCTGACAGCTTTGCCACCAATAATTCTTCCAGAGAAATGAACCTGCTTCAGTCCCTCCCCTCACCTTTGTGTGACTGTTGGTGGGACAGAGCAGGCAAGGGCAGATGCCACCACTCAGCCCTCCAAAGGCAGGCTCCCACCCCTCTTACACTCCCATCACAGGTGAACATCGACCACTTCACCAAGGCCGTGACCATGAAGAACCTGGTGGAGCCGTCACCAACCAGCTTTGACATGGCCCAGAAGAGGATCTTTGCCCTGATGGAGAAAGACTCCCTGCCCAGATTTGTGCGGTCGGAGTTTTATCATGAGTTAATCAAGTAGCAATGCAGCAGGGCTGTGCGAGGCGTCCCCACTGCTTCTGCCTAAACACCTGCCCCTTCTCCTGCAGCCGCTTTGCTTTCTCAATACCACCCTAGAAGAGCACCCAGGGGTGTTGCTAAACACCTCCCCCCGTGCTTTGGACTGTCACATGTCCTGGTGTTTCCTCTCTTATCATCTCTTTCCTCTCCAACAAAAGACCAATTTGCAGAAACTCCCTGGAGCTGGGACCCAGAAGGGTGAGGGAGCAGCCCCAGCTCTGCAAGTGACCAGGAGCCACTTGGCTAGCTGGTGCATCCCTAGTGCTGCAGAGCTTGGCATCAGCCGGAGGCTCCGAGGTGCCAACTCTGCCTTCTCAGGACTCCTTAGAACATGACAATTTTTCTCCCAGTGTTGCCCATATTGCTGGCTTGGCCCAGGCTCGCTCCCTCCTCCCAACTTCCCAGATGCTGCTGACACTGCACAGGTACCCTGCAGGTGCTCCCCTCCCTGGCCAAGGTGCAGGTGAGGCACGTCCACTGCCTGATTGGCATCACCTTGTCTTCAGAAAGCAGCCAATCAGCAGGCACGGGGACAGCTGTCCAGGGACGGGGGCACGGCAGGGACCTCAGTGACACCGTACAGCAAGGATGGCACTGTGACAAGGAAGGCAGGGACCGCTGTACGGCAGAGCCGGGCGCCGCAGGGTGCGCCTGGCTGGCACCAGGGGCGAGCAGAGCGAGCCTGTGGCACCGCTTCCCCAGCGGCTCCACTCGGAGCCAGCCTGTTTGCTTCACTCTCAATACAAAAAAAAAAGAGGATAAAACGAGACCTGTCGGTCCAAAACACCGGGACTGTTTAGCAACCCAGAACTCCTGCTCGCTCCAGCCTTCGCGCGACGCCCTGAGCTCCCAGCGCGCATCCCGGGCCACGTCCCAGCCCTCGCGGTGTCCTGGGATGGCAGCTCCGGGGGCTGCTGCAGGGCTCTCCTGCTCCAGTCGCTTCCCTCTGCAGTAGGTACGCCAAAGCAATCCTTCTACACAAACCCAACAGAGGGGCATCGAGCACAGGAGGGAGGAAAGCCATGCTGGGGGGAAAGCAAGCTGGAATTCCGGCTGTTCGGGTCCAATTTGAAAAATCCAAACCAAACCCAAAAAACCAAACGCAAACTCAAACCCATCATTGGAAACATGAAAAATAACTCCCTGGCTTCTAGAGCAGAGTGCAGACTCTGCTGAGTTTGTGTAGCTTGCATCTCTCTCTCCTGTCTCCTCCTATCTGCCCAGGACATGTGTTTCCACAGGCTGTCTCCAAAAGGACCAGCTGTTTTCTAATGGTTCAAAGCCAGCCCTCTGCTAACAGAATAAATCACACCTAAGGATGGGGCAAGGGCATACATGAAAAGCAGCTGGGGTCTCATTTCAGCCTCGAGGGAAATGTGATAAACCCCTGCTCCACGGGGCCTGGATGGGTCATCCCCGTGTTGGTTTCCTGGTGCATCATCCACAGGGTCATGGCTTGCGACCTGACAGGTGCCAGCAAAATATCCATGGCCGTGCTGCCCACAGGCATCCCCGACCAGCCCCCTTCCCCGGGCTGCTCAGCCTCACTGCAAGTCATGGGACTCCATGCAAAATGCAGTAACATAAACAATGGATTTGCCAGCCTCTTCAAGACTTTCAAAATCTGATCAAAACCCCACCAGCCCCAAATATTTACGCGTTGTCACTATGGCGATGAAGAAAAATACATCCCGAGCTGCAGGAAATGGGCTGTGTTTTCCAGGCAGGAGCAGGGAGGCAGGGGAAGGATGGAGGCAGTCACAAACGTGACTCTTTTTTTAAGCTCTGGAGCAAAAGGCCTGGGAAAGTTGGTGCTGGAGCAGCAGGGGTGATGCTCGCAGGCATTCCCCTGGGGTCAATGCAGAGGGTGGCTTGGGTGGCCCTAAAAGAGCCCAAGGGAGCCCACGAGCAGCAGGAGGGTCCCATAAAAAGGGCACAGGATCCCCCCCCAGCAGTGCCCACCGTTCAGGTGGGCATCGAGGGGGAGGCAGAAGCAGGGCTGGGTGTGGGATGGGGGGCTCGGCCAGCCCCTCTACTGCAGGGTGCTCCCCCCACCTCTGCCTGCACGCGCTCCCTGCACCCTCCCAACGTCTCCATGAACTGGTGTCAATACAAGTGGGTTCAGCATGTTCAAGCTCCTCATTTACAGCGTGACTCAGAAATGCAAAACCGAACAGGCTTCCCTGCAGAAAGACCTGGATCTTTCATTTCTACTTAATCCTTTGGCAGCTATTTCCAGATTCCCTCACATGTTTCACAGTTAAATGCCGCCACCACCAACGCCATAAGGTCGGGATGCTGCTGGAGGCTGTCTTGCTACGCACCATCAAACCCTGAGACGTCACTGCTGCAGCAGCGACACGTGGGGTGGGGAGAAGGTGTCTAGGTATGTACGTGTGGAAAAGAAAGGAGCAGGCTGGATTCAGGAGAGATGAAACAGCTCTGTTGGAAATCCCTCCCTGGCTCGATTTCTGCTAAAATGCTGCAAAGTCTACTTTGGGGGCTGCCAGTGATCTACTGGGTGGCCATAAAATGTGGCCACGGAAGGGTTTTGGAGCTCTTGGGAAGTTGTGTTTGTGTAGAAGGGTCATTTGGCTAATTACTCAGGCAGCCTTGCCCAGAAAGGTGGCAACACCTGTACCAACCCCACGGCCCAGCTTCCCACAGGCCCAGAGGTATTTACTGTTGGGCTGATGCCAACCATCATATTCTGGTAGGAAATATTTCATGTATTTTATCACTCTAGCTCTCGTGAAATTTGGCATATCTAGCACTATATATACACAACAGGTACATCTGTATTCCTATAGGCATATATACACATACACACACATACATACTGGTAACGTGGGCATCTGGATCCCCTGAGAGTCAGAGAGCCAAAAAGCAGAGCTTCTGGATGTGGTGCTTGGGGTCCGTCAGAGACATGAGGGTGCGTGGGTTTAGCGTGGTCCCGGACCACGTTGAGGGAAACCTTGGCCATCCACCTGAGTGAACACAGAGGTGCATCTTCCAAAACATCCTCCGGAATCACCCTGTGCCCGTGGCCCTTGTGTGCCATCCTGGCACCTGGGCTGGTGCAGGAGGCAGGTCTCGTGCTCCTCGAGGGACCCCAATCTCTGCCGTGGGGCAAGGCAACCCCACGCTGCAGCCAGGGGCATGGGGCACCAGGCACTGCCTCCGCTCCACCCTGGCGCCCACTCCCTGCCACGGGCACGTGTGGAAAAGGGCTCCCTGCAGCTGGACACCTCAGCTGAACACCAGGGCATGGTTTGCTGTGTGTTTTATGGTGACTTCAGCGAGCCGGAGCCTTGCACCTCATCAGTCACGGGGTGAACCACCCAGCTCTTGCCCTGTGGGCTGAGGCTGGACTCTGCCAGTGCTGCCCAGTCCCAGCCTTGGGCACTGCCAAAGCCCAGTGGCTGAGGGTGTCCCAGAGCTCGCCCAGGCTCCCCTCAGGCCTTGGTCGCTCCCTGGAGGGTGCTGCACGCCGTGGCCAAGGGCTGGAGCAAGGTCAGGAGGGCGCATCAGCCCCTCACACCCGTGAGCTGCAGGTTTTCAGTCTGAAGTTCTCCATGGGATTTCCACTAGAGATCTTTATGTGGGGAAGATGTGAGGTGCTGGTGTGCACCGAGGAGTTGTGTTAACCCACAGTCATGTACCACTCAGTAATCCACACATAAACATGTATTCCTGCTACTGTCTCACTGGACTGGTCATTTTGTCTCTTGGCACTGAAGGTGCAGCATTTTCACACCCGCTACAGGGCACTCCCAAAACTTGTGCCCAAAAGCCCTGGCAAGACCAAAAGCCTCTGAGAGCTTCTGCTGCAATGATGCAGTGGTTTCTCAGTAAACTGGAAAGGCAATCACCCCAGGGAGCTGATCCAGAGGAAACACCCCAAGGCCAGTGCAGCACAGGCACCCCCAGCCCCACTGCTGCCTCAGGCTTTGGCTCCCAGGGTCAGCTCATGCTCCAGCAGCAGCAGCTGTGGTGCCACAGGGGCTGAGCAAGGGCCAGCCCTGCTCTCTGCACTCGCAGGCTGGGCCCAGGGACAGGCTCAGCTTTGAGATAAAATGTGTTCTGCTCTGGAGCTCGGGGTTGCAAAGCATCTGCAGCAAGGAAGGGCTCCTTGATGTCCCCCACTCCAAAGCTGTCAAGGGTGGCCTCACCCCAGACCCTTGGCAAGGATGGGGAATCCCCGTGCTGAGCTGATGGTCAGGCAAGGCACAGACCCATAAAACCCCATATCCCCCAGGGTCATGGTCCTGAAGATGTCTGAAGGATATAATTGTTGTTTCAGCAGCTGTTTCATCTTTCTGCGACTTAAAACAACCTCTGGGTGAAGCCACTTGCAACATAACTTTTCAGAGCAACCCTGTCCAATGAGTTGGATCTCCACGCATTTCCTTTTGTTCACATAGCGGCATTTTAGAAGGGACTAACGCAAACATTTTTATTTAGAATGCATTCATCATTATTTAAGTGTTGATACAGTTTTTGCAATAGTTACCAAGAGTTCCCAGTGCCAGGGGAAAATAAAACATAGCCACATGCTCGGCTATGTTCAGCACTTTAGCAAGCCTCTCCATCTCTTAGCTGAACATGCATGGTGATAGGTGTTAGTACACTGAATAAATACAAAATAAAGCACATGTTAAAAAAGAAGTTTCTCTATGGGCCTGGAGAGCCACAGCCTCCTCCTGCCATGCCAAAACCCTGGTGTGAGAGCTGTTGTCTGGACTGGGATGCAGAGTGCAGAGGACGCGGTTGCCAGAGCAGCAATATCTAACGCGGGAGAGACCAAGGGCTGGGAGACAGTGAGAGACGTGGTGCTGCAGCCCAGGGCAGCAAGTCCTGCCGCTGCCTCCTGTGCTTCCAGCTGCAGGTCAGTGCCAAAGCCCACAGCAAAGGCCGTGCCTAACCACAGCAATTAAAAAGTAAGCTGCCTTCTGGCAAAGCCCCGGAGCAGTAATGAGACAGACACATTCCTCCTACCATCTTCAGGAAAAGTGAGCCATGCTACTACTGAAATGCATAAATAACACCATAAAAAACTCCGTTTTCAAGTACTCCCAAGCAGGGCCTTTTCTCCCCCCGGTGTTATGGTCCTATTCCCTCACAAACTGCTCCTTACAAGCCAGGACAGGCAAACCTGAATCCAAATGGCACTCCCAGAGTCGGGAATACACACCTGTCAGTCTGGGAGAGAAGGAACAGGTTTCTGTTCTGCTCCACTGGCGTATTTAACCTGGGAGCATGAAGGTCACAATTAATAATACAGGAAATAACGAGCCTCCCCCAAAGTGACAGCTCTGCACAGCCCTAGGAAAGATCCTTGGCCAGCATGAACGTGCTGCTACAGAGGGAGCACTGGCCAGAGGGAAGAGCATCCCTGTGGTGACCGAGGGAGGCTGAGCTTCCCTGCGACTGTGGCTGTGATGGTTGAGGGAGGCTGTTCGAAAAGTTTTGGTCTCCCTTCAACAAAGAGTAGGAGCTCTTCCCGCGCCTGATACTGCAATGCAGCACCGCCTGAGCTCTGAGCAAACACTCCTGACAGCCTAGACACTTGGGAGCTGTGAACAGCTAAGGACCAGAGCCAGTCCTTCTCACCTAAGCTTCTGCAGATTGGAAAGGGGAGATCACAGTCCCCAGCGCTTCCCTTGGCTTCCTCTTTGCCCTGCACCTCGCTGGGTGTCTCACGGTGACCTCGCCAGGCCGGTCCCTCTGTGGGCAGAGCCAGGGCTGAGCTCGAGCTCCCCAGCACCCCCCTGGGCTCGCAGGGCTCGGCAGAGCCCCGGCACCCCTGCAGTGACTGCCCCCAGCTCTCCTGTCAGACACAGACCCC
Organism: Mohoua ochrocephala; assembly: GCA_013398855.1. Classification (NCBI taxonomy): domain Eukaryota; kingdom Metazoa; phylum Chordata; class Aves; order Passeriformes; family Acanthizidae; genus Mohoua; species Mohoua ochrocephala. The sequence goes on along the minus strand of VZTA01009014.1, from coordinate 54,230 downwards.
AGCGCTCCTACACCGACCGAGTCAGAGGAGGGTTTGCGACACAAACTGAGCCTGGATTGGGTTACGAATGCTGGCTGTTGCATGACATGGGATACAACTGGGACATTAGACAGCTATTGGAGACAGCTCTGTTGCTTCATGCCAATGAATGCTTTTGCTGCCGTATATTCTTGCGAGAGCCCGCCCCGCCCCTGCCTCGCTGCAGGTTCAGGCGCACTGAGAGATGATGTTGGAGTTGCAGTCTAAGGTGTGAGTGTGGTTTCTTTTGCAGTTTTCGGGCCCACAGCCAGCACCAGGTGGGCTGACCAAGTCCAGGTAGTAAGGGGACTTGAGGAACCGGCGGTAAGAATCCTTTTCCATGAGGGTGAATATTTTTCTCTGAGCCTCATCAAAGCAGGACAGGGTAGGCTCCAGCATATTGTGGCTCGTCTTCTCCCGTGTGCATGAATCCAAGTTCACCTGTGGGCCAAAGGGACAGTGTAAGTAGAACCTGTCCCAGAAGTGGTGTAGGAAAGGGAACATCCAAGTGTGTCTCTCCCATGTGTGCTTGGTGAGCAGCTGTCTGAAATGGCTGTTGGACACCCTGTGGCCTCAGCAGAACCTGTGCAGCTGGATACCAGTGATCCCTGCTACCAGAGCTGCCAGGGGAGACTGACACACATCCCTCTGGGATGCAGCCACCCAGGAAACTCCCACTGCATGGGAATCAAACTCCCATTCCATTGGGAATCATAATCCTCTTGGGCTTCTCCCATTTTGAGTGTGCACATGGCACAGCCATGTGTTTGTAACTAAACACACTTTCTCTCTATCCAAGTTTGATACTCAATCAGTAAAAATGACACCCTGTCCTTGCTAACTAGCAGAGAAGCAGAAGCCTTCATCTCTTGTAAAACTACTGATCTCTGCTTGCCTGTGCTGCTGGTTCCGAATTTGGGGTGGTGCCTTTGCCCAAGAGATGTTCTGTGCACGTACCTCTTTTGTGGCCTGCACTGAGATGAACTCATCATAGATCTTCCTGGCCTTGGGGCTGAGCTTGGCTGGTGACTTGGTTTTCTTGTACTCCTCACAACTGACCCAGAACTCGATGTTTTCCTCGCTGTACTCAGATTTGAGAAAAGCCCGGAAAGCAGCCAGTCCTCCTACGGATTGTTGAGAGGAAAACCAGGTCAGGTAAGAGTGTGGGTCCCTGGACAGTGGCACCCCTGAATCCCAGCAAACAGTGCTTGTGGGCTCTCCTTCCCAGAGCTGAACGAGGAGCTCCCCTGGGGCTGGCAGTGGGGACAGCTCGTGCATGCCGAGGCAGGCTGGAATTCGGGCGGGCCCCACGGGGGTGTCACACGTGGGGCCCCAGCTGCCTGTCCCCCCACTGTGACCTTCAGTGTCCCTGCCAGGGGAACACAAGCAACTCGTGTGCTCCCAGGAGGCCTCGAGGAGACAGCCAGCACGCTCCACAGAGTCTCAGACCATGGGAACAATGTGAAGGAAACCTCAAGGACATCAGTGTAGCCCGCAACTGACGGGAAGACAAAGTCTCCCATGGGCTCAGCTGCAAACAATGTCTCCACTTTTTGGTTCTTGTTTAACCCACATTAACTGTGTGCCCTGGTCTTGCCCTCCCCTTGCACAAGGGCTAAACCAGTTGCCTTCACAAAAGGGACAGCTCAGCAGTAGGGCAAAACCCCACTCACGATGCATTGGGGTGACCCTTGCCTCGGATCTGAGCAAGAGGCCCCTTCCCCACCCTTCCCAGAGGTCTGCGTGGCCCAAGGAGCTCCTGTGTGCCCCTGAGAGACACAAGATAATGTCCCTTGTCCCCTCCCAGCACTGCTCACAGAACACATGCTCTGCAGGCAGCATAAGAGCCCTCTTCACTTACTGTCATGATGGATCAAATTTTCCAAAGATTCTGCCCATTTTCTGACTTCCTCTTGGCTAAGCCTAAAAGGAGACAAAGGGAGAAACACAGGGATGAGTTAAAGAGAGAACAGAAGGGACAAACTTAGTTTGTTTCTCAGCACAATCTTTTTCCCTGATTGCTGTAAGTGCACACACGAGAGACCGAGAATGAAATATCAGTTTGTTTTACAGATACCCACGGGGATCCCAGATCTAACCTACAGAAATTTTGGTTTGCAATCCCCATCGCCAGCCATGGGCTAGAAAGGAATTCTCCTGGAAAAATTGCTATAGAATTTATATTTATTTTGTGTCTGGCTGCATCTCTAGCTGGAGTACAGACCTGGAATCACTCTTACAGGTCGTATCAGTGAACTCCAAAGGGCTGATTCCTTTAACCTGTCAGGGGAACAGTAGCTATGTGGAAGAGAGAGGCATGTGGGAACTAGAAACACATGGGGAGCACATCCTGTATTCATTCCCCCCACCACACTAGAACATCCTAGGGCTCATCTATCCCAGGAGCAAACCTTGGCATTTGGAGTCCCCTTTGGAGAGAATACTGTCTCCTTGCACCTCGGGGAGGGCAGTGATGCCCTGACAGGCCGCTGGCTGTTTTCTGTGCCGACACCTCTGTGCAGCTGTGTGGACCATTGCACAAACCCAGCTCCCAGAGGCAGTGATGCTGACTCTGCAATGTGTCCAGTTGCACCGGGTTATTAAAAAAATCATTCCCCTGCGCAGGAGACTGCCCACGCCCTCCCCTGTGCACATTCATATTGAATCACGGAAGTGGTGCCAGGAAGGGACCTCTAGTTCAGCATTCTCCGTGGAAATTGAAGCCCTCAGGTGTTGATAGCCAGCTGACAGGACTATCAACACCCCAGGGCTATTGCCACACTTAGATTTAAGCACAGGTGTTCAGGAGGCACTGGGAAGCAGCAGTGGCATTAATGGAGTCTGGTTTGGTGAAGGAGTGAACAACGTGCTGCAGCCAGTCTGGGGTTAACTACGTGACAGCACCTGCTCTTACCTCTGGCTTGAAGAGATCTTCTCCTTCTTGCCCTGGGAAGAGCTGTAGTCACAGGAATCTGACTTCTGCAGCAAGAAGCCCAGACGGTGCTTCATGTCTTTGGCACTGAAAGAAAAAAATCCAGAAGGAGATGAAGACAATGCATTGCACTGCCCCTGCAGCCTCCTCAGTGCACAGGCTCCTCCAGCATTACTCAGTGACACAAATGCAGGTCACTGAGAGTGACTCCAGTGCTGATTTTTCACTCATCACATAATGCACATTTTTGTTTCTAGGCAAATACAACAATGTCAAAGAAGTCATTTTTCACGTTCGGCAGCTTCTTGCCGAGAAGGCCATCAGCCTGGAAGCAGGTGGCAAAGGGGGAGAAGCTGCTGTTTTCCTCCTGTTTACAGTTAAAATATTGTGATAGAAAGCATCCCTGTGCTGTGTGTGTCACCTCTCCTTGAGCTGATTTGCCCAGCTGCCAACGTGTGGTTCTTACACCCTTACTAATCCTTTCCTGCAGCCCTTGCCACCTCCCCACCTCATCACCCGGCTACAGGAGCAGCAGGGCCATGCCAGGCCACCCCACCAAGCCCATGACACAGAGGAAAGGGAAGAAGTCAATGGCTCAGAGCAAGACTGTGGGGTGAGATCAGGGGATGAGCCAAGGTGTTCACCACAACCAGCCCACTCTGACTGCAAGCTACTCCCTTGCTTCACAGCAAGCTCCTCTGAAGAGTCATCCTTAATTTTGTTCCACCTTCCAGTATGCTCAGGACAATCATTTCCTCACAGCAGCTTCTAGATATGCAGCTGATACTGGCCTTGGCACCTCTCTGGGATCCCTTCCAGTTTAAGAATGAGGGGTGGGTAAATCATTCCTGCTTGCTCGGGGGTGCAAGCCCTGGCCTGCCCCAAGGTGCAATGATAGTGTAAAGCAGGAAATCCTTCTCCTTCTCCTCAGATCTGAGCCTGGAAAAGAGCAAGAGGCTGTGCCACAGGGCTGAGGTCTGGTAGCTGCTCAGCCTCCCAGCACTGCTCTCTGCTCCAGCTGTAGCACCCTGTCAGTTCTGGCCATACTTTATCTCACTGCTTGCCTCGGAAATGTTTCCTCAACAGCTCCAGCACTCGGGGAGAGCAAAGGGAACTCATCAGGGTGCCTGTGGCCAGCAGCAACACCCGTGCTCTGCCCAGGCACACACGGGGGGGACTCTGGGCTGCCAGGCTCGGGCTGCCTGGCGCTGTCGTGCTCCTTGCCCAGGAGAAGGAGACTGCTCAGCTCTGCAGGAGGGTGGCAGCAGGAGGAAACAAGACACTGCTGCTTGCAGTGAGTCCCACAGCTTTCTGGGAGACAGGGATTTGGTTGGGAATCCTGGACAGAGGTGGTTAAAAAATATGTGAACTATTTCTCCTTGCATTTTTTCAAATGTTCTTTTTTTTTTTTTTTTAATCACCATCAAATGTTCCTGCAAATTGGAAGCATCGACACTTTTCCCTTGCGTTTTCAGCACTTGTTTTCAAATCCAACTATGAGCAGGAAGCTTTATCCTCCAGATGGGAGCCAGCTGAGTCTCTGTTTGCATTTTCCCAACCCCTTGCAGAGCTGCTGGGAAGCAGCCTCAGGAGTGCTGCTCAAGGCACGAGTGGCCAGAAAGGCAGCGCTGCACCATCAGAGACCTGCACAAGTTTGGATGGGCTGGATGAGAAGGCAGCATTGTGCCTCCCTCCTGGGGGTCTCCAGGCCCCAGAGCACCCGAAAGGGAGTAACACCCCTCCAGGAGGGCACGTGCAGGCATAGAGACCCCTCATGCTGGGCTATGGGGCAGGCCATGCTGCTGAGGGCACGTTTGGGGCTGTGCAGGCTCTGCTCTGCTGATCCCACGCACCGGGGTGCATCCAGATCCTGCACTCATGGCAGGGCTACAGCTCAGCCCATCCCGACTGGCACCACACAACAGGGCTATGATGAGCCCCACACCAGCCCCACAGTGCTGTGCACTGGGGCACAGCCTGACCTGGCCCCTCACCATCACCCAGGGAACTCGGGCTGACCCCGCACCAGCTGGTGCCGCATCCAGATCCTCCGTGCCCCGCATCCCTGCCTGCTGGCAGACGGCTCTCTGGTCCTGCCAGGCTGGGTTTCTGCATTTGAAATGCATTTTGGAGGACAATCCTTAATTTTTATCCTCTCTGCCTTGCTTTCCCCCTCAAAAGAATCAAGAAAATTCAGCAGAGAGATGAGTCAAAGGAGAAAAGGGGTGCAAAGATTGCAGCAGAAGCAGCTGACAGGAATATCAAAATATCGCAATGCTAACAGCTGCTGGTTTTGATGACGGCAAGGAAGACTTTCGAGTTCCCACAGCTCAGTACGAAACCTTTCTGCAATCCTGCTTCTAGCTGAAAAAAAAAACCAAAAGCCTCTAAGCAATCGTTTGTATCTAATCTTACAAAATAATCAGAGCCAAATCTGTCCTCCTGCCTCGGACACAAAGCGCAATGCATCAGCGTGTCTCCGGGCTAACAAGACCATTACCAGATGCTCAGAAATAAACAGTACCTTTTTAAGCAAGTGGCTGGCAGTGCAGCGAGTCCCTTGCACATCTTGCTCCCGAGGTCGGATCAGTATTCCAGGAAAAACAACAACGCAGGAGGCGGCAGAGGCTGCGCACGGGTCTGCGCCGACTGCAGAATTGAGTCTGGTCTGTGAGCCAGCTGCGCTGCCTTGGCTCTGTTTTATAGCCTAGCCCAGACAGCCCAGCAGCACTGGGTGACCCAGTCAGGAGTCAGCACAGCAGCAGCACCCGTCCCCTTTTTGCCCACCCAAGAGGAAGAGGGTGACGTATAAACCCAGACAAAGGGGTGAGAGAGATTGAAAACCTTACCAGAAACGAAGCTCGGTGTCTGGCTGCAGAGGTGGATTCTTTTAAAAGGGCTGAAAAAAGCTTCGGGGACTTCCTCTATTGCAGGAGGTTGGAATGGTGCAGATGAAAAGCAGATTTTCGAGGGGGGGGACACACAGATAGTAAAAAAGGTCAGAGAATCAATTCTGAGAAGTGAGATGAGCTTTGATAGTTCCTCTCTTTAATTTCCTTTCCTCTTCTATTTAAAGTAACCTGGATTAAGAAAGGGACAAGAATTTTAAACAGAAAAGGTTACCGTAATCCCAACAAATGCAGAAAATAGAGCTCTTAAGGAAAGAAGAATGTAAATTCACCAGGGAACTACCCAGGCAGATGAGACTTTCCTGTTTTATTCTAGAGTCATGTGAATATATATTTTTGGTGAGGCTACAACAAAAGCTATGGGGGGTGCAAATCACTTTTGGAATATAAGATGTGCATGTCTTGGAACACGGATTTGAGGACAGCTCACGTACATGCATGGAAAAAAGGAATTTAGGAGGTTGGCAACACATCTGCCTTAGATATGGGTATCACTGCAACACCTTCTCCATTTGCATTTGCAATATCAAAAGCCAGACCTTGGGACTCTGGCATCCCCAAGGAAAGATGGTTAATTAAAATAAAAGGCTTAACTGTGCCTGCCCAGAGAAGCCTTTGAAGCAGTTCTGAGGGTACTTTGTGCTAAAGAATGAACCCATGAGACACCTGTGGGGGTGCCTGCACTGCCCTGGCTCTGCTGTAGTCCCAAGGAGAACAGAATGACTTCAGCTACGCCACTTGTCCTCAGCCCTTGGATGGTGCAGGAGGCAGTTGCCCCTCTGGAGAGAGAGAGAATTGGCTGATATTTATCGAGTTGCAGCTCAGCACAGCCTGTACCATCATTATCAAAGAGGGGAAGGCTTTGGGCAGACGGACGTGCATATGGGCTGCTGCATTTCAAGACCTGCTCCTGCTGTGAAATAAAGGAGCTTCTGATTAGCAGCAGGCTGCCTGCCCACACTACCCACTGCTGCAGCCCCTCTCCTAGAAACCTTCCAGCGCTTTGCCCACAATCTGTAGAAGTTGCAGGATGAGCTTTTCCCTCCTGTGTCTCTAGAGCCTACGGCCAGCAGCACAGAGAGTCCAAATCCCCGAAGAGTTTACCTGCCGTGGCATACTGCATGCTCTCAGATCATTAATTGTGCTGAAAGACGATGCTCTAATTAACTGTAAAATGCTTTTGTAGGAGTGCGACTGTCCTGCTGCCAAATCTGAGGCAACGTGCCTGCAACTCCTGCCCTGTTTGACTAAAAATCAGCTCCAGCTCGGGGCAGGGTAAAACTTTAACTGAGTGAATGCCCTCGTCCTTCCAGTGTCGGTGAGTTGACAGCACTCGGGTGGATCTCTAGGAAGCAACTGAGCACTGGCAGAGGTGGTGCCAAAGCTCTCTGGTGTCTTTTGTTTGGGGAGAAGTCAAAAGGCAGAATATAGCCAACAGGAAAAATGTAACTAATTATTTCCTAAATATTTAATTAATTTAATTTGAATATCAAACTTGTGCAATGCTACTGCTGGTTATGTGTTAAAAGCAGCACTCACATTCAAGCAATTCAAGAGCTCAGCTGGCTGACACAATCGAGGTGTCTCCAAGCTCTAACCTTGCCCCTCTCTCTGGCAAGATTAGAGCTCTGGCTCAGGCAGGTCCCAAAGGCTGCTTGCTAGGGCAAGGAACTTCTGGGCAGAACACAAAAGTTCTGTATTTTGTCTGAAAATTGTTGCAGAGTCAGATTTAGGAATGTCACACATCTCTGTGGACTGCAAGCACATTTGCTGCGTGTCTCTAATGACACTCAGACTCTGATGTTGTCGACATCAGGTCACCTTCTGCATTCCCCAACTTCCGCGTGAGCAGGCTGTAATCAGGAATTTCTGACACTGCCATCACAACAGCCAGCCTAAAGAGCTTTGCAATTAAGACCATCCTCCCTGGACTGGGCATGCAGACTCCTGGAAGTGCTGCAGTTGAAATTTCCCTTTTTTTGCAGTTCATTAGCACTGACTGGTTCCGCCTGGCCCCCATGAGAGGAGTTTGGGCTTGTGCACTGTTTCTCCTCTAAGCTGTGTTTCCCAGCTGTTGCAGTTTAATATCCTCTCAGCTACTCCAGCTGGTCTCCAGTCTAAAGTATCCCCTTCCATCTCTCACCATCTTAGGCAGGCCTCTTCTCCCAGGGTACAGACTGCTGTGCTCAACACCAAAATCTCCTCCTCCTCCTCCTCCTCCTCCTCCTCCTCCTCCTCCTCCTCCTCCTCCTCCTCCTCCTCCTCCTCCTCCTCCTCCTCCTCCTCCTCCTCCTCCTCCTCCTCCTCCTCCTCCTCCTCCTCCTCCTCCTCCTCCTCCTCCCTGCCAGTCAGTGAAGCGGCAGCTCATGCCACGTTTTACGCCTAGCACGTCATCCCTGGCTTGCTTCACCTGCTGATGGAGAGCTCAGCGGTGAGGATGGGCTGGGATGCAGGGCTGGGGGTGGGGCTGGGCCATCCCTTGGCCCTGCAGTACTTCAGGGGCTCACAGGAGCCAGCACGATCGTAAACGTCTGTGGTACCCACCGTGGCATCCCTCGCCCCCTCCCTGCTGCATCCCGAGCAGCTGGAGACAAGGCTCTGAATGGGAGCTTTCCCTCCCACCGCTGCCAGGGAAGAACGTCACACACGTGCGCTCACCCCCGTACACGAGCGCGTGTGGGATGTGTCCCCCGGCTCTGCCGCAGCCGAGAGGCAGCCTGGGGGAGGAGGCGGGGAGCACGAGGAACGCTGCTGCTTCCGTGGTCATTGCCCAGAGCTGAGCGACCACAGGCTGTTGCCCTCCCGCCCCAGCCCCTTCCCTTCCCATCCCAGAGCAGCGTGCCGTGGGATGGGAGCGTGTGAGGAACACGCTGCTGCTTTGCGTCACTGGGAACCGGGAGGGCACGACATGGGAGCCGCGAGGATGTGCTGCTGGGCCAGGGCCTCTCCTGTCACGGCTGCCTTCCCCAGCCCGCCTTGCAGCGGCTGTGACCTGCTCTTGCTCCTCTTCACTCACCTCTCACAGAGCCAGCCAGGCGCCTCGGGACTGGGTGAGGGGGTGCCTGAGTGCGCAGGGGGACGCTGGGCAGGGCACTGCACGTCTTTCCCATGGGCATCCACATCCAATACGTGTCTGGCAGACAGCATTGGTGAGGAACTGGAGCAGCTCCCACACGACTGAGAAGCACCAGCCGGGGTGGCACTGGTCCCCAAGGCCTCAGGCTGCAGAACCTCTGCTCGAGCAGCTCTCAGGTGACATTTCTGCCCAGGCGAGTGGCCCCAGTGCTGAGCCCTGCTGTGGGGAGGGGTCCTGGACTGCTGAACTCCTTGATTTGCTTCCCCCATAGCCCCAAGCACTCTTTGCACAAAAACCCTTCCAAGTGCAACCACCCACCACTGATTTATTCTCCAGTACACCTGATAGCAGGTAGGTTTCTTTCCAGCACTGAGGGCTGCACCTTGCCCACACGGGCACATGGTTTCAGTGAATTACAGCTAATGAGCTGGGAGCAGAGAACCCTGGAAGGATCATTTGGGCCTGAGCTTGGATGAATGAACTCAGCACGTGTCTGTGCCTGACACTGCATGCAGCCGCGTTTCCTGTCCCAGGGCGATGACTGCGGCCTGACCTCCCTAAGAGACACATGGAGAGGCCACGCTTGTCCCCATAGGCTCCCCCCAGCCAGCGCTGGGATTCCCAGAAACACTGTCCCACAGCAGAGTCTGAGGGAAGTGTCCTTTCCCATGGCTCTGCAGCGCGCCGTCTGCCTTCACGCGTGACCGCAGCCATGGCTCTCACAAGCAGCCCCCGGAGGCGGCCTGAGGAGCGGCCTGAGGAGCGGCCTGAGGAGCGGCCTGAGGAGCGGCCGTCTCCTCCCAGATCGGCCCTGACGGAGCGATGAGTCACGGCTCTGCAATATGGGTCATCTGCCGCTCACACGGAAACCTTCTCGAGTGCGTGGATGTACCCCTAGGCTGACCCAGGCCACTTTCTGCTTCGCATGCACAAGGCAGAATTGAACTCTTGAAGGCAAAGCAGCTCTAGTTTGCTGTCGTGGTTTCTCGATGAGTCTGCTCTTCTCTGAAATGATGCTCTGTGCACGTTAGCACGTTCCTTTGGAACCTTCCTTAGCTCCAGCTTCACGCAGTTCATACAACCAAACACGCAATCCATCCGATTTTCCCATGCTCTCAGTTGTTTCCTACTTACACATGCACCTACAACATCAGTGGCCTTTTGTCATTTCTAAGGGCTTGGAATTTCCTAATCATTCTGAGGTAGGAGTCGTATTTTTCTTCGCTTCAACCCCAAGGTTTTGGGCTGACTACTTGTCCTGTTACTACCCAGAAGAAAATATTTCAACTTGTATCAAAGGAAGAATTTTGTTCAGCCCAAATGGATGGGTTTTTTCCTCTCCTGGTTTGGATTTGCTAATGAAAAAATGTTGTTTTTTGGTGTGGTGGTTTTCTTGGGGTTTGTTTGTTTGTTTTTTGCCTGGCTATTGTTCTTTCTTCACGGCCATCAGACCACAGGAAAATCTATTATTTGAGTAACTTTCCTTCCAATTTCCCGAATCTCTGTCTCCTCATCCATTTTGATTAACAGCCTCTTAAACATTTCCTCCTAATCACTAAGACAGTTTGAATCACTGGACCGCAAACCAAGTCAACATATGGCTGTTCACTGATGCTTTCTCAATACAAAAACCACTTTGAAATATCTCATTTAGCCACTTTTAGTCCATTTAATATGGATTTTATGACACTTTAAGCCAAATATTGATGGCACGTCATATTCACTTATAAATCTATTTCACCACCATAACGCCCTCATGAAAAAACTATTAAGCTCATTAGAAAAGGTCTATTTTGCCATTAAATCATGTCAGCTGGTGTCAGTGACATCACCACCTTTTCCAATGGGCCTGCTAGTGTCCGTACTAATAGTGCTCCTGCCCTGATCAACAGGTTACCAGCTCCGTGACTGGACAGCTCAGCCCCTCTTAGGGAACCACTTTAATCATGAAGAATAATCATGAAGAATCATTAAGGCTGGAAAAGACCTCTGAGATCACCAAGTCCAACCTTTCAGCAAACACCTCCATGCCAACTAAACCACAGCACTGAGTGCCACGTGCAGTCATTCCTTGAACCCCTCCAGCCGTGGTGACTTCACCAGTTCCCTGGGCAGCCTGTTCTGATCCTTAACCGCCCTTTCAGTGAAGAAATTCTCCCGGATGTCCAAACTGACCTCCCGTGGTGGAGCTCGAGGCCATTTCCTCTCATCCTCTCTCTGGTTGCCTGGAAGAAGAGACCAACCATCTTTCTATATAACCTCCTTTCAGGCAGTGGTAGCAAGTGATAAGGTCTCCTCTGAGACTCTGTTTCTCCAGGCTAAACACCCACAGCTCCCTCAGCTGCTCCTCACAGGACTTGTGCTCTCCAGTGCCTTCACCACCTTCACTGCCCTTCTCTGGACTTGCTCCAGCGCCTCAGGGTCTTTCTTGTAGTGAGGGGCCCAGAGCTGGACACAGCCCCCAAGGTGTGGACTCACCAGTGACCAGTGCAGGGGGAACAGTCCCTGCCCTGTCCTGCTGCCACTTTTTATGATCCAAGCCAGGATGCCCTTGGTCTTCTTGCCCACCTGGGCACAGCTGGCTCTTGTTCACCCACTCCTGACCAGCACCTCCAGGTCCTTTCTCACTGGGCAGCTTCCCAGCCACTCTGCCCCAGCCTGGAGCATTACATGGGACTGTTGTGACCCAAAGGCAGGACCCAGCACTTGGCCTTGTTGAACCCCACACAACTGGCCTTGGCCCATGGATCCAGCCTGTCCAGATCCTCTGCAGAGCCTTCCTGCCCTCCAGCAGATCAACACTCCCACCCAACTTGGGGTCTGTGATCTTGCTGAGGGTACACTCGATCACCTCTTCCACATCATCGATAAAGATATTAAACAGGACTGGCCCCAGCAGTGAGCCCTGGGGAACTCACTGCTGACCGACCACCAACTGGATGTAACTCCAGTCACCACCACTCTCTGGGTCCGGCCATCCAGCCAGTCCTTAACCCAGTGAAAAGTGTGCTAGTCCAAGCCATGGCCTTCCAGCTTCTCTGGGAAAATGCTGTGGGGAAAATCAGAAAGCAGGGCTTGTTTCCAGTCTTGTTTTATTTTAAAATGTATGAAAAAGAACCACTCTTTGTCCTGAGAGCTCTTTAACCTATTCCTCCAAGAATCTTAGTGCAAGCCAGTTGCACTCAGTTGATATAAGGCTGTGTGGATCATTCCCAGGGCTGTGTAGCCCCAGGCAGGGAGACGCTGTCTTTGTGATGAACACTGAGCTGCTGTTTATTTAAATACACAGTTCTGTGCTCCTTCCTGCTCTTCACCAGCTCTTTGCACTTACTGCTTGAGGCTGACTGGGAAGTACCCTGTTGAGCCAGGAGCTGGGATGGGTGGTGGTGGGGCTGCTCAGAGCGACCCTGCGGGCCCATCCATCACCACATTTGCTTACAGCCAGTGGTTGGCACACACCTCTCACTCGTGGGCCGATTGCTTCACCCTAAGGTATAGAGGAGGAGGAGGAGGCATAAAGGGAGGCAGGAAGAGGGTTGATGCGTCAGAAATTAAGATGTCTTTATGTACAGTGTGCAACAAAACCACTTCTCATGCCTTCTGCACCCTAGCAACCCAGCTGTGCAGCGGCTTCTGTTCTCCAGCTTTAAAAAGCCCAGCCTTTCAATGTGAGCGAGCTGTCTTCTGCCTAGACAAGCGCCCGAGGATGAGAAGTTACAAGCTACAAAACGAAGTCTTTCATCACTGCAGATCTAGTGGGATCTACTGTCTTAACCTCAGATGGACCTTTCTTCCTCCCTCCCCTCTTATCTTTGCAGTGGTAGCTTAGCAGGATTAGAGGTGCCATACCGCAAGGCCCATGCCAGGGAACAAAAGCTAGAGCTTTATTGACTAGTGCAAAGCCCAGGGGACGTTTTTGCCAGTGAGGTCATGGCTCTGTGTCCTAAGCACGTTTTTTGCTGCTCCGTCTCAGTGTAGTTGTGGAGCCCATTCTTAGTTCTCTAAGCCCACTCACAAAAGGCAGCTTGGAAGCAGCGAGCATCTGTCAAGGCCTGTCTCAGGGGTACGCCTGTTATTTCAAAGGTGACGTCTGACAAGCCTGTGAATGGGGTGGCAAGAGTCACGATTGCAGGCTAAAGACACACAAAAGCAAGGACAAGCAGCTGCAGCAGAGAGACAGCGTCTTTTCAAAGGCACCGCGTGATGCCAGCGTGCTGCATACAAAGGCTGGGCTGACTTGAGAAGAAGTAAAAGGTCTTCATGTGGCCCCAGCCCGAGGGGCAATTCTAAAAAATGCCAGGTATCACACGGATCAGTCAGCCCTGATGTGCAGCTCGTTTAAAACGCACAAACAGGGAGCAGAGGAAACGCTGACAACAGTTGATCCTTGCCTGGAGTTTCCTGGCCTGTGTCTTGGAGGTGACTCGGACGAATGAAATTGCAAGTGGCAATCATCCAGTGTAGCAAAACCGTGGAATCACTACACCGGGAAAATGTGAATTGCTGCAGAGCCCGGTTGCAGGGGACTGCACACCGTGTGTAACAGACATGCAGAGGCTCCTGGAAAACACTGCTTCCTGAGCCCTGTTTTGTCAGGACGCCTCGCTGTTTAAAATTTATGTTGCAGGAGCGCTGAAAATCCTAGCAGACCTGAGTTCCACTGTGCCTCAGAGGAAGAATAAAAAAAAAAGGTGTAGAAAGAGCTGTGAGCAAAATCTATGGCACGTGGTACATGGCTGTGCCCTGCAGCTGATGCTCGGTGACAACATTTAATGCTTTATCATTTAGAAAATTCTGCTTTTTTTTTTTAAAAGGAAATAATTGCTTCACATTGTTACATTTTATCCTTCTGAATGTCTCAGCAGGATGCAAGTGGCTGAGATTTTAGTGTCTCTTCTGAAACCAGTCTTTCTGGTACTCCAGATGCAGGCTGGATGCTAAAGACTGCAATTACTGGCTCAGCAGGTGAGCCTCCGGTAAGCTGCCATCCCAAGACACATTCATGCTTTGGTGTTTCAACCAGAAATAAGTTTCGACACAAAAGGAAAATAAAATATGGGCATCTACACGTGTTTTGAATCAAGCCTCCAGTATATCCATAAGTGGCTCATCTAACACAGGATCACTTGGGTCACACAAGAATCTGACCAACACCTACTGCAGCAATCCTAAACTATCATCCATAGGGGACTTGTGGTCCCAAGGATGTAATGCAAAAAAATCAAAGGAGATGCTCCGTTGGATAACCTTAGTAATGGAGCCACAAAGGTACATTATGGACCTGGAGTTCCTCAGATTGAGTATGTTCAGCTCCAGGACACTGTCTCTGATCACTGGAGAGACAAGGCAGCTCTAAAGACATGCATCACACTGAAGGGACTAGCAGTGCTCAGTATTATCGTGGTATAAATTGACTGCCATCGTGCACGAAGAGCTTTATATTCCATAAGTACAGAGTGTTTATCTTATTTGTTCATCATAAGAAATAGCAAAAGTTTGGGACAAATTGTGTTTCCCCTTTGTGAAATAATGCTGCAGTCCCAGTCAGTCCAGCTAAACCTCACCCACCAAAATTTAGCATGAGATTGCCACTCAGCTTAATTTCCCTAATGGACTTGCCCCACCTGGAAAGGATTGCCAGACACAGACCCTGGTTTGTTACACAGAGCACTGGATGACCCTAAAAGCATGCCCAATATCCCATCAGCTGACAAATCCTGCCTGGGCGTTGCTTGTCCTCTCCCTGTGTCACTGGGACAGCCTCACGTCACGGCCACGTTGCCCTGTGCATTCACCTCTGCTCCGTGGGACGTGTCCTGCCCTTGTGCTGCCACCACACACCGGCTGTATTTCCCCCTGTCCTGTGAGCACCAGCATCCTGGGGTGCCCGTGGAGGGAAGGCCAGGCTGAGAAATAGGATGGAGACACGCTGGCTAGGAATGGGAAAGGCTGGGGTCATGAGAGCTGGAAAGGGAAAGAATAGCCAGTTTTGTACAGAAGGGGCAGGAAGCTCTGTGAGGAGAGGCCCCAGAGATGGGCCATGGGAAGGAGGAGGACACGTCCCACAGCATCTGGACAAGACAGTCCTTGGGAACACTGTCCAGCAGCCAAGGATCTCCAGGGACATCCAGCTGTCTCTGGAGGGAGTTTGTGCATGAACTGAGTGGCCTTGCTGACCTGCAAGGGAGGCCACAGTGAGCTGAAAGCAGTGCCCCAGGGCTTCAGGACAGTGTGGTAGGATCTCTAAGAGAACTGTGCCAGACATGGGCCCTAGAACGATTCTTCAGCTCCGCAACATCCAACCGTCTTTACTGTCGTCTTGTGCTTGAGATGCATCATGGAGAACCACTTATATTCTGAGTAGGAGCAGCTAAAAATAGTGCTAATATAACAAGGACGAGAGATGAATTTCGAAATGGAGCAAGAAGACCCAGAAGCCCCTCGCTATCATTATATACTCCCACAGCTCTCAGACATGCCTTGAAAAGCAAATGCTCTTGCTGTTTGTTAGGCAAAGAAGCAAATTGCCTGTGACAGTGGCAGATGCCTGGAAGGCTTCCTATTGGAGTGATTTCTTTTTGCCCCCTCTTCCTTCAGCATGCCTTGTTGCTGTGCATCTTTTAACCCTGCTTCCTTCAACCAAAATATGCGGGGTGGAGCTGCCAGCAGGTGTGCAGAGCACCTGGTAAGCCATCACACCAAACCTTTCACTGGGACACAACAGAATGGGCATCTGTCATTTTCTAAGTCAGCATCAACGAGGCAATTCTCCCTGTCTTTTTTCAGGCTCGCCCTCAGGGTGCTGCAATTTCTGCCACTGTGAGGAGGGTCTGTCCCTTCTGATGTGGGCTTGTGCATCTGCAGCTCGAGCCCCGAATAAGCACCACGGAGCTGTAAAATCTTTAAGCACTTGTTGATGAGAGACAAGCAGAAGGCTCAAGAGCGGAAACAGCCAAGAGCTCAGGCTGCCGTGATACCCCGATCCCCAGTGCTCACACTCCTTCAGATGGCACAACAGGTACTCCTGGTTGCAGGAGGACACACACACAGAGAAAAAAATCTGCTTGCACCTCACCAGATTAGCTGCCTAGACACCTCTCAAAAGCTGAAGGAGCTCTGAGTTTAAGCTTTATTTTAAGAAAAAAGGCCATTTCCCTCCCTTTGTTGAGCCCTTTGAACTGGGCGACCCCCTTCTCCCTGGTGCTGTCTCTCACCTGTCTCACACACATGCTGGCTCTCCCCACAGCCCTGCACAGCCCCTGAGCAATCCCTGCCCCGCTGTGAGTATAATGCAGAGGAAGTGGCTCATTTAAACTCTCTGAATTGCTCCGGGGGGCTTCAGGGGATGCTTACCCCTCCTGTTCTAGTAGACAAGGGCTCCAGGGAAGCTACCTTGAAATCCAGGCTGTATTTAGAGCGACAGGCAGCTGATGCAAAACAGGCTCAAAAGGCAGTTTGGAAAAGATAAGTTGGGTAGAGAGAGGCCTGGCCCACCCCTCCCAGAGCCACAATAAAGTACTTGATGTGTCCCTTCTCTGCACTTGATCACGTTCCTGCTGCCTCTGTGTTTCATATTATGCAACTGATTGACTTTGCAAGATATGAGAACAGAGCGTCTCCTTGCCCTGCTCCCTGATGTGTGCTAAGTGTGTTAGACTGGAAGGATGGAGCAGAAATCAAAACAAGCCCTGGAGCCGCCTGGTTTCCCTGCTAATCGCTGGTGCTCAGATCCTTGTGCTACAGTAATCTGAAGGCACCATCCTGAGCATGCTTTCACTGGTCTGCCGAGCCGTTCTGCCGCAGCTTCCCAGTGAGGACTGGGGTACTTTCTGTACCAAGCAAAAACTGTGCTCAAACGGGACTTTTCTCTTTGAGGGTTAACGAGCACCTCTTGAAGCAGACTCTGATCCCTGAGATGTGAAGGAGGGCAGCCAGGAGGCACAGAGGCCAGCTGTCTTGCCAGCTGCATCCCCATCACAAAATGTTAAAGTCACAGGAGTGTGGCCAAGGGCATGGCCTGCTCAAGCAGTGCCCTAACCCCTGAATGCATGGCTCAAGGCATTTCTCATCGAGGCTCAGACTGCTCCCACTCAAGAACCCACTGCCCTAGGGCCAGCATATTTCACTGTAGCATCTTCAGCCTGGTGCCACATCCCCAGGGCTGGTCCTCTGAAAGGGCTCCTCACCGTGATGCTCATACTGGGAGGGAACAGGCTCCGTCAGCAGATGACACCCACACTGTGTACTTTCGTGTCCAAGGTACATCACTGTGACCTTGCTGAGCTGCACAGAGCTGCTCTGCTGCCTGAAATCTGGTGCTGACGAGAGTGGGTTTGCTGCTGTTTTTCTCCATTTTCTTGCATCCAGCTGTGGATTGCCTTTACTTACAGCTCCTGGGTAATAGAGGCTGAACCCCACTGTGCTTTTTGAATTCTCCAGTACGTGCATGCTTGGTCCAAACACCATCAGTACAGTACAGGAGGCACGCTGGACTCCGAGAGCAACAGAGACCAGAGTAGGCTCAAATTTTGAAGAAATTATCTGTAAAATCCTGGTTGTCTTTGTTCTGTATGAGTCACACAAGGTAATGTGCAGTACATACTGGAAGGGGAATGGGGACAACTCTAAAAGCAGGATGGTTTTTTTCCCCACTTCAATTTCCCTCTCATGTATTGCCTAGAGTTGTTCCTAAGAGGGCAGGGGCAGGATATGCTGCCCTCATCCCTAGACCAACAGAGTCTTGCAGCAAATAATTCACTCTAACAATGTCTGCTTGGCATCACAACAAAACAGTAACAGACCCTGAACCCCAAAACCAGGTATTATTATATAAGGACATGGAAATTATTCCCAGCCAAAATGCCATCAGATTTTTATCCAGCTATTCTGTGGTCTGCAGCTGCTAGTGCATTTTCAGTGGATCTGTTTCAGTACTGGTGTGGAAACATGACTACCTCAACCAGCCTCCACTGATGAACTAACTGGCCTAATTACCCAGGGTTTGCAATTCAGTGAAGCAAATACTTTGTTTAGCAGCAAGTACATCAGATCAAACCTCCAGAAGCTTGTCTAGAGACACCCTCGCCCTTCCTAATCAGTCCAGAATCCCCAAATATTCAGCCATGGAAGGGCAGTGCTGAACCTAGCACGTACAGGGCTTAGGAGCAGTGTAACTACGGACTGGTAATGAGGAAAAGCACGGAGAATTAGAACACGAGCAATCTTCCCAGAAAACAAGGGGAGGGAGAGCAGAGTGTGCCATGCACACAGACAGGCTGCTGAAGGTCAGTGCAGGAGGAATGGATGAGACACAGAAGTTTTCAATCAACTACATTGGCTAAGCAGACAAAATTTTTTCCCAGGAGGTAAAAGGCCACCAGGCTGGGACCATGCTGCCAAGAGCATGGGACAGCGTGCAGAAAGGGAGCCTTAAGCTGTACACAGTGCCCTTCCTGCCGCCAACAGCACAGGCTAAACCCTTCAGATTTGAGAGTTCTCTGCTTCTCCTAGTCTGGACAGGTTTGCTTTCCTGGCGGCCCATCAGGAAAAGCAGCGGTGTGTGAATTGCTGCAACCTCCATGCCATTCTCTGGGCAGGATGCGGGGTCTCGTGCTGCCTTGTCTGTGCTGTGACCTGACCAGGTCTTTTGGTCGTGCCATAAACACATTCTTCGGTTTTACAACCAGGAATGGCATCCTAGAAACCCAGTTCTGGGAGCAGTGCTCTACCTTATCAGTACAGGTCATTCTTTTAATCCTCACCCTGTTGTTTTCCCCCCACTGTTTACATGCACTACAATTCAGGCTTCACTTCAACCTTAATATTTCTGCTACAAATCTCTTACACACCTACATCTGGGATAATCACTGTGCTCTGCCTCCTTCAGACATTCAGCAAGAGGTCGGAAGATGGGTATTGCTCCTCAAGGGGGCTGAAGACCAACTGGAAGGAGTCCAGATTGCAGACCTATAAGGTAAGATGGAAGAATGAGAGTTTGTTCAATCCAGAAGTCCTGCAGACCAAAGGGACATAGGGTAACGATACACGGAGTACCTAAACAGCACAGCCATAAAAGGCTGCAGTTACTGAGAGGAAGATGACAAACTGTTAATGTGTCCATGCTGGGTAAGGACAAGAAATGTTTGTTCTCAATTACACCAAGTAAGGATTAGATTAGGCAGTAGACAAGATTTTTCCAGCTGTAAGATCATGAAGCACTAGATTGGATCACCTGGAGAAGGGCTTAGAACACCACTTTGAAGAACTCCCACTAAAAATACAATTTATCTGCCTCTGCCTCGGAGCTTGGTGAGGCTCTGGATTGCCCTTCTGCATTCCTTCAGAGAGGGTTTATTGGGGAGATGATAAAACAGGAGTTTAAAGTTCAGCTTTTATCTCCACATAGATGGAGATTTGTGGCTGAATGTTGGGTGCATGGTGTGTCCTCATCCCAACAGTCCCACCTAGCTGCCTCAGGGACAAACACCCAGCTCTTGGTGAACAGCAGGGACCCGTTGGTTCTGTGCAGTCCTGACCTTCCCACTCTTCCCAAGCTTTGTTACCCTTTGACCGCTGCCATAAGCCAGGCTAGGCTGCATCATCAAAATGGTTCACTTCTTTTTTTTTTTTTTTTTCCTGCTAAATGGATTTCCACCTACTCTGCAACCCCAGGGGAAAAGGAAGTTGATTTTCTGGCTGGAGACTGCAGTTCACAGTGACCAGTCCCAAGGGAAAAGATGATATCAGTGTTTCTGAGTTTCCAGTTAATTGTGTTTACTGAAGAATACATAGCATTAGAGTGCCTTGAGCTTTGGCCAAGATTGTAAAAGTAAATAAAGACAATTCCAGCCTAATGTTAGAAAACCGACCCTTGGATTATTTCTGAGCTCACTTCTTCCAAGAGCTAGAATAAACCCTGATGTGTATGATGTGAAATAAGGAGCACCGGACTCATTATTTCAGCAAAGAAATGTCTTTGACTGCTGTAGGGAGAAGGTGCCTCTCCTCCAGGTGACAGGCCAAAGACAGAGCAGTTCCTTCATCCCAGGGCTCGTCTGGTGACCCCTCTGCAGCTCAGCAGACTTCCAGTGACCTTCTCAGGAGGATGTGCTGCAAAGTGTGCTGTGCAAGGAGGCAGCAGAAGGGGAGATGCTCCATAGAGGGGGACAGCCAGGAGCTCAGCATGGCCCCAGCACAGGCTGTGTCCTCACTGAGGGCACCATCCCACAGCACCTGAGCATGGCAGGCTGCACAGGGACCAACCTGATCACAGCCCTGGGATGGATCAGGGCGATGGACATTCGGAGAGGCCCAGCAGGAGATGGGATCGGAGGCAGATTAACCCACAACACAGCTCAAGGCCTGAGTTTAAACAGAGCCCCCGGTCCATGAACAGGGGGTGTGGGTGTGGGCCCAGGTGGGGCTGGTTGGGGCAACCAAGGCCCATTAGTGCCCTCAGGGGCTCTGACACCCTGATCTGCCCTCTGAGCCATCTCTGCCCTCCATGCACTGATCTGCACTCTGAGCCACCTCTGCCCTCCCCATGAGGGGCTGTGCTCTTCCCACAGGCCATGGCAGCCATCAGGTGCTGGCGGGTTCCTCTGTGATCCTCTCCAGCCCTTCTTTTCGCCTGGCCAGCGCTGCCAGCCGGGGTCCTGCTGACTCCTCCTGTGCTTTATGAGCACATCTTGCAAATTGCTCACAGCAATCCTAACACGGCCATTTCTGCCCAGTACAGCCCCATTAGCCAGCAGCTTTCTCCTCGGTCTTTAATGATTCAAACCACAAAGCCATTTGTCATGCTACATCTTCTTTCCCAGTGAGTAAAAGTCAATTAGTGTTTTCAACTTTGCTCTGAAAACAGGCCCAGCTGCCTCCTGCTTCTTTATGCTACCAGGAAACCATCTACAATAATGACTTCCTTGGATGTCTAGTGCTGTGATGCAGTGAATTACAAGCTCTCTAAACTTCCCCCCTGTGCACCAAACACCTTACACAGGAGCCATGTTTTCCTGCCAGAAATTCCACGATGGATTAGGTTTTGAACCTGTCATATGGCTGCTTTGTAAATTTTCATCTTTACGCTCAAGAGAAGAGATATGATTTTGGCTTCCAGACCTTATTTCCTATTTCAAACATGTAAATCTTAATCCTGCCTTACTCAAGGAATAAACTCTTGGAAAACAAATGCTCCAAAAGATCTGCACAGTCCAAGCATGTGGGAGTCCCGTGGCCATCGGTGAGCTCTGGTGGCCTGCTGTCACCCCAGGGCCCTGGCCAGCACCAGGTGCTGTCACACAGCCCGGGCTCCCTGTGAGTGACTGGCTGCAGCCAGGCCTGCAGGGGCTTCAAACACGGGGCTTTGCAGAAGCAAATCAGCTCCGAACACAAGCTCAGACCCTCTTGCTTTTGTCAGTGTTAGGATGTAAGAAGGTGTTAAAACTTGACTGGCAAATAATAATTGTATTAGAGCTGCAGGGGTTTTAAAGTTAAAAGACAGTAATGTTCCTAAAACGAAAAATTCAAAACCAGTGCTTTCTATCCTATTGATATTTTGATTCGAAGGAATAGCCATTAATCAGAGCTAATTGAAATTAAATAAGATTTTAAAGATTAGATTATTTAATTGCCTGGCCATTTTTAATTAAAGAAAGCAATTCAATTATTGAATAAAGTCAGATGTGGTTAGGTTCATTGCTAGTCAGCAATGAGTTTATACATTTGCTAAAATTTCACAGAATCATAGAATGGTTTGGGTTGGAAGGTTTGTCACACCACCCTCTCGTGAGCAGCAGATTCTCAGCAGGTGAGTGGCTCCTTGACTGAAATCTCCTACCCCACCAACGTGTCAGCATCCTCCACGTTATGGAAGAGCTGTGAATATCCTTCTGTTTGTAGATATCCCCTCTTGGGCAGTTTGTGCTGTATCACCTGCCTCAGAGAACCCACAGAGTAATTCCTGCTCTGTGGCTCGTGGACAAGCAGAGATGTGGGCCGGCCTCTGAGTCCATGGCATCCTTTCTGGCACCTCGTGGGGTGAGCTCCACGCAGTGCCAGGCTCCTGGTGCTCTGCTGAGTATGTGCTCCCTGGGATCCACATCTCCTGAGTGGATGGGGCTTGCCCTGGGAAACAGCACCTGGGGCACAAATCAGAGCCTGAGTCACTTTTGGGGAGAGCGGCCGCTGTTTGGATGGGGCCGAACACTTGCGCAGGGAAGTGTTTTGGGAGGGTTTTGCTCATCTCTGATTCAGCCTTGAAAGCAGCTGGCAAAAGGCACCGGGCCTGGCTTCAGGCCCAGCTCACACAATTAGAAAAGTATTAGCTGAACTTAATAGGAAAATCAACATTAAGCAGATAGGAGCTGGTACAGTTGTTAAAGACTATGTAGTGTTTTTCCCTGGCAGAAGCCCAGGCTAATGGAGGGCTTCCAGCACCCAGAGCAGCCTCCAAATGAAGGCTTAATTGGCCTCTGAAGCCACTCATATAATTACAAACACTTTTAATGAAGCATGAAAAATACAAGAGCCTGGGACTGTGACATGGAGGGAAGAAATTACCTCATTCATCTCAGAAAACAAAGCAAAGCTGCTTTACCTTCTTCCTCACATTAAACCTTCTTCCCAGCTCCTGCCTGGCCAGCAGACTCCTGTCAGGTGCTAATTTCCAGGGCAGTGCTAAGACCAAGGGGGGAATCTAACACAAGACAAAACTTCTGCCTTCTCTTGGCTGTGGGGGACACCTCTCCAGCCCCCCCGCCCCCAGGTGGGGGGTGGACACTGAGATGGACTTTGACTGCCCACTGCTGGTGTGCACAGCACAGCCCTGCCTGCAGCAACACAGCTGCTCCGGTAGAGGATTTGTGGTTTGATTCTGCTTTAACTTCAGCTAAATGACCCCCCTGATTTCTGTTCAGCAGCTGCTCCCTGGAACACAAGCCTCTGCCCATTACTCACACACGGCAGCAGCATCTGTGGCACCTGGTTCAGTCATGCACACTCCCTGTCAAACCAGGCTCCTGCAGCCCCTGGAACGCGTGTCCCAGAGCAGAGTGGTGGAGAGTCCAAGGTACAGCTCCTCAGTTGCCATGCTGGGTTGAGGCAAAGATCAGTGGGGTTTGTGCTGATTGTTGGTCTAAGATTTTCTGGTTCACTGGGGGCAATTTGTTGGCTTGTTTGTTTGTTTTGGGGAAGACTCTCAAGTCTTACTCATGGAGTAACCGAGGTTTGGAAGGGAGTCGGAACCCGTCTGATTGACTACTCACAAAGAGCAAGGACAGATGGGACATCCTGGATCTTTGCTATGGATCGGGTGGCATCTGGTCCCACCAAAAGGAAACCTCAATCAGGAATGTTAGGAAGGATCTAGAGGCAGTTTAACTTCAATCCAGAAGGCTTCCTCCCTGTATATGTGAGCAAAACAGCTGTACCAGCACCACACCCAGCCTTGGCCAATTAGCCATGCCATCACCCTGGCTAATTAGCGTGCTCAGAGCTTTGCAAGGCCACAGCAGTATTGCTCATTCTTCCAGTATCAGGTCAGATCACACTGCACCACTTCACCTTACGCTTCTTCCCAGTGTTTATCACTAAGGCCAGGGTCAGGGTCGGGAGCTGTGCACATCCATCACCCACACCCCTGTTCCCAAAGCTCACAGTTGCTAATGCAGGGAGAGGAAAAATTCAGGAGAAAAATCCCAGTGGTCTCATAAGGAAGGGGAAGGCATGGCACAGGGACTACCACAGCTGCCAGAAGGGCAGCAAGGAAGCAGCAGTCAGCTGTGTGCCTGCTGCAGGGTAGACGGACACCACTGAGCATCACTTTGGTGCGGGCTGGTTTTCACCACGCTGGGATTTGAAGGCTCATGGCCCTACACACACCTTGGCCTTCCCTCTCTTGGACCCCGCGTCCCTCCCTCTGGAGAGCTCTGGTGCTCATTTCTCACGTGCTAACATACACCCCACGCTGTGTCCATACAAAGCCACTGACTCACTCAGACCATGCATGAGAGATAAGAAGTTTCCATCCTCTCCAAGAAACTGATTTTGGCTGAGCTTACTCAGCCTCCTGTTATTGCTGTGGCGTTCATCTGCAGTTACACACTGAGAGATGGACACTGGTCACTGGACCACAATTTTTTTCATGTGACTAACACCGTTGGCCAGCAACTGCTGTCCACAAATTTTAGCCCTGCACAGGTCAGACTGTGTCAAGAAATACTGCAGGATAACCTCACACATGGCATTTGGGATCTTCGGGGGTGCCAGGCAACCTGCTGAAGCTGGCGTGTTCAAGCAAAGGGAGAGCATCCTCTCCCACCCAGGAAGATGGTGATTAACAGCCACAGTCTCCCTGGCACAATCTGCACACAGTCAGCTCCAAAGAAATTACTTTTTCCTTGGTTTTGCTGGGTTTTGTATAATTGAACAGCTAAAATGCTAAAATTTGATCAAATCGCGCTTGGCTAGAGCAAGACCTGTCATGAGCTTAACTGCCCTCAAGTGATGATAAGCAGAAAGTGCAGATAAATAAGGCACCTGAAGAGGAGCACGTTTTGCAGCAGCCTGAGCGAGACTTCAGAGAGGCTCCCTTGTGTGCAGGAGGCTTTCCCTCACGTGTCCTAGGCACAAGCCTGGGATTTTGCTTTGAAGTGTCTGCCCTAGCTCTGCCCCAAGGGCTTGCTGGGGTTCCCTGTTTTCAGCCCTGCTCAGATAACCATCGCATCAGCTAAATGAGTGCAGCATGGCAAGCGCTGAGGCAAAGCAGCGCCAAATGATCCTTCAGAAGCCAGCAAAGGACCCCAGCTCCCAGCCCACCTGGTTTTTTATGGCTGAGATTACGCGGGTTCCTGCACGCACTCAGTTGCCAGAGGATGACTCCAGGGGCAAACATCAAGAGAACAGCTGGCTTTGGCCACGTTTGCACAGCCCTGCCACAAAAGTAACAGAAACAGAAATAAACAGGGCCTGTGCCATCAACACAGATGGAGATTTGTTACTGATGGGTCTGTCATTGCAAGAGGGCGACCAGGAAATCACCCAGCTCTAGATACTGGAGATCCATCAGAAGCCAGCAGGCGATAAGAGCATCCAGGTCATTCTCAGCAGGGACAGAAGGGTTCTCTGATACAGATGATCTCTAAACTGAGGGTTGATGGTCTGAGTTTGCAGTGACCAGGGCCAACTCTTTTGTGCCCTCCAGGCGGCTGACAAGGAACTTCACATCGTGGCCCATGTCTGGGATGAGCAGGTGCGAACCAGACAGCAAAACTGCAGGTACCAGAGAAGGCTGAAAGGATACTGGAGCCAGGTGGAGTTCAGCCTCTTCTCCCAGGCTATTTGTGATAGGACCAGAGAACAAAGTTTTAAGCTGTGCCAGGACAGGTTTAGGTTGGAGATTCAGAGGAATGCCTTCACAGAAAGGGTGATTGGGCATTGGAATGCGATGCCCTGGGAGGTGGTGGAGTCACCACCCCTGGAGGTGTTTAAGGAAAGACTGGACGTGGCACTCAGTGCCATGGTGTGGTTGACAAGGTGGTGTTGGGTCAGAGCTTGGATTCGCTGATCTCAGAGGTTTTTCCAACCAAACTGGTTCTGTGATTCTGTGTGACTCAGCAGGGGTCTGCTGGGTGTGTGGGATGGACACATGGGGGTACCAAAGATGCTCTTCCTGCTGGCTGCAGGTCTGACCCTGCTCACAGAGAGCTCTAAACCTCGGGGGAAACCCTGACAAGGCAGGCTGTGGCTAAGCCACCTCCAGAGAAGAAACAGAGTGTGATAATGACAGGGAGGAGGGTAGGAGGGCCAGGAGGAGCTGTGCCTAGCGCGACACCGGGAGCTGCAGTCCCCCGCCCTCCATGGCTGTGCCTCAGCCTGTGCCCTGTGCTGGAAATCAGGCTCTGTGTTTCCTGGAGAACCCCAAATAACTGACTCCTTTCACCAGGGAAGCACCTAGGAAGAATGTTTCCCAAAGATCAGACTATTGCACTGGTTATTTTTTAGTCCTTAAGGAAGGTTGCTTTGTACATTACTACTGAACCAAGCTTCCCTCGCCAGTGTGCGATGGGGAGGGTGGGAGGTACCGGCAGCACAGGGATGCACACAGCTCTTTTGGGTGTTGATTCCCGAGCAGAGTTGCTCATGTCCCCTTTTTGTGAAGGAGAAAGGACATGTCAGAACTTTTCCAACAGAGGGAGCACCGGGACAGCCGTGGCCGCTGCCAGCCATCACCTGGGGTGTCTTATTTTGGCGCTGGAAGAGCTGGATGCCCACATATCCATTCTCTGGGCAACATGTGTCTACACTGTCAGGATGAGACTGGAATTTGGTAATCAGAAAGCAAAGATTTTAAACTTGGAGACCATTCTGGGGTGAAAAAAATACTTACTTAGCCTCAGTGACAATCTCTAAATCACCGTTTGAAAGGCGCTTGTGGATCAAGCAAAGCAAAAGATCTCCTGACCTGCAGCCATTCCCTAGGAATTACAAAAACTGGCTTGTGGTCACTGCAAACTGGAATGGAAATTATTTCCTACATGCTACAAGGACATATTTCAGACCAAGAGTCTGTCCTCAGGCAATCTAGACTGATTGGCAGCAGATGAAGTGCAACATTTGGATTAGATTCGGTGACCACAGCAATACCAAACTTATTAAAGTTTCATGTTTATCAAATTGACAGCGTAAGCTGATTAATGATCACCTGTTTTCACTGAACAGAGAGACTAGAATAGCTCCCTTCCTAGTGTGCATACTGAAAGTGCAAATATCATGTTTCCTCTGTTTTGAGGAAGCATTTTTGGCAAGCTTTGCAAAACTTATTTTAGCGAATCCACTTATTCTAGCTGTGGCAGAAAAACTCAGAGGAGAAAGACAGGAGCAGCAGATTGGGCCTGATGAGAATCTGGTGTGAAAACCAGAGGTCACCAAGGACAACTCGTGCAAAAGCTGAGAAATGTATCAGCAAACCCACAATAATCATGAAGCATGCCATGACTCAGGCTAAAAGCCTGAACAATTTGAGGAATGGATAGTCCCCAAATGGCAAGGTCTTTTGTCATGGTCATAACAGCACGGGTGACAGCGAGGAATTAATAAAATCCATCCTGCTGCCTGGAGTGCAGAATGAAGGATGGGTTCAATTGTTCCTGGTGTTGCTGCTCACATCTGCTGTGTCCCAAAACATCTCAGATCTTTGCCAGATCACACAGTCTCCAACACAACACGGCGAATGAATCAGATAAGATTTCTTGCACGACTGGAATTAAACGCTCACACAAGGACTTTACTGGAGCAAAGCTTTATCTCTGCTATGCCTGAAGCTTCCCTGAAAGCTTGTTAAGATTCACAGCCCTCAGCCTACCACTGTGTTAGATAACCAGCAAGTTTTCTTTAGGGTTCCTGCAAATCCGAACAAGAAATTGGATGGCAGTTTTGGGAAAGCTGCTGGTACCCTGATGCCTGGTAACAGAAGGCTTTTGTTGGAAATTCTGGTATTAGCAAAGAGGAAGAGAGACTATGACTGACTGGTAAAGACTGACAAGGAGTGTCTCTGCCTTGAAGCCAACTTCCCCGTTACATTTCTAAGTTTGGGAGTAGGAAAAGAAAGCTGCTACGGCAAAACTTTCATAATCTAGGAAATAATACTATCCCAGCTTACATTTTAGAATGAAGCTTTTTTCAATCCTCAAAACCCACTTGAACCTTCCTGGAAAATTTCTCAGTCATTCTGAAGATTTTATTGAAATGTGATGTAACATTATTATTTTTACCTAATTTTTGTGATGAGCTTCTTTGGGTAATTACTGAAGAGAAAAATCAGAGTGACATGTAGCTTTTATATCTTCAGGTGCTGTCTTCTTTTGACAGACTTTGAAGATAATATATTTGCATATTCATATGGATATTTAGCTACATATTTTCAAGGGGTTTTGGGTAAAAATTTTTTACTGGTCTGATGAGAAATCCACCGTACCACTTTGTAAGCCCTAGGACTATTTGCCTCAGCTAAATCAGGACATGAGAACAATGCGTTATCAAGAAGAAGTAACAATGAAATATAATAGAATATAATAACATATAAGCTGAAAAAATGCTACTGCAGAAACCCTGGCTGTGCTTTAAATGGGCAGCATGAGGTGTCTCTGTATCAGTGCCATATTAATTACCCTGTGGGAGCACGTGATGCAACACTGCAGCCATCATAGGCAGCTTCACAGCAGAACCTGAGCTCCCAGGCCCTGCCTAACTTCATCCTAAACACCGAGGTGTGGCCTTCTAAACCTGTTTGAGTGCTCTCCTAGTCCTGGGGTAGCCCTGTCCTCTGCAGAGCTGCCCTTTCAATATCAAACTCTCCTTACAGAGTGTCCCTAGTTCTGCACTGTGGATGTTTGGCAATGCCTGCCCTGGTGGCTCAGTCTGGGCTGCAGCATCCCTAGATATTCCTGGTGCTCTGACTGGAAAAGCAGAGCGAGGACATGCCTGACGTTAAGCACGTTGGCTCTGCTTCAACCACACAGTGGTCCAGCGGTAGCAGACTCAGTCCTGATGCAACACAGATTTTATTCCCTTGTCTGCTGTAGGGAGTTTGATTTTACAGTTAATAGTCAGTGGATTCGGAGTCACAGCCCTCCTGGGCATGACTAAGCAACAGTCCCACACCTTTCCCAGAAGGACCAGAAAACTCTCAGCCCAATACTTGCTGCTCTTTGCATCGCTGCCATGGGTTGATAAAATCTCTCTCTTCAAAAAACCCCAAACCAAACCCAGGTTGTCATGTGAGGAGTCCCTCTGGGTTTCTGGAAGACAGAAATAAATCCAGTAGTGCAGAACTCCAGTAGGAGGGATATTTTGGGCAGGATTTAAAGAACATTCCTGCCTTCAGCATTTCCTGTGAATACCACACTGAAAAAACCACATTTTTAAGAAAATGTGAGTGTCCTAGGTGAGCCCTTCCGGAAGCTGGTCATTAACACGCCGCTGTCTAATGAGCACTGATGTCAGGGCTGGCTGTAAACACCGCGTGGTTCAACCGAGGAAGCGGCTTCCTGAAGATTAATGGTGACAGTGATGTATGTCACATGTAAATAGCACTAATCAGAGATGCCGGCCGTGGAGCCACGGGCCAGGCAGGAAATGAATACAGCTGAGAACCTTGCAGACTCACTTTCTTATTCTGACCTTTCAAAAGACTAAATAAATTAATTCAGCTTAGCACAGATGTAAACGCTTTCCCCGGCAGAAGTTCTGATGACACTACAAAGATTCCCAAGCCCGTGCCACGCTCGAGTTTTCGTCAGGGATGGCTTAAAAAATCCTTTTGAGATGCCTGGCTGGCAGACCCCAAACACACAGTGTTTTGTTCCTGTTGTCAGTGCTCCACATCTGAAGCAACGCAGTTTTGTTTCCTTCCTTTTAAACGGCAGCAACAAAGGAGGGTTTTTCAACGTGAGCCGTGTGCAGGTGTCGCAATGATTCTCCTTATCTAACTGAAGTATCTCAAATGCCAATCCCCTCCCCTGGGATGAATCTTCTAAGTGCACCACTAAACAGATTCGCTGAGTTAGCAGACAGCGAGCTCCTCTGTTCAACATTTCCAATAAAACTCTTTTCTTTCTGGGTTTGCTTTGGGGGCAAGAGATAAGCAAACCAACCATAACTTGGATCATATATTTATTAAATATTAGGTCCAGTTATGGTTTCCAATGAGGAATAAACAACATAAATATTGAGGAGTGATAAATTTTTAAGAAGTTACTGAACAGCAGAGTTATTTAATTAAAACAAATTAATTCAACACATGTAATTTTAATTTTCAAGTCTTCAAATGTCTTTACATGAAAAGGAAATATGGAAATCCATGTTTCCAGCCCATGCTCTTCAGTGAAGTTTCTTTCCATGCTTATTTCCTCACAGGACAGTCGAAACACTCTATTGGTTTTGGTTTTTTGTTTTTCTTCTCACAAAGACGAATATTGCTTCCCTTTAGCAGAAACCTACCCCAACAAAAGCCATACTGGTAAGACTGGATTGGAATAAGAGCAGTGCTGGAGCTTGGCTGTGGAGGAGCCTGGCAGTGCCAGAACATGAGAATGGAAACGGAGGAGGCAAAGTTTACGCTTACCTGGGAAGTGAGGAAAACAGCTTGGAGAGAGATGCAGTGGGATTGCTGACAAAGGAGGATTTCCCATTGTGCTCCAGTTCTTTGTGCTGAGCTGAATTGCTCAATCGGGGCTGCAATTCTATTCAGCTGAGCTGAAAGCCTGAATCTCTGAGCGACTCCCTGTAAAAAAGAAACATGACATTCTCAGTGTACAGCACAACGCCCCTGTTGCTGACACTGCCAGTCAATATTTCTTCCACAGAGGGCAGCTATTGTGTCTATACAAATCAAGCATGCCTCGATCATCAGCTGTAACAGGACCTTATCAAACACTAACAGAAGCCAGGGCAGACACTTTTCAGCCAAAGAACAGGAAGGCCCAAAGGACCAGGACATCACCTCATCATCCTGCACTTTATGGTCTATTCAATTTTACTTTTGTCTCGCATCAAGATTGTTATGAAAATGCATTTTGTATTCATCTAACTCTTGAAAATTGTATTTCTACAAGTAATAGAACATTAACTCAATATTGTTCTCACATTGCAGAGAGAATATTGATTTGAGGGCTTAAAAATCAGTAGCCTCCTTCCCACAAGATTTGTGAATATATTTCAGTGGTTAGAGAAACAGTTGGGAATCAGGACATTTAGTTCTCATCACAAATTTCTTCAGAGCTTTCTAGATCTCCAGTCATGTCATCAACATAATATTCTGGGTCTACTTTTTCTGGTTTTAAAATAACTCATTCGTTTTTCTATATCGTCATCTTGCAGCACCCAAAATGGCCCAGAAGCATTTCCAGGGTCATTAATACTGTTGCTATAACTACTGTAGCCTACAGTGCAAAACAGGGATGCTCATTAGCACCAGCAGCAGCGCTGACAAAACACAGACTGACTTGGAGGCAGTTTGGCTACCTCGTGGCCTAGATTTAATATTAGCTTTCTATTAATGGGGGGAAAAAAAAAAGTGTGTGTGTGGGGAAGAAAGATTGTTTGTGCTTATTCCCTCCCTCTCCCCACTCCTCCAGATCTCCAAGTGAATTCTCAGGAGGTGCACAGCACATGGCTGCAGTCGGGAGTGATACGATTGCTGCAGTGTAGTACGGGGATAATTCAAGCATCTGAGGCATAAAAGCCATTTAGGGTCATTTAAGAGTGGCTTGGACAGGCCCTTCAGACCATGCCTGGTGGGTGCTGAAAGAGGTGACACAGCTGCTCATCCCCGTCTAGAAGCTGCCTGGCACAGGGGCCACTCATAATTCACTTCTGAGTGGCGTTCCATGCTCCAAATCCTTCTTAAATCAGCTTAGATGGACTATGGAGGCTCCAATTAACAATGTTTTTCAAGAGCTGAAGTCACCAAGTAACAAAATTATGGCGGACGAGCACAGACAGTATTTTATACACATAACAGGTAAAAAAAGCTTGTGTGACCAACACATTGCAGAAGAGTGAAATAAAATCATGCAGGCTATATTTATGTACTTATCTGTAAAAGGCAGAATAAATTATTAAATGCAGCTGTGGTTAAAGCCAGTTTAAAATAGGCATGATATGATGCATAAGCCAACTCTGAAATTGAAAATGAAGTTTAAACCGTAACCCTGCTTCTTAAAGTCCCTTGGGTTACAAAAAGGCAGTTGTGCACTATTTCCCGTTCAGTCTGATTTTAAAATTTGTATCACATATGCAGTACATGAGAGTTTTCTTTCAGTTTTTCACTCTTAAAAATAAAAATCGCAATAGATAACATCTTGTTCTTCTTTTAATGTTTTACAAATTTGGATTCCTAGCAGAATCCCAGATTTTTTTGTTTTTTAAAATTTCTTTTCAATATTAGTATCTCCCGTTCCCATCCTCCTCTGCTCCACAAGTCACAAGAAAAAGGCCACGGTGACCTCTCAGCAGAACTACCTATGTAAGTAAAACTCAATAAAATCATGGGACGTAACGAGGTCATGTCTTCTCCTCAAAGCTCAGTGTCTTACCTGAGTATTCAAAACTAGACACTGCCATTGAAAACATGAGAACTATTTCATTCTTAATCAATTAATTACTGCATCATTTTAACCTTTTCCAGTGCCTCATTCAGCTAACACCGAAGATGTTTCTTTAGCAGATGTATTGTTCCTATGACATCTCCAACAGAAACTGAACTTAAACCCAAGAAACTTAAGTGACATCAGACTTGCATGTGAAGAGGTAATTTGTGCTGATCAGCCTCAAAGATTAATACATTTTTACCTTATGCAAACTGAAATGAGAAGTTTTAGGTTATTTAGTATCAAAATAAAATTTTTTAAAAACCCATGGATTTTTTTTCCCCTGAACTAAAGACTTTCTATCCTGGGTGGGAGATTGCAAGTAAAAATAAATCCACAGATAGAGAAGTTAAAGCGGGGGTGTTTAGTGGACAAACTGGAAATCAGAAGTAGGTGGTTGTCATTTCTGAAGAATGGTGCAAAATTTAAAATCTCTGCTTGCAAAACGATTGATCAACCAAAGCTTGGAGGAGACCCTGAGAAACCCTGAATTTGAGGTCAGCGTGCTGTGCTGTAGATGGAACTGTGTCCAGCGTATGGCACTG
This sequence comes from Mohoua ochrocephala, assembly GCA_013398855.1. NCBI lineage: Eukaryota > Metazoa > Chordata > Aves > Passeriformes > Acanthizidae > Mohoua > Mohoua ochrocephala. The sequence goes on along the minus strand of VZTA01009014.1, from coordinate 21,606 downwards.
AGGCTGCAGAGGGCAGCTTAAGGGCAGATGAGACCTCTCTAAGAGCTGAAGATGAGGTTGTACGTTATTTTATGTGACATTGTTGTCATTAAAGTTTATTTTAGGAGACTAGAGCATGTACAGGAGCACATGCTGGTGTCCCCCTAAGCCTAGCAGGAGATTAACTCCGTGCAGCAGCCGCCGCTCTCGGCTGCGGTTTGCCTGTGTGAGCCCTGCGAAGTTGCAGCCTCACTTCCCCAAATGACGAGGGTAAAACCAGAGCTGCACTGGGTTTAAAGTTAAAGCGGGGTGTAGGCACGGCTGCAGTGCCTGGGCTGGTGCAGAGCCACCTTCTGCCACCGCCTCCTCTGGACACGGCGCCGGGCCCGGCTGGGGCAGCCCAGGCCGGGGCAGAATGTGAGAGCCTGAGCCAGCACGGACCCAGGGGCGAGGGAGCAAAAGGAACTTTTCCGGAAGCTTCTCTAGAGGAAGATGGAGAACCCGCTTCTTTTATTCCCCCAGCTAAACATTTCTGCTTCTAAGGATAAACCCTATTACAAAGTCATGAAATCAGCGATTAAGGAAGAGCCTCACAAGGCGAGCAAGCCTGGGTAAGTGCTCGGGTCATGCCGACCCTCTGAGTGTTCTGTTTACATGGAGGATTCTTCTAGCATAGCTTGTGGGGGTGAATTTAGGGCACAGATGATTTTAATTTTGACATGCATATGAGAACTCATGAACTGCAATCCTAGAAATTGTATGTGTGAAACATTAACTCTTTAAGAAGAGCTATCTCGAAGAACTCCTGTTTTTTTGAGGACAAGAAACATACCAAATTAATGATCTAAAAATACCAAGAAAGAGAGGTTGCAAGAAGTTCTGAGAAGTGCTTCTCTAAAGCCTGAATATGATCTGGGAAAGCTTTTTTCAAAAATTTCAAATGACAGGAAGCAATACTTCCTTTTTTTCTTTGCGAAACATTAAAAGTAGAAGACGCTGAGCCAACTGTTTAATGGGAAGTTTGGCCCCTTCGTCTTTAAAATAAATTAAAAGGATGCTGAAAATGAAAGGATTTCCATTTCTCTTTGCCGGTGCTTCATATGTAAATTTGTGCTAAGCTATGAAGAAAAACCCATTAATGTGAGTAATATTTGTAGGAGGAGTAACACCAACATTACTGTAAGTGAAAATAGAGACATCTGTAATGCAGAAGCAGAAAATGCTTGAGAGGGAAAAACCAACTTTCAACAAGGTTTCTTGAAAAGCTACTCCAATTCTGTTGTAGAGCTAAGCAGAAGAGAAATAGGCTGAGCCTGCTCCTGCAGAAACCTGAATTCCATGAAGGTGATCATCTTGGCAAACCTGGAAACTTGACAAAGGCAGCAAGGTAAACGTTGTAAAAGACTGAGTTGATTGGGTTTCCTTCCAAGAAGTGCCTGTGTGACTCAGGATGTTTCCTGTACCTGCGTGTGGGCATTCGGACCGGGCAGAGAGGAAGGTTTTTAAAAGTTATCCATCTAACACAAGCATGCAAACACCACAGAATTATCTGGTGTGCATCAAGGAAGAGTAGTGGTTTTACACCACTGGTCCCCACACGCTTGGAGAGAGGTTTAGACCTTGTGCCAGCAGCATTTGTATGAGTCCACCGATTACACAGAGCAATAATCAACCCAGAAATGCAGCTGCAGGAAAATCATACAGCTCCTTGCAAAGCAGGTTTTCCAGAGATTGCTGGGATTCACAAATGCCATGTGTGTGTTAAATACTGAATGCATGGTTCCTCAGTCACTGTGGTAATTGGTTGAACGTTCTAGTCTCCAAAACTCAACTACTGATGTTCATACCCTGTGGTAATATTGTCCCTGGTATTTACCATAAAGATGCAGGGTAAAATCTCCAGTCTACTGACTTCAATAAGAGTTTAATTCCTCACTTCCATGATCTCACTGATACATTAAGAATTGCATTTACAGGTCCTGACTGAGAAGAAGGAACACGTAAAATTGTGCAACACCGTGGCCTAAAAAATGTACTGGCCCTTTCTTTCCACCACAGACCACTCCAGAGCACTTCAGTGCTTACCAGACTCTTCTTTCTTGTTTCAGCAGTTCCCACTTTTGGGACCAAGCTGCCTGCTTCGAGCAGAGCTGCTTCTACAAGTCCTTCTAGTTGTGAGTGTATGTTAGAAGTCACCTAAGGGTCCAAACTCTGCTTCTAGAACCCATGGAAAAGTGGCTGGGGAAGGGGGTATCTAAACACTTCTACCAGTGTATCTGGATAACCAGGCCATGTTTATTGCTCACATTTTGAGATATCCTGGTTCCAGACATGCAAAACCATTCTAAGCTTGCACCTATAAAGAGAAAGCAGAGCTGCCTGCATGCAGACAGTGTTGGGTGGCTCACATACCCCAGGTATTTAATACAAAGCACAGCCATTCGCTGCATTCGTACAATCTGTGAAGAGGCACTTCCAGAGCTGTAATAATTCGCTGAGGAATTTCCCCCTTCTAACAGACCATCACTTCCTCACTCACCCAGCTCTCTTTTACCATGTTACTCTCAGCTGGTGCCTGACTAACAGAGATTTGACTGTTCTTGTATGGAAGAGAAACTTGAAGATTTTTGATGGTCTTTGTACAGAGATTAGAGAGTCGTGACAATTATATTTGTCAAAAATGGAAAAAAACCCCAAACAACAACAGCAACAACAGAAAAATTACTCTTTTTCAAATAAAGAAGTGAGGTAATAGTTTCAAATTTACTAAGTGATTTGCTTAGCTTTTATGATTTCCATTTTTCACACAGAGTTACTAAAATAAGTAGAAAGAGAATTTAATGAAACACTGCAGATGGAAATTGGGATGATAGTAGAAAAGTTAATTAATCTGTTAGTTTAAAAGTTAATCTTTTAATGTTAATCTGTTAGTTTAAAATAGTTTCTTCTCATATTTAGAAAGTGGCAAAGCTGAACAAATGTTGGTTTCTGTCTGTTATTGCATTAACTCATTGCTGCACCGAGGTGTTGGAGGTCTGTGAGGCTCCCGGGTTGTTGCAGATTCTGAAGGAAAAACAGAAAGTTTCACTAGGATTTTCCAAACCCAGCAAAGAACCTCTCCAGCACTCCATGCCTTTGTGGACTGAGTATGTGGTCTGAAGTCAGAAGGCTTTATCTTTCACTATGACCAAAATAATTCCTGTATCTACAGGAAGCCGCAGTTGTCACAGTTCAGAGTACTCTTTGTAATTCTCATAACTAATGAACTCTGTAAGGGAGTGAGGTCTCGTTTTCCCTGACTCCAGAATCCCCCTGCTTCACCAACCTGTGCTCGTCTCCTGAATTTCATTTCTCCCGCATTTGCACCTTTCCTCACGAACTGTCTTCCCCTCCCTAGCTGAAATTTTCATTCCTGCAAGGAATGACCTCAGCTATGAAACATGTGACACCTATTAAAATAATAAAAAAGAAATTCCTCCTTTTGAGGTCTGTGCAAACCCAGGGTCATTACTGGCTTAAATTCCTTCCCAAAGAGATTGGAATTTCCTTTCATCTGAACTTCACATGCCTACAGGTTTTGCCAAGGGAGCCCAAACTGTGTAAATCAGGCAACAGAACAGCAAGCCTTGATGAGGAAGTGGGATCATATTCCAGAAACGTTCAGTCCATAAGAAGTTGATCTGACCGACTAATCCTGGACCAGTCACTTACTGACACTTTCAGAGTACTGTGATTTGCCCCGGAATGAAAATTATTCTAAACATCCATATCCACAAAGCAACTGATAAAAATTGACTTCACCTTCAGGCTGAAAACTTTAGTCCTAGTCCTAGCATGATACAGCCCACCTCCTGCTTACTCCAGTTCTGGTCTACTAAAAATCCAAGGACTGTCTGGGTGTGCATTCAGGCTCAATATATACAACACCAAAAAAATAGGTTCTCCAAAATTGTGTTTACATGAATGAAGTGAGGTTTGGGTTTTTTTTTTTCTTTCTTTGTTGTTTCCTAGGGCAGAATTTTTGAAATCAAAGTGAAACATGTGCAACTTGGCACACTTGATGGAGAATAAGAGGAGTTTTATAGACGAGGCACGGTGTCTAACGTGACATTTGAAATGTTTGTGGTAAACAAACCAGACTGCATGAGCTATTGCCCTGTAAGACTGACACCTAAACCATATTGCTACAATTTTTCTTCAGGCTATAGAATTCTGCATATTTCATTAAAAGCAGGCTGTGGTAACAGCCTCAGAGTGAGCATATTCAAAACCACCTCTCTGCATGAGTATCTCAAGTTTAGGTAGCTGACAAGACCTGCTTCCCTTATGAGTTTTACCATGCTACGTGATCTCAAGTCCCTTAAAGATTAGTAGGACATCACAAATACCACAGTGAAAAACCTCTGCTCTGACGTTTTTATGAAAAAAGAAGTACAACCCTGCAGGAAAAAATGTCAGAAAAAAATTTAAGCAAATGTTCCTGAAGGCCCTAAGAGAAAGATCTCCTTTAGTGATGGGATCTAATCAAAGGCTTTGTGAAACAGCTCTGAGCCACAATGGTAACAGATGACATCAGTTACACAGCTTTTTAAATGCACAATATGAACAATTCTTCTAAACTCCTTTCTGTTTCTGAAGCAGCGTGTCTCCTGAAGAAGCAGTGAAATGGGGAGAGTCTTTTGACAAACTGCTTTCTGAGAAAGGTTAGTAGTTCTTTCCCTCTCCGTGCAGACAGTTAGGATGGAAAATGGATGGTAAATGATGGGAAATTATAAAATCCAGTTATGCCCTTAAATAGACGTGACAGTTACCCAAACTAGGCATGATGGGTCATTTATAGCAGCATGTGCTTCTTGCTCTCCTCATCTTCTTAGGCTATAGCTTGCTGCCAACTTGGGAAAATAGTTGAAAATAATTTTTAAGTTTGGTGTTTTATTGACCAAAGTAATATAGCAGGCAGCAAAGAGTCCTTTCAGTAAACAGGAGCATTTAATCTGAATACTGCCCAGATATTCCTGTCTGCATGTGTTCTCTGTACTTAAGAAAAGACTTTGTCACTTCTGATACAGTTTGTTTCCAAGCCAGTGACTGGATCGAAGCTCCAAGCTGGCCAGCATTTGAGAGGCCCTGCTGCTCCCATAATTATCAAATGCACATATGTTCCTGCCTTCACTTTGGAGGGGCACACGTATGTTTCAGCTGCAGTGCTGGACACTGTGTGCTTTTCAAATCTGTTCCCTGAGCAGTTCACATCCACACAATTGCATTACTTCCACAGATGAAGTACCTTGGGGAAGAAAATATCCTCAGCATAACAACAGCAGGATAAAGCGAATGATAAAGATGCTGAAAGCCATCCATTTTAAATTGCTGCTGGAGAAGAGTTTAGCAAAGATTCACATAGTCTTTTGATCAACCTAAACTGACATTCAGCTGGAATAAAGTCAGTCACTTCCACATAAATCCACGTGTTTTGCTTACTTCTCTTTCTAAATTTATGAGATCTTGGTAGTGGTTTTTTACTGAAGCTGAGAATTCTGTAATGAAAGTTGCAGGATCCTAATGGAAAAGCTGCACTTGTTTGAAAACCTTTATATATTTTAAGATAATTATCTGTGACGTGGTATTATTCCAAGTTGGCAAAACATATTTTACTACCTTGTACAGGCTGTTTGAAAAGAGTAACTGTCTGATAAGGATAACATTTTTAATGCAATTCAATTTTCCCGTCTGTAGCTGGGCTGGATGCCTTCACAAAGTTTCTGAAAACTGAGTTCAGTGAGGAGAACATCGAGTTCTGGATAGCCTGCGAGGATTACAAGAAAAGCAAAAGTACACATGAACTCCTGCCAAAAGCCAAGACCATTTTTGAAACCTTCATACAGAGAGATGCTCCAAAAGAGGTAAAGACATCCTTCATTACACACAGTGTTTGACACAACGAGGAAATTGTGTGCATCTGATGAAATCTGCTTTTAAGGAGTGCCTGCCCAGCAGCAGGTTCAACAGTTCATCACGCAGGCTCCTGACATAAGAAGACTGTATCATAAAAGTCAAAACTCTGTGAGGAGCGTGGGCTTGTCTTGATTGACTCCCTCTCCCTTTTCCACCCCTCAGCCTCGAATTGTGTACCCTTGGTATGTTACTGTCAGAACAAAAACATGTTGATATGACAATCCTCACCAACACTAAGGCCTTTTTGTAGAATCATAACAGTGAAAAAAGTTCTCATATTTACAACTTCTTCAATTTACTGAAGTGTGTTAGAAAGGATTCATAAATGAACAAAAGGAATATTTTTTGCCTGTCCTAAGAAGGAGGTGAACTTTTCAGTGAAATCACAAGCAGCCTCTTGAATAGGTCTTTTGGTCTTACAATTTCCTGTAATTCTGTCACGTTTGAGCAGATCAAATATGTCACTTGCCAATTCCTGTATATTTTTTTTTATTTGCTAGAATAGCAGAAGTTAAGCACTAACTTCTGCTTCCTTGTAACGAGTGTGAAAAAGGTGTAATTCTCATTTTAGTGAAAGGGTTGCAAAGTGGTGCAGTTTCCACCTGCGATCCCCACAGACTACATTAGGATTCAGATCTGCTTCTCCTAGGAAATGCCCACTTTCAAGGACTTAGGTCCCTTTTCATTTCTTTCCCTGCCGTGTGCCTTGGAGGGGAAGCTGCTCTGGACAGGTAACAAGTGCTGACACTGTCAGTGCTTGGGACTGATGGAAGAGATGAGCAGGAGGAAAGCCGAGGAGGTGACAGGGCAGGGAAGTCACAGCAACATAACAATTCCTTTCTCTGCCCTATCTGAATTTGGTGCAGGCAGCATGGGTGCTGTGGCTTGCCTTGGGCACTTGGCTTTGGTGTGACTTCCTCCCTCGGGTTCAGCTGACAGCTGAGACCACACAGCTTGCACCTCTTCTCTGGCTCCTTGTCCAGCAGAACTCTTTTACACACAAATTTCTGAGCCTACAGTTCGCTAGGATCATAAAATCTTGGCTGAGTGGACCCTTGTCTCATCACTAATTGCCCTTCAGCTCTTAGATCTAGACTGTTTGTTCTAAGTATTGTATGGAAATGACAGGTGCTTCTCAGGGAGGAAGAGAAAAGCACATTATAGAAGGCACTTTCTGACTGGGTCAAAAATTTTTTTAAAAATATGTTCTATCTTCTTTTTCAAAATAACATGTTTAAATCAGTGCCTGTCACTTTAATAAAATTCTCATACTATTAAATATTTCCCAGGATGAATGCAGCAGCACATGGAATAAACAGTCATTTTGATATGCTTTTCCAATCTAAAGCCTCCAGAGACCCATTAAATTTTTTTTTTTCATTTTATTAGAATTTTCTCACCTTCCTACTACTCAAACTACACAGAAACCAGAAATTTTTAATATTCACTAGTATCATCTTATTAGAACAAGTTCTACTTTAATCCTAAATGAGAACAGGGGAATTCTGCAACAGTCTGGTGTTGCAAAGCCAGGAAGCTGCAACTATACAAAGATCACTGTCAGAAAGCTGCTTTTAGTCAAATATCAGAGTTTATCTTCTGTTTTACCAGGCACCAATGTCACACTTGTGGAGACTTTCTGACAGCCATCACTGAACGTGAATTCTGTGGTGCTGGCATCCTGTTGTATGGGGGGTTCGAGTTCCCCTTACCAGTAAACTCTTTCACCAGTGTACAGTACTGATGCCTTAAGTGGCCACCTAAACACAGAGACCAGACAAGAATAAGAGAATAAAAGGAGGTATTTATTTGAAGGGCCTTCAAAGGCACACCCTGGGCAGCCCAGAGGCTCCACCCAAGATGGGCCCTGCATCACGAGTTCTTCACACTTTTATAAGTTTGGTTCATTTGCATATCAGGGTTAATTCTCCAATTATAACCTCAGTTCATGATGGAATTACCCCAAGTTTGCCCCCCTTCAGAGGCTTTTAGTTTACACATTTTGGGCCTGGTGTCCTTGGAGTGGAAGCCTGCAGAGGTTTGTTGTGTCTGAGCAGCAGGAGAGAACAGCAGCTCCCAGGCCACAAGGAACTCCAGAGTCACACACCAGGCAGGGCAGGGTTTGAAAAATACAAAAGTTAAAACCTAAGGCATCGGTATCAGTGCTAATAACAGAGGATATGCATGAATGCACATTGAACAAATACACTTTTCCTCCTCCTCCAGGTGAATTTGGACTTCCACACCAAAGAAGTGACAAGCCAGAGTATTGGCCAGCCCCTCCCCACCACCTTTGACGCGGCCCAGAGCACGGTGTACAGGCTGATGGAGCAGGACAGCTACCCACGCTTCCTGAGATCCGCCCCCTACCTGAACCTGGTGAAGGGGAGGAACCCCGCCCGTCCCACCCTCCGGAGACGCTCCCGCTCCTTCACTGTCAATGATTTTCAGGGTGTGCGGCCTGACTTTACTGTGTGGTAACGTGAAAGCTCGGCCCTCACGAATCCCAGCTACTGCAGCAACTCGTGTGTGTTCTAAAATCCAAATCCCCAGCAGGTATAAATAAAGGGGTGAAGCGAAATAAAATGCACTTACACCAGGTCAGAATTCCGTAGCGGAATCTCACTTTCATAGAAAAGTAGGTAACATATTGGCAAGTCATATCATGCAAAGTTTTCATACAGTAAATTGTTTTTAAACTCAGGCAAAAGCTGTGATCAGATTTGGGGGTAAAATGTGAATTTCCTGCTTAAAAACGTCTGATAAAATGCCATTTGATTTTATCCAACATGTATCCTGGGCCTGTACCATTTAGGCCGGAGTTTCATCACAGTTAGAATCTCTGTACCCAGCCTTTGCACATATTTATGTTTCTGCAATATTTCCTACACTAACCACAGAGAATTTGTGGTATTTTCTCATACTGTAAAACACACAGGAACATTATTAGGTATAATGCAAAGTTACATGAATTTTAACTAAAGACACTGCATAATTAAATGTATAATTAAAATGTAGCCATTGCCTACTTTAAGAGGAACATAAAAATACTTATTTAATTTTATTGGGGTGCATTTTTCTTATTCCACATGTCTATTCTCTATTTTTAAGTTATGCTGTGTATATTAGCTTTAGCATCAAATACATGTATTGTAATTTTTTGCAACTAAATGAGCAGCAACAAAGGGCCAAGAAGGCTATTTTAACACAATACGTGTCCTTAAATACCGGGTCATGTCAATGTATATGTATACAAAATATTTCTACTTTTATTTATAAATAGTCGTGGTATACCAACTTTGTTACTAAACTTTGTTCTAATTTTTTTTTTTGCCTTTTATTTTGAAAATGTATCTGAAAATTAGCAGCTCTTGGCCTCAGGTGCAGTAACTTTCAGTGCTACGGGTCATTAATATACTCTCTACAGGTTAATGAAGAGGAAGGAGAAATCTCCCTTTTTCTTTCTTTACTATCGAAGATAGACTTTTTTTTCATAGTCAGCACGCACAGTGTTTTATAGTCGTTCTGTTCTTTTCTTTCACAGTTGATGCAGACATCCCTTGAAGCTTGGGGCAGTTCTTACTTAAACATTGGTTCAGTTTAGCAAGTGGCTGCAGAATTTAGTTGTAACTGTGACTTGTATATTGAGTTACTTCTCACGGAATTCAAGCTTTCTTCCTTCCCTTCCCCATTCTGTACGTGGTGAAGAAGAGGTGCAGTTCCTGGGGATGGGACTTTGTGTTCATTGTTAATTGTATGTGGGATGTATTAATTGTATATTGGGGTGTATATGAAGTGCTGGATCTTCAGGTTTCTTTGTCTGCTTTACTAACTTTCAATAAATCTGATCTGCCTAAAGAGTTGTCAGGATTCGATTTATGGTCAGTAATTGACGAGGAAGATGTGAAGACTTCACCTAAGGTTCAATTCTAGCTGTAATCACTGCCATGTTACTCGAATTGTTACTGTGCACAGAGACCCAAACTCACCAGGAAATGCTGCTGAGCCACAGTGGCCCAGGAACCATCTCCAAGCTCTTGCCTTTACCTGGGGAACAGAGACGAAACACATTTGTAACTATGATCCTTGCTGCTTTATTCCATCATCCTTCCCGATCTCAAAACATCAGGCACGTGCTCTTTCTGACAGTCAGAACCTGGGCACAGGGGTTTTTTCACTGAAAGAATGGTCAGGCACTGGAAGGAGTTGCCCAGGGAGGTGGTGGAGTCACCGTCTCTGGAACACTTCAGGAGGCCTCTGGCTGTGGTACTTGGGGAGACAGTTTAGGGGTGGTTGTGGTGGGAGAAGGTTCATGGTTGGACTAGATCTTGAAGGCCCCTTCCAGCCTTGAGGATTTTGTGATGAGGGAATCTCTAATATCACCAACAGTGTCTGAATGCCAGTTCTCAGATATTTAAAATATGCACGTTCCCGTGTTATGTATTAGGATCTTTGTCGGAAGAAGGGAACAAATTTGAGAACAGCCCCACCTGAGTGTTAACTGTGGGTTTGTTTCCACACAGACACAACACCTACACACTTGCAGCTAAATTCTGCCCTGGTGTGATTACACCCCTTCATATCAGTGGAGAATTCGTATCTTGGATGGATTGCCACGAAGGAAAGAAATGAAAAAAAAAAGCAAGTATTTCATACCGTTCCAAAATCCAACCACATGACAAATATAGTATCCTGAGTAAGACTTTTTCTTGCTAGCAAAAGCCCAGCTGTTAGTCAGAAGGGTCTGCAATGATAAATAGAAGTCAGCAGGCGCTCTTTATTTCATTTCACAGACACATGGAAAATTTTGCTTATCTCCAGGGAGGCCTTCCTCAAACCCATCAGACTGTGGTACTGACAGTGCTAGTCCCTCTTATGAGTTTTATAATGAAAACAAACAAATAAGATATTCCTGGTAGCTATTTAGGCATGTGTGTTTTCCAAAGATAATTATGAACCCTAGCTGAATTTACAGCAGACTAATGCCATGGGAACTACTGTAAAAAGAAAGTCAAGATAAACTCAGAGAAAGGAAGGCAAAGGACACAAAGATAAAACAAAATGACATAATTATCTAGCAAAGGGTTTTTTCTAGAAGAGGCTCCTTTTAGTGAGAGAAAATGAGCGCTCTAGTATTTAGTGCTCTACTGCAGCCCTGGAAGATGAACTAGGCATGGATTTAGTACAAGCCTGTGATGCTGTTCCAGCATTGATCAGACTCAGGGCTGGCTCTGCACAGACGTATTTACAGCGCAAACCTTTGGTAGTACCAGAGAACACAGTCATGCTTCTCTAGTTTTGGCAGAATCAGTGCCATAGTTATGCAAATCTTGTCGTTGAGCTGCCCTAATGCAAATAATACATATACAAAGCCTGTTGGGCAACTATTTTTATTGAGGATTGTTTTATGTAGCAGCTTTTTATATTTTTATGTGCCATTCAGCGTTCAGGAAGAGCTCCCAAAATATTCCTCCTGCCAAGAAAATAATTTACCCTACACAAACAGTGCACTTTACTCCTTACAGAGATGAAGGCTCAGGACAGAAATTAGGAAGGACACGATCTGCTGACTTGTGTGGCACAAAGATTTGTCTCCTGTTTCAATACTTCAGCCTAATTAGATGGTTCACCTTGGCTGAAATCTGCTGTTGTTGTTGAACTTGAGGGAGGTGGAAATACGCGTGACCACGTATCTTCTTCAGGCTGCGCATTTGTTGCTGAACAAAAGAGAGCTTGATTGATTTTTCAACTGACAGGAGGAAAGAATGAAATCTAAGATAAAGAATCTCAAAGAAGAAGACAGATTTCCATCTTCCAGTGAAGCAGGCAATCAATAACATGCCTTTACATGCTACTACTTCAAGTGACTCACAAACAGCAGATCATTTTCCTCTCCTTTTGTCCCCAGCTGCTCAGCCTGCCTTAATTAGCTACTGCTTTGAATGCAGTTCCCTCTCCTTTCCACACATGCTGCCAAAGACCTCAACTGAGAAAAAAATTGCAGAAAATCATCTTCCTCTCATCAGTGATTCATATGCTCATGAACTTACGCCTTGCTCAGCTGCCTATCCCAGATCCCACTCCGTTCTTTGCATTTTAGTCAAATGCCTCAATCAAATGCCCTTTTAGCTCCTGTGTGGCTCAGCGCCAAAGATAAAAATGTATTTCCTCTATCTGCCACCCAAGCTTGCTTCCATTTTTACTTTTTTGCTTGCTAACGTGTTGCCATCTTCCATTTGTTGTACTCTGATCGCTTAGGGCTGGTCTCATAAAAGCTCCCTCTGGTTTTATACCAAAGCTTTTCTCTCTCCTTTCCTAAATGGAATTTGTTTGCGTAACCTCCTCCTAATTCTCCCTTATGCGTTACAGGAAATTATCTGGACTCCAAGATTTACAGTCTAGCCTCTACCATTGCCTTCTCCATGAAAGGTAACTAAAATTAGCTAGCAAGAAACACAATCCTACAGCAGCCATTTGAGATTTTTCAAACGGGACTGAAGATAAGGCTGAAGCCTAAAAAAGAACAACTCTGAACTCTCATTTCTTCACCATAAAATTTGCTCGTAATTAAGACGCTCTTGTTTCTTCACAACTTCCTGGTCTCACTTTAAATTTCTGCAGCTAATGCTATTCCGTTTTTTCCTGGTTGCACATTTTCTTGAGAATTGTTTCCAGCTCTTTTCCAGTGTAGGTTTGTGAATGCACAGTACTTGGAAATCCCGTATATGAGGAGCCCAGAGCGCTGTAAAATATTTTGACAGATTGTTCTTGAAATCAAAACATTTCACCTGAAGGGCACAGTTTGCTTGGGTGGAAAATAACAGCTCATTTTCTTATGCAAAACAACTCCGTGGCGTAGTGGAGACACACAGAGTTATTCACATGGAAAAAAATCAATTATTTTGTGAGTTGCCTGTGCCGTGCAGTGCTGTGGGAAGGTGGGCATTTACATAGTGCTGTGATTGAGGTGTATTTGCATCCCCGTGGGACAGGCGTTTCCACCTCCTTAGGACGCCGGCCGTGCTTGGATCATGTTGGCTTCTCCCAACATAAGGGATGTGCTCGAGTCCCCGTGGGCTTCGATTGCTCGGGGCAGCAGAACGGTGACTTTTTGTTCTGCTGAGGTTGCCTTATACGAGACAGCACTACCCAAGCAAACCTTGGCGTGGAATGGAATGAACAGAGGCCAAGTGGTGAAGAGCATTAACACCCTGAACCTGATCCAGGGAAACATCAACACACCCATTGGAGAGTGTGAGCTCTTCTCACTTTGTGCTCAGGTGAGTACAAGGCAGCCCTTTTAGGGGCATACGTAAAAGGAAATTATTTCTTTGGTTAATAAACCAGTGGTTTGAACGTGTACTGTTGCTTTGGACTGTCTGTTGTGATTAGTATCTAGGTCAGAGGAACAAAAAACGACAGGCCTCGTACCCCTCAACAGCTTTTCATAAAGGAAGATAACTCAGCAAAACTAATGCCTCAAGAGAGTTAAAGAATGAAAGGCGAGCATCAGTGAAAGTCAAGCTGTGAGCCTAAAAGTTCTGAAGATTTAAATATTTAATAAATCAGTGGTCCTTAGCAAGTAATGTTGGCAAAGTTGGGAATGTTTAGTCAGATCCACATTCCCTTTCCTACAGTTCCAGCTCTCTCATGTCATCAAAGCAGAGGACTCAAAAATCCATAGCTCAGTCCTGAGAGTTACTGAAATGTTAAGCCAGAAGCCTGACAGATAAAGTGAAAAATACCCTGCAATTAGCTGAGCAGGTAAGGGCCTGAGTGACTCTGCGAGTCCAGTCCCAGCTGTGAGTGAACTGGAGCTGCAGCTGTGTGTGCCAGCTGGGCTCAGCAGTGTCACCTGGGTCCAGGTTCACAAAAAAATTTAGCACTAATTCTACGTGCAGTTTCCAGCCCATCTCTACTACTTATTCATATTTCCTTTTGTTTGCTTGATCCTGTTTATTTTGAATAGCCAACACACTTGCACAGGCAGCTGATGCATTTGTTTTAACACCAAGATCACTTTTTCGCCTTGTGACATTTCAGGGAAATATTAGAGTTTTTCTCCAGACACTATTAAGTTCCAAGCAGAGGAAGTACAAAGAGCCACTTGGTTTCTATGGGAAGAAGTGGCTGTGCCTAACTTTGGTTGGTGAACTTACTGTGATTGCCCCAGCACAAATATCACAACAACTGAGTTACCTGCTGCGTACCTGACATATTTTCAGCTTGCACAGACTGAGCAGTCACTGACAGAAGGTTGCACAGTGATGAGAATCCCTCACAGCTTCCTTGTGGTTTCATGAATCGTGAGCAGTACCCCACAAACTGCAAAAGCAAATCAGACTGCATCCATCCAGTTATTTTGTGTGCTAGAATATTCCTGCTAGAATATTTTAGCATAGTTCTGTGGCTGCTAAGACTGACTTGAAAAATATCTATCAGTCCTGAAAAATGTTTAAGAGATGTTCATGTCTGCATCATTCAGACATCAGGATAATTAGATAGAAATTTTAAAAATGCACGTGTGGCACTATTTGGGATTTTGTTTTGAAATAAATGTATATCATCTGATGATATTGAGAAAAAATAGGCACAGATCCTGCAACCCTCCCTCTCACAGCCAAATTAAGTTAATTTACCATCCCAGTTCTAAGGTGGGTAAATAGTAGAACCTCTGGGATCAGACACAGGGTAAACACTGAGAAATGAATAGAGCCAGCCAAGAACGATGAGTTGCCTAATTTGGTGTCACCTCTGTCCTCACAACTGCACTGACTTTTCTGGCATGACACTTCGAAAATTCAGGTTGTAGCTATTTACACTCTTCCAGGCCAGAAGCTCTCAGAAAAATATTGGCTGGATTTTGTATTCTGTTTATTCCCTTTTACCAAAGCTCAAACCTGGGACTCAATCAGGCACAAAGGATTTGATGTAAATGCAGGTGCTGAAAGTTTTCTCCCCACCTGTAAGACGCTGAAGTTAGTTTCACTAGCACAATGAACGAAAGGCTTTTAGTCCTGTCTGGCACACGATATGTACTCTGGAAATAAGAGAAAACAACCAATCGAGCAAAACAAGAATCAGGGCAGAAAATCAGGATGCTAATTAACACTTCTGTTCTTCTGCTATAACGTCTAGAAGCAAGCAGATGCAAAGCTAAGGAATTAAGGAAAGGATTCATATTCTGCTGCCAGGAATCTTTTTTAGTAATACGTGGGACTGAAAGGGTTATCTTGGGTCATCATTTCTAGTTTTCTACTAACAACAATTTAAAATAATCTCATAAGTATATGAAGCTCTATCTTCAAAGTACAGAGGAATAGAGAAGGCAAAAAATTCTACTGGGAGACTGTAAAAACCAACATTTTGCGAAGCTTTCTTCTGGTGTTCAGCCTGAATTCGTTCACTGGCTGTTTATATACATTTTTTCTTTTGTCAATATAACCGTTATGCTAAAATAATTTTTTTTTCTCACCAGCTTACCCCTCTGTATTCAGAGGGCAATCATAGCTCCTCTCTGCATTCATCTTAGAGACAAACTGGTCTTCTATTCTTCTCCTGCAAGACAGTTCAGTTCTCCTGCTCATCCCAGTAATGCACCTCTCCACATCTGTTTCCATCTGATTTCACCTTTCTGGAGCACAATTGACCAGATTCACAGGTTTTTTTGTCCCATGTGAAGTTCATCAAATAGATTGGCCTGAAACTTCTTTTACAGACCTACAAAAGGTAAGGATAAGGAATAACCTCTTATCATTGCTAAGGGTGAAACATGGCATGTGGTGCTTGGGTTTTTCTTTCTGACCTTAGAAGACAGACATGGCTAAAATAGGAAAGATGTTCTCAGGCAGGCAGCAGGCAGATTTGTTCATGACTGTGCCACAGAGGAAAATCAAATGGGACCTAAACTCCTAAGACTGCTCTACTAAGTATAAAGTATTTTAACTGAGAAGACAAAAATCCCTTGGTCTGCAAATTGGGATCCCAGTTCCTGAACTACTGGAAGTTTATGTCAAGTGGAGACATTGAGAACCAGGAATCTGGGTGATGTGAGTAAAGGATTTGGCCTCAGGACAAGATTTGGAGAGAGGCAAGAAATCAAGCAGTTAAGCCTGCTTGTTCAGGAGAGGGAGGGAAGCAAGGGTTGTACAGAGGAAGCAAAGAGCTGGGGATGAAAGAATAATTATCAAGAACAAGAGACAAGTTACATAGACCCTCACCTGGCTACAATCCCTTTTCAGGCAGTTTTAGAGAGCAACAAGGTCCCCTCTGGAGCTTTTCTCCAGGCTAAACACCCCCAGCTCCCTCAGCTGCTCCTCACCAGACTTGTGCTCCAAACCCTTCACCACCTGTTGCCCTTCCCTGCACTTGCTCCACCACCCGTGACCCTGGGCAGGAATGTGTTGCCATTGCCCCCAGTCCCTTTGTGTTATGGCCACAGTTAGGTGGGAATGGCACTGTTAAAAAATAGGCCACGTGTCTGAAAGAAATCGTTGTAAGGAAAATGTTGCAAACAGTTTGTCAATGTGCTCTGTCCTGTTCGGTTATTCACATGCTAACTGTATTGTTCCTGCTGTCACGTTACCTTCAGCTTGAAGATCAGTCAGAAAAAGAAACTCTGCCTTCCCTGTGACAGTCAGACAAACACACAGTGGAACAAAAAATGCCAGTGAAGTGAGTTGCTGTTTATGGCTATTTTAATCGTAGGAGATTTATGTGATGGGGTGATCAAGTTTGAATAATCTGTACAGCTTTATTTTCCTTCCCCCTTTGAAGGGGACGTGACTATTTTGATTCCTTGTTGTCAGTTCTGCTTGCCATTCCCATTCAAGTAAATCCCACACGGTCAGTGAGATCATTCTCTGAGTGGTGAGTAAATATTAAAACAATTAATATTGCCCATAAGAACAAGCAGCAAAACCGTCTGGTTTATCCTGGTCCTTCATTTTGCTTTTTTGTTTGACAAGAAAGCTAACACACATTTAATAAAAATCCTGAAAAATTGTTATATATTTGATAAAAGTTTCTTATTGTTGCTAGAATAAATTCTCTGCTGATTAATTCCTTCATCACATGATGTCTCACAGAGTACAGCATAATGCTACGTTCAGCTGTCATTTGTGTTTTCACAGACTTGCTATATTTGCGCTCCAGTTTCCCTCATGTATGTGCTTATACTGACAAATATGCACAACTTTTTTCTTGTTTACATATAATTTTTGCCCTCTGGATACAAGTAAATTGAGAACTACAAGAAAGCTTGCTCGTTTAAGGTGTCGCTGCCACTATCCGTAGTAAGAATTATAACTACAGCCACGTAATATCCCCACACTGCCATGTAACCTCTTCACAAATTTGCAGTAAGAAAATACCATTACTAGTGATGCTGAGAAGTGGTGGTGGAACACAGCTCTCAAACTAACTTGCATAATTCAGAGAGCAGGGTTTTGATAGCTGAGCTCTCAGACCTCCCTTAGGAACATCAAATATTTTGTACAGAATTTGAGACTGCTTGGGATTTTTTTGTGTTGAGGTTTTTTTTAAGAAAACTGTCAGTATTTTACAGGGAACAAAGTGTTTGCCCTCACATCCAGCAGAAGCCTACAGCAAGTTGCAGAGAAAGAGCCAAAACTATGAATTTACTCAATTATTTTTACCACTGAGAAGCTGGTATGAGGCCCACGTTTCCTACTAGTGTTAGCTTGATAACATTTTAGATAATTCCAGTCATTCCAAGCAAAAAGTGTCCTGTAAATTAATGCCTAGTCCTTTTGAACTTGAGAAGAAATTCAGCACACTCTCTAGAACATTCCTATCTCTCCTATGCTTTATTAGAGCTCCACCAGCTGCAAGCATTACGAGTATTTCCAGGGTGAATGATCACGTCAGCAGCGTCAAACATTTCTGTTTTTCAGTGTGTAGGGTAGGATGACTGGCTCACCCCATCTCCCAGGCAGCCAGCCACACCGTAGGCTCTCAGCCACCCCGAGCTGCACAGGGCAAAGACCACAATGCTATTTTCAAGGGTAGGTGTTGTTTCCACAGGTCAGATGCTGGGGAAACCATGGCCTGGTCTGAGTCTGTGGATACGGTACTAGCCAATAAAGGTAAGAAGGGATGGGAAAATAGATGTGGCTTTAAAATGTGTGTTGTCCCAGTTGCCAAACATTTCTGTCAGGTTTTCACACTGCTCCCCAGTTCAGCTCCCCACGTGCACTGAACCAACCAGAGCTGCTCTCCTGAAAGGTCTGTCCAAGCTGCAAACACAATATACCTTCTGGACAGTGCTCAAGGGCAGGCAGAAATGCTCTGAAATAGTTTTTATTAAGGCAACTGCTAAATTCCCCTTGCAATGGTTTCATTTTTCATAATTTTTTACATAAAAAAACCCACAAACGTTTTCTCAGGTATTTCTGTTCCAAAGAAGTATGTGTGTTGTGCAGTGGCTTCCAGTCAAACAAAAAGTGACATCTCTAAAGTCACTTCTCCTAGAAATGCCATTTCTGCTGAGCTGACACCACAAACCACATGCAGCTTGGAGATTTCCTTGCCCCTGCCCCATTTCCCTGCAGTAATGTTGTGGCCTGGATCCTGGGATGCCTCCACACTGTTCCTGGACATCATTAACTTGACTAACACAATTAAATTTGGATACTGTCAGCTTTCTTTTCTCAGAGCTTGTGGTTTGGGTTAATTTTAAAACAGTTTTTTTCCAAACAAATCTTTATTTGTTTCATTTTTTCCCCCTTCAAAGTGGAAAAAAAAATATAAAAAGAGGAACAAAGAAGTAACAACGAGTCCATCTTTCACCCAAGTCTTAATCTGTCCTTGCAAAGGAGATGGAAGCGCCATTTAGGCAGGGAACCTCAACTGTGTGGGGGGAGCACACCAGCACAGTGTGACCTACATTTCTGCTTGCTTCTTAACCTCAGGGGTCAGCCTCAAATCTCTGATTTCCCGGCCACTACAAATCCTCTTGAAGACCAAAACCCCCAGGATCTCCTTTTAACAAGTGTATCAGTGCTAAAGAGACCAAACCACAGCAGGCAGCTGTCGGGAGCAATCCTTGGTTGGCGACTCACCGAAAAACTCTCTTAGTCCCCTCATCAGCACTATAATTTTATCTCCTATTTATTTCCCCTGCAGCAGCTTCTCAAACCTGGCTGCTGGCTGATGTGCAAAACCGTGGCAGATACATAGGTTACGCTCTATATATACTGCATAAATAAATATATATATATACACACACATACACACGCTCATACACGTGTGTGTGTATGCACATGCATAAATTGCACTGCTCTTTCAATTTTCCCCCACCCACTATCTCATGCATTCTCCCCAGAGGGCCTGGCAGCTTTTCGGACATTTTTGAAGTCGGAGTTCAGCGAGGAGAACGTGGAGTTCTGGCTGGCCTGCGAGGACTTCAAGAAAACCAAATCCTCCACCAAGATCGCCTCAAAAGCCCAGAAGATTTATTCTGACTTTATACGAGCTGATGCTCCAAAGGAGGTAAAGAGTTTTTCCTTTGTGTGCTCTTTGGGTACTGAGGATAGGGATGAAGTGGAAAGTTCAGATCCAGCCCTCAAGAAAAACAGAAAATACAATTCAACCTGGCTGCAACCCCCATTTTCATGTCCATTATTTACCAGGTAGGAAACATTTTGTGGAACTCTGTGAAGCAAAGCCATTATGGTTTGCACTTTCCGTTCTTCACACTGGGAATAAGTTTACCTCACCTTCTGAAATTTCTACCTGAAGTTTTAAGGAAATTTATGCTCAATATAATTTGTTTTCCCTAGCCATTTTTCATAGTGCAATAAGCACCATTTCTTCCGTATTTTAGGTATCAGAGTATTGGTAGGTTTATGATTGCATTTGTTCTTTTGTACAGGTGTTTTTGACATGATGAGAATGCAAAAATTTCCACCACAGAATTCAATTTTACCATTATTTCAAAAAGGCTTGCTGTGAAAGAACAAATTGTTTATTAATCATTATTCACTTTCTGCACCTCAAACTTTTACACTGATATTTTTGCCTTTGCTAGCAAGAGTGCTTTAAATGTCCCTATGTCTTACGTGTGACTGAAATCTATTTTATCATTGTTAAGAACCAAAAAATCCTTACAAAATACACAGGGCCAAAATCTAAAATGATGCTGAGTACCTTCACTTTTAATTTACTCTATGATAATCTGTACTTCATAAGATTTGGTTTGGCAGAAAGATGAGATAATCAAAAGCAAGTTTTTCCCTTCTTTTTTTCAGTGATGCCATCTTTTTGAGAGCCAAATAAAATGAAGAATTCAGTCTGCTAGAAAAGGAAGGGATGAGCTTCCTGTTTATTTGCATCAGTGGGGTTATTTGGGAGGAAATTCAAATGCAGACTGTGTCCCGTACACAAACAGACCTCAGCTTTCCAAGCAAACTGACACTGGTTTCACGCTCCTTTCTTCCCACAGATTAATATTGACTTCCATACCAAAAACAACATCTCTGAGAACATCTCCGAGCCCACCCTCAGCTGCTTTGATGCTGCTCAGAGGTCAATCTACAGTCTCATGGCCAAGGACTCTTTCCCCAGGTTTCTGAGGTCAGAAGTGTACAAGGAGCTGGTGAAGAAGCACCAGGACAGAAACCAGAAGAGATGGCTCCCGTTTCTGTGAGGAGAAAAACCTGAGCCTTTATGAATTGATAATTCAGTACAGATAATTCCAATTCAGTACAGCTAATTATTAAAGTGATTGCAGAAGCCACATTCAAGAATCACCTGTGTGAGCTTGTTTTTAAGTACAAAATGCACGTGATACTTCCTAATAGCAGTAGAGAAATATTCAGGTAGCAGAATGGAACATGCTAGACACTTGAGCTGCCTTCCTAATAAAAAAGTTTGCCATTTTTTTCCAGTGTTTGCTTCATTTTTCAAAGAGATTTGACGTTTTTAAGCAGAGTGTTCTGGTTTTCTTGTTTGCTGTTGATTCCTCTTTAGAAATATGGCCTCAAAAATAAATCCCTTTCAGGCCACTTGAATACATTTACTCTTTCATTTGTCATCTTATTTGTAGCTTGCAAAAAATTTTAAATCCCCTTTTAAACATGTTTTATACTAATTCAAACCAGGAGAAGGAGAAATATGGTCGATAACACACTATGATAATATTTGATAAATAGGCAGCTGCTTTATAACAAATGTTCTTGGCATTCGGAGCAAATTAATGTTTCATAATTCAGCTGTCTTCAATAAGAAGGTCTTCAATATTCCTTGTGTTAATTTAATTTCTTTATTAAGAAGTCTCATTTATTAATTGCATAGGCATTTTGGCAAAAAACCATAACTGAGTAAATCTTTCTTTGTACATTTTCAGTTAATTTGGTTTTCTTTGCTTTTCCAAATATATCGGTGGTACTGTCCCCATGTACTCATGAAGAAATAATTTCATTAATTGTTACCAATGAAATTCATTTACCAATTTCATTTCAATGAAACACAGATAAGCAGAAAAGTAAGAATAAGAAACAGTTTTAGGCTGTAAAGTAAACGTGTAAATCAGGATTTAGTCGTGGTGTTATCTTTCAAATCAGTGAGATGTGATTGGAACCTGCAATCTTCAGGTGTCTGCAGATGCACACACTGATCAAATTCACTGGCTTAGAGGATTTATTTCATATA